>OY735230.1:42868190-43015690 GCA_963457665.1 Thysanoteuthis rhombus
AACGTTAAGGTAAATGTGACATTTCCTCCCGTGTCTTGTCATCAGATAATGTGAAATTAATTTTTTGCGTTTGCTATCATCATATTCTTAGTTATTCAAAATTGTAACATTTGTTTATTATTAGAATCTTTTATTGCCTTTTATTGAAAATGGATATGATAGAACAAGATAATCTTAGAAAAATATGCCGGTTAAGTATGGTCACCATACCTACAGAAGGATCAGGATGTGATAGAATGAGTGTAGAGGAGAACGATGGAGTCTGTACCTGGCGCAAGTCACATCCACTACATAGAGCGACTCCAACTGTTCGAACTACCTGCGTTGAAATACTGAAGAGATGGAACAGATACGATTGAAACTTTCAAAATCCTATAGAAACAGCAGAAGATCAACGCTGACTGCAAATTTCCAAACGAACAAATGTTTCGGCTAAGTATTATCACACACACTCATAGGCATAGCCACAAATTGATAGTTGTACTGGATACAGGAGACCATGGTCATTTCTTTTCTACCAGAGTTATCTCTGATTGGAATAGAATATCGGAGTCTACCATATTGGCTGAAACAGTTGCTCAGTTCGGGCAAGGCAGCAGAAAAACTGGAGAGGTGGACCAACCCAACCCTATGCCTAAAGATTTTCTTGCTCAAAAACAACACATCTTTTAGCTTCTGAGGAAACAATAAAAAAACTGGGTGGAATGTAAAGGCTATCTCACGGATATTCAAAATTAACTGGTACCAGAAGTCAGCCAGTCTCAATACTCCATCAAGAGGTAATTACTGACTGGATAAATGAAAAAAAAAACTGAATCAAAATTAAACATAACAGATCCTTTTTTTCATATCCTAACCAGTGGAAGAAAGTTCGATTGAAGTCACGAATACATGATGTTTTTAAAGATGCAGCAACTACTATACATTCATAGTGTGCACATCAATGGGTTAACCATTCCAAACAAATTAAGGGAGGAAAAAAAATCCTCTAAATTTGCTTTTTCAGGTTTACACTATTTTGGAGTTGTACGCTCGTGTCTACGAAGAGTTATTAGCCGTCCCCGTCATCAGAGGCAGGAAAACCGAGAAAGAGAAATTTGCAGGTGGAGATTTTACCACCACAGTTGAGGCTTATATATCAGCCAGTGGTCGTGCTATTCAGGTAAATAGAATCTTTTATTTATTTATATATATATATATATATATATATATACACACACCTGATTTCCAATACATCTCTGAAGTAAAATCGGTAGCAGCACATTTATATACATATAATAGCCTTATTCTCTTCAATAATTCTTGCATTCAATTTCTGACCCCAGACAATCCCTTTCTTTCTGAATTGTAAAGCATTTTTATAGTAAAATAATTAGCAATACAGTTCCATTTTAAATGTAATAGCCCTATTCAGTCAGAAATGCTTGCATTGATTCCTGAACACTGACAATCCCTTCCTTTCAAATTATTCTGTGCACAACATATAAGATTGAATGCTTAACCCCCTTAAACAAATTTTGGGGGGACACACCCCTAGATGCCAAATGGGAGTTCACTGAACTCTTCTTTCTTTTTTCTTTTCCTCCTACCTTTTGCCGTCGGGTGGAGTGATTGACCCACCCCAGCAAGTTTCTCAAGAAATAAACCTTTTATCTTAAAATTCTCATCTCCTCTCTGATGTCTGTACATTCAAATCAGTTCTTACATTATTACTTCCATTTGCTTAAGATAGGTGTGAATCATTGAATAACCATAGCCCCACAAATAATCTGCCAGATCAACCAGCTAAGTGGGCAACAGATTCGCTCTCTTGGTCACATTTTTTGGGCTACAGCCTCGAAAATTTGCGTTGGAATATTTTTTTTATTAGATAATTCTAGATTATTGTTCTGTTACACTTGTGGGCTATGGAGATTCATTTATGTAAGGTACAGATTTTTTTTTTTTTTTTTTTTTTTTTTTTTTTGAACAGTAATTTCTAAACCTGACATATTTCAAGAACCGTCGACCAAAACTCCCCCGGTCAACATGGATTTATTAAAAAGGAGACTCTCTGGCTGGCTATCTATCTACTGTGTCTACAGGTTGCACTAATGGTGCTAGAAGGCTAAAAATATTTCAAATTTTGCTTCTTATCCTGCCTAGAAAAAAAACAAACTTTGTAATGTAATTTCATGCTGAATTGGTCACTTAGTTTGTGTCCATCAGAGTTGATACTTGTTTTTTTGAAAGTTCAGAATCTAAAAGGAAAACTTGTTCAAAAAGTAATTCATTCTTTGATCACCCCTCTTTTAATTGATCATGCCCAATACAATATGCTGCCAAAAGATATTGGTTATGGGATAGTTTCTATTGATTGACTAACCAGACCTGTTTTATTCATTTGTGTTTATTTTTCCCCAGGGAGCCACTGCACATCATTTGGGACAAAATTTCTCCAAAATGTTGGACATCGTTTTTGAAGATCCAGACACACAGGAAAAGAAGCTCATCTATCAAAATTCTTGGGGCTTGACAACTCGAACAATCGGAGTCGTGTGTATGATCCATGGTGACAATATGGGTTTAGTGTTACCTCCGAAAATTGCTTCTTATCAGGTAAGTTTCGAATCTCCGTCACCTTTTTCTTGTTTTTCCCTGTCCCAAAAGGGCAGTGCCTGTGCCAAAGGTGAATGTCTTGAAAAGGATGGACTAAATGGTGTATGGAACGGCCTGCCGTTATGTAAAATGATTTTCCGTCCATCTAAACTTGATTCATTCTAAAGAGCAGAAGTCAAGGGAGATGATTCACATAAACTGATAACAGAACTTTAATCTTTTAATATTTTTTTTTTTTTAATTTTTTATTTTTTGAAAATTAGAAAAAAAATTTTTTAGTTTTTTTTTCTAATTTTTATTTTAATTTTTCAGTTTTTTAAAAAATTTTTAGTTTAAAATTTTTTTATTTTTTTTAAATTTTTTAGTTTTTAGTTTTTTTAAAATTTTTTAGGTTTTTTTTTAATTTTTCAGTTCTTGTTTTTTTTTAATTTTTAGTTTTTTTAAAAATTTTTTAGTTTTTTTTTTATTTAAAAAATTTTATTAGATTTCTCAAAAGCCAAACAACTACAAATTCAACTCTGCACTGCCTTGCTCCATGTGTGGGCTTATATATCTGGCAAATGTCAGTTTCGTACAATGATCTTTAAGACTAGATTGCTAACCAATGCTCCACAGTTGACTATGCTTAGCTGAGTATGGTACAAGGCCATAACAGTAGAGCACCTAGTGAGGAATCAAACTTACTTGACTAGTAAATCTCACAGACTATTATTAATAACTACTCTACAGTGAGGTGTCATTTGTATTTAGCTTGGTCATGTACTTCTGTTTATCTTGGATCTGTGCCTGAAGTCCTATAGTGGTGTGATTCTCCTTCAAAAAGACGGTAGGACCCTCAAGCCAGTTTATGCATCTACCAACTACTGAGTGTTTGCATCCTGTGATTTAACTACCCAAGGCAGCCATACTGTTGAAAGACTTCTGCAAAGGAGTGGCAGGCTCCCATAGCTAGCTCTGGCATCTCCTGTCAAACCTATGACCCTGGGGCCTTGCTCCTATTCATACTACCTCAGGGAGCTAGGGGATACAACAAATACTCGGTGTAAAGGGCAGGGTCTGCTGTGTGCCCGTTGCCATATAATTTCATCATGCAGACTTGAGGGTTATTTTGCGTGCATGGCCCTGCTACCTAAATCCACGAATCCAAGTCATTCATTGGTTTTATCATAGTCTGGTAAAAGGTCACAATTTGAAGATTGGATTCACTACCTTAGTGATAGTCTTCAAAACTAGATTGTTAAACAGTGCTCCACCAGCCCCCTTCCCCTATATTCACTAGGCTTAGTCTGGCACAAGGGTGAGGATTGAATTAATAGCATGTATGTTTACTGGTTTATTGATTACTTATGGCAAGGCTTCAAAATTCCTATTTTTATTGAATATTTGATTGTAAATGTTTTAAATTCCACCCACCGAAAATGTAAAAACAGTATTTGAATGCAAAATCCTCAATTCCCAATGATAACCTAGCTTTCCATTGTTTTCTTATGGCAGGAATACAATAATTGCTATAATAATCTTCATAAATACTGAACTCATCTGAAGATAATAACTATATAAACAGGATGTGCTGCATAGTCCAGCATGTGATGCAAGGGAGGTAACTTCTATATTTTTAGGTAAGAGTTACTCCCTTCTAGACAAATGTCCTTACGATTTTGCAATAGCAAAATTACTCGATCATTGCCGTCATTTTGTAGCGGTATGGCTTTTCATATGACCCACGTAGGTGTCAACTTGCCAACTCAATAGATTGAAACTTCTGAATCTTTATTCTCTCCTCCAGGTTGTAATCGTGCCTTGTGGTATTACTGTGAATTTGGACCAACAGAGTCGCTCCCAACTGATGTCTGCATGTCAAGAGATGAATGTTTCCCTCATTGAGGCTGGTATTCGGTCGAAAGCTGATCTGCGAGACAATTATTCCCCTGGATGGAAATTCAATCACTGGGAACTGAAGGTATTCATTAACCCCATCCCCACCAAAGTGGGCAAATTTTTTTTTTTTTTTTTTTTTCTAATCTCAATTTTTTGGTTTGTTGTTTGAAACCTCAAAAAATTTATCATCTTGAATCGAAGAAGAAGAATAAAATCTTTGCATTATGTCTAAGTTATCTTATTCATTTTCTTTTAACTTCCAATACAGCATCAATTAGAATAATTCACAAATCAAAATGTCGCAATTTCATTTTTAATTCGTAAACTGCTTCTGAACCCTGTGGAACATCCAAGAAAAAAAAAAATCAGAACTCTTTAGTGAATAGAATCAAAGAAATTACCTGAAAAGTGTCAGGGAAGTAATGCAGTACAGAAGATATCCACCTCGATTTAAGATCTGGATTGTATAAAGTATGAATTGAGTGTTGAAAAAGCAATGATGACGATACTTGGACTAATAATCGCTGTAATGATGATCATTGTTTGTATTAAAGATCTTGCCTGGAAATAATTTTACAAAAAACTTTCCTATAACAATGTTGTTAAAATTAAATCTTTGTCTTCATTGATAAACAGTACCTATAATATATAACATATAATTTCCCAACTTTTTTTTTTTTTTTTTCCTCTCCCCAAGGGTGTACCAATGCGAATTGAAATTGGTCCGCGTGATCTGAAACAGAATCAGTTTATTGCCGTGCGAAGAGACACTGGAGAAAAACTGACTATGAAAACTGAGAACACAGTCAAACAGGTTCAGGATTTGTTGAATGAAATTCAGCAAAACTTATTTGACAGGTAAACTGGTTTTGTCGTATTATTTCTATCAATTTTGACAAGTTTTTACCTTCATCTTGATTTTTTTTTTTTTTTTTCAATAATAAATCCTTTTTTTTTTTTTTTTTTTCTAATATTATAATTATCATTACTACTACTACTACTTGTAGTAGTTCTCGAAAAAAAAATAACATAGCACCAATAAGTCAAAATTAAAGGTAGGTTTTCGGCAGAAATCACTCCTGTTAAACTACAAAGGTTTAGAATGGTTATAACTGCCAGGCGTAAACTTTCTCTCTGCTTGTGAGATGTGAGTTTGATACTAAAAAGAAATATTCTCTATATCTCTGATTGCATTATCTGATTATTTGCTGTGGAAGTGTTAGCCTGAGTTGTAAGTTTGTTTGATCACAACTTTTAGTTCTTATCACAAGTGAAAACTGGTCAAAATCAATAATGATAAGAAAAAAAATAAATAAATAAATGTATGTATCAGGACTAATTATCAAAAATACAAAAAAAATCTTTTTAAATTACTTTCATCTCAAGTTATCTAGAAAAAATACCAGCGGGAGATTTGGGCATTGTTGGTCCAAAATAAACATGGAGACCCTTAAAAGCACTTGGGGGGGGGGGGTGAGAAAGTGCCTGGTTAGAATTTCCGAGCTTGAAAAACGTGAGTACACCGCATCGGGGAAGCTGTGTCCAAAATGATTTTTTTTTTTTTTTTTTTTTTTTTTTTTTTTTTCATAAGCTTGTTCATTATTGTTTGCGCTTACCTCATGGTAATAGGGCTGGGCGATATATTGAATTTTCACACTATATATCAATATATATTTCCAAACATTTGAGCATTTGCTGGCAGCCTCTATAATGTAGCCAATTTCCCCCCCTCCCCCATATTAGACAGGGATAAGTCAAGAATCATTTTTGAATTGTTCATATTGGGTAGGTGAGGAGGAGGAGGAGGAGGAGAAGGGCAATGGCTGCCCCAGTGTTGGCTACACCTAAAGAGGATGGGGAAAATTTTTTTTTTTTTTTTTTTTTCGTTTTTTTTATTGTTCTTTGTTTTTCTTGTTCACATTTTTGCTCTGACTTGAAACTGAATATACCATGATGCATATCAACCTGAAACCTGCAATACAGCCATATGATTTTTTTTTTTTTTTTTTGTTCCGATCACCCAGCACTGAATAATAGTTCAATAGTTTCTCGATATCTCTGCGTATATGCAAGGAGCCTGTGTGCTATATCTGTGTATAAGCATTCGACGTCTGTCTGTGAGTGCATGTGTGAAAAACTTGTGTTAAGTGTGCACGGTGTCTGTCTCTTATCCATTTCATATTTCAGTATCCTTTTCTACATGTATATTTCTTAGTGTACGTGCGTGCGTATATATATATATATTAATAATTGTCATCCACAGACAGCTTTTTTGTTGTATTACAACTCTTCAGTGTGACTATAGACTATCCAATATCCCATCTAGTACCACGAAGTAGGATCAAAAACTTCGCTTCTGACCCTGAGGCTGGCATTTTACCCCTGCCCTATGTAGGACCGAATTTCAAGCAATATAATTACTTGCACACAATTCCCCATCCACCAGAGTGCTCTATTCCAGAAGTGTTTTCTCTTTTGATTATTCACTTTGTTATAGAGAATCAGTTTCATTCTCATTCCAATTCTCCTTTCTCTTCTCGTCTTTCCAGAGCCAAGAAAGACCTTGATGACCATTTGACTGTTGCTTATGAATGGAATCAATTCTGTAACGATTTGGACCAAAAGAAAATTATTCAGGCTCCATTCTGTGGTGATATTCCTTGTGAAGACAAAATCAAGAAAGACAGTGCCAGGTGAATTATTTTCCCATTCCAGTCAATCTACCCTGGGTGGATAAAAAAAAAAAAAAATATCTCCCACCAATCTCAGCCACTGATAGAAGTGCAGAAGTTTATTTTTCTTTTAAAAAAAAAAAAAAAAAAATCTCATCGAAATTCTAACATATATCTATGAATCTTTTTTTTTTTTTTCTTGAAGGATTTATATTTTACTTATAAAATAATTGAATTAGCATTTTTATAGAAAATTCACTTGATTTTTGGTACAATTACTGATTTATCTTTCTTTTTTTTTTTTTTAATGATTTCAGGGACGTTGTTGTGGAAGAAGGGGCCCCATCGATGGGAGCTAAAAGCTTGTGTATTCCTTTCAAGCAACCTGAAGATTTGAAACCTGGCACATCCTGTGTCCATCCAGATTGCAAGAACACAGCAAAATTTTTTACATTGTTTGGTCGCAGCTACTAAAAGCCGAAAGCAAAAAAAAAAAAAATCGAATAAAATTACATGATATGCAAAGAAATAAAATTTGAAATTATATATATATATATATATTTAAAAATGTTTGTTAGTTTTTTCCCCACTGTTATATGTATATGCACATACGTCATAATTTCAATATATGTACTCTAAGGTGTCCAGAACTATGCATCAAAGATTAGAAACGGAGTACCAATTTATGAGTGTAACTTAGTAAAAGTAGTATGTTATAGGCAGGGTTTGGTTAGTGCTCATCCCTCAATTATCTCTGGGTTGAATTTTGGAGAGAGAAAGAAAAAATTTCCTTTTGAGTCTACATTTGTAATCTCAAAAAAGAAAAAAAAGGTCAGTCTGTAAAAAAAAAAAAAAAAAAAAAAAAAAAATTTAATTTTTTTTCCCTGCTGGTATGAAATATGGTGATTTAAGGGCCAACTCTATTTGAACCTGGTGTTCATAGACAAGATTTTGGCTTTTATCACTGACCTTATTTCTACTTCACCATGTCTCTGCTTAGCTTTTGACATTTTTCTGCACAATTCTGCTTGTAAGGAAAAATGATCAACTGAAGAAGCCAATGGCAATAATTTGTTGTTGCAGCTAACTGGAAAAATTTTTCTTCCGTCTCTATTAATGGCAACTCAGTTCTGTGAGTTAGAGCTTTCATCTTGCAATTGATATGGACATCACGACTCACAACATGGATTCCCCGAGACCACATGCGCAACCGAGGCCGGCAAAATGTTAGATGGAGAGACGAGCTAGACAAGTTCAGGAAGTACTGGCTCCGTGACGTCCATGATAATGAAGTATGGCAAATCCTGGGGAAGGTCTATGTCCAACGACGGACGCTAAAAGACTGATAATGATTATTCTTCACCTCTGTCTGTAGTTTATGAATTCAATTTTTAGGGGGGGGGGGAATTAAGTTGCTAAAACCTCTTGCATTGATGCACGTTGAAAATCTGGATGAAAAGCTTTGTTAGTACAGTTAAGCATCACTCAGCAAAATACTCTTTCAATTTTTTTGAAATTTCAATGAAATATCTCTGTATCACTTCAAACAATTATGTTGAACTTGCGGTTTTATGAAAAAAAACAACATTTGGTGGAATCTTTCTTAATGGCTTGAAAAAAAAGTTATTTGATTGATAATGTTCAAGCTATGTACAAGTCTCTGAAACATTATTCAGAAAGAATGATATTTTTACCTATCGGTTAATAAAAAAGAATTAAAATTTGATATTTAATTCTTAAAAATTATACAATCACTGCATTCTCCCGCTAGTCACTTATGGAACTGAAATATGGAACCTAACCTAGAGACAGATCCGCAAACTGAGAAGCATGGAATGCGCACATGAAAGAATCATGTTCAAAACCTTACATGGAGTGATCACAAGACAGCAAAGTATGTCAGGAAGAAAACGGGAGTCCGAGACATCATAGAATCTATTAAGAAAACTCAAATGGCAATGGGCAAGCCATGTTGCAAGAATGACAGACAACATCTCCAGAGATCAAATGCAAAACTGAGGCTAACAGAATACAAGATGGAGATGAACTGGAGAAATTCAGAAAATACTGGCTCTGCAACACCCATGATAAAGAATTGTAGTGGATCCTGGGGAAAGTCCATGTCCACTGACAGACATTAAGACTGATGATGATTAAAAATAGCCAGGTTTTTAAAGTCCAAGTTCATGATTCTCTTTTACACCCTTTATAACGGTCAGGATCAATATTTTCTTCCACATTATATGCGAGACCTTTCTAACAAAAAAAAATTTTTTTTTTTTTTTTTTTGCAAACCTTGATCCAAGTTCCCAGCCATTAAGAACTGACCCTCGTAATTAGTAGAGAAATGTGAAAACTGCGGGGCTAATCCAGTAGGAAAACAGAAATGAGTATAAAAATTATTTAAATCATGAAACCTTACCAGAAGGTTACTCATGTAAATTTTGTCGAAGTATGTTGCATAAGTAATCTATTTGGCAACTGATGAAAGATGAGTTTTGCTAATTGACTGAAATATTGTTTAATTCATGTTCTTTTTACAGTTGATCTTACCTGACTAAGAAGGGTCTTTCTATCTAGTTATTATTTCAGAGCCAATTGAATGTTTTGAAATGCTCAAACCGCATTATAAACGATTCTGTTATATCAGGGCCACACTGAACTAGTCACTTGCGGTGATGTCAGAAGAGAAAGTTCAGATCTCCAATTAAGATTGAAAGTGAAAAGTTTAAAATGACGCAAGATTCTATTCCTGGGTCAGTAATCAACAAAAAGAGAAAATGGAAAGTTAATGAACAGTTAATTAAATTATCTAAAGTATTTTGAAAGGGTATTTTGCTAAACAAATTCTCTCAATTAGAATTTATTACTTTTTCTTTCTTCTCAGTCCTTACCGTCCATGGTAAGAATTTAAAATTTCTAAATGAGTAGGGAAAATGTTTTTTGAAAATTCAGCTTAATGACTGAAATAATTGTGTTCAAAGTGGGTATTGACCCCAAAGCAGCGTGTCTCAATTTTTTACCAGTATTTTCTTCCATCTCTATTACTCTAAGAATGACTAGAATTACTGTCAAACTGTATAGTTCAGAAATGAAGACTAATCTCTTGGTAAGATTTGAATAGCACAAATTTAAAAAAACAGACTGAAAATTCAATGAAGTGTCTGCTCTAAATCTTAAACACCATTTTTGCCTGATCATAACCCTGAGTAGAAAATAGTTTTAGGTAAGCATTCTTAATCAAGGAATGCTTCTCTATCAAGTTTCAAGTAAATCTGACCGCACTGAGGAAATTTATTTTTAAAACAAAGTTTAAGCACCATTATTGCCAGATCATGTGATTTTTCTAGGTCTCATCAAGAGACACCTTTCTGGCAAGTTTCAAGTAAATCTGGGATATTGTTTCTCAGCTGTTTCAGACTGACCAATCAACTCTCTTATGAAGGGGAGAGGAATCCCTGAGAAAAACGTCCGGGATAATATTACTCCCCTGTTCATAGTTATATATGTAGTACAAAAATTGCAGTAATCATCTTCTGAGTTGTTTGGATTAGCAATTCAAGATATCTAACAAGAAAATCAAAAAATAAAAAAAATAAAGTTGACCTTTCTTTATAGTTTCTATAAATTTATCCACCTTGACTCATGCTCTTTAGAATTATCTAAATTGGCAACACTCACTCCAAAGATGGACTGCCATATTTTTTTTTTTTTTTTTTTTTTTTTTAATCAATTTGCTGCAAATATTCCCTTGTTGATTAAATAAGCCTTCTGATCATTACTAAGTCATCTTGTGCAATCTAGACAAGTGCCATGTCAAATATTGGTGAAGATGGAATATATTCACTCCGAAAAGAGACTACGGAGGATATAAATGCTTTCTCACCTCAAGGCCCCCACCTTCCAGAAAATTTCATTGAAATTCACTGAAAACTTTGGAGATATTGTATGGATGGACGGACGGACAGACAGACACGGGTGAATATATAAACCTCTTCCAACATTACAAAGATTCAGACAGGCTTTTGTCGTCATGGTTCATTTTTCCAAACACATTTTGGCCATTGTACCCATTGGATATCTTCTGGTAATGAGTGGGTGTCTCGATGGCCAAAAATACATCCCCTCATCACTTGATGACAGCCATGGGGCAGAACAGGAAAAACGTGTACATGGAGGGGGGGAGGATGAATCATGATGATGAAAGTGCAAATCAAACTTTACATTAAGTTGGAAGAGTTGGACTAGACAAAAAAAAAAAAAAAAATTGATTTCGCTATAAATTTTTTTTTTTCAAGTACAAAAACAAAACATGACTGAAGTATTTATTTTATTATTTTTCTTTTTGCTATCTTTTATAGACACTGACTATTTCAGTTCATGGCTAGCAACAATTCTGAAAAATACAAGAAATGATGGCAGATTTCTGGTTTGTGTGTGTAAAGAGGAGGTAACTCCTGAAAGACTTGAGATTAGCTGAAGATTACCTCCCCTTATCAGAGATGGTAAGTTAATGTATGAATTGTACAGGTCTGGTTTGTCACTCAATAGAAACTGTCACGTGACCAACACCTATTGACTGCATGCCATGATGGGGGATGATCGATTGAAAAATTCGAAGAGAAAAAAGTGAATAAATAAGCTTCTTCACTTGCTTTTTGTTGGGCAGAAATATATGTTGCCAGACATTAACTAAAGGATTGATTTAGCATATACTTACATTGTAAATTGAACCCAAAACAAAAACCAATTATAGGGGGTATTTAAAAAAACAAAACACACGAGTATATGCTTAAATTTCAAGCCCTGCAGCTCAGTTGGTGTGGCTTGTACATATGATATACATATAGCCAGCCAGACCAACTTGAAAACTTCAGAAACCTATGTTGACAGTTTCTAATTGTTATTTCATTGATAAATTGAATTGTTACTAGTGTACTCTTTTGGGGCAAGTACAAGAAATGTTGAAACTTGGTATAGAAATAAAGTTGCTTTTATTTCATTATTGTACACTGTTCAAAGCAATAACAATATAGTTTATGAATTTACTTTCCTTTTTCTTTGATAAAGGTGATTATCTTTAGTTTATTTTTAGGCTAACTGGAGTTATCTTGATTTTACACACAGAAACTAGGAATCAACCAAAATAATTGATATCCACCCAGTGGACACTTGATGATCCTAAAGAGAATATTTATTCTCAGTATTCTTTTGTCATTATCACAGAATACCAAAGATGCAATGGGAATGCCCCAAAGAACAGTCCTCAGGACTACAATATACAATGAAGACATCATTTATGCTTGTAAAACTTACACAGAGTAAGGCAATATCATTAACTCATTCAGGCATGTAGTGCACTTTGAATTTTAAATACATAATGAGGTTACAGGACCATTATGTTTGTATAAATGTTGGCATTAATGAAATTCATATAAAGTAACCTTCAAAATGATATATGACTTCCCAGGCTTTTCTTAGAAGATGAGAAAACTTGAATCTATCCATGGTCACCTTTGCTCTGTACCCCTTTACCAAAAACAAGCAAACACACAGAGGCCTGAACGAGTTGCTTAATTATTCTGATAATGCCTCAAACATGAGGAGGAGGGGAAGAAAGGGAAGAAAAGAAAAGAAAAACAAAGGAAAAAAAACACAAACAGCATTGTTAAAACACCTTTTTTAAGAAAAATTTTGAGTTGTAGAATTTCATGTGTTATGTTTTTGTCCACTGACCTTTACTCCAAAGCTTATCTCATGTACACATCTGACAACTATCTATGGCTCCACTATATTATTACATACATCTCATCATTATATCACATACAGGGTGTCCCATATTTGTTCATTTTATACCAGTTAATAGGAATAAACTCAAGAGTTATTCCCCTTGCAGAAGTTCACATGAATTCTGCTCCATATGATAAACCATCATTTTGCAATAAAAATGGAGTTGAATACAAAGTTACTTTCTTTAAAACAGAAAAATTGGTACAAAAAGGGACAAACCTATGGGGCACCCTGTATATCATATATATATATATATATATATATATATATATATATATGTATATATCAATTCCAACAAGTTTCGTCTTTTGCTCCAGATGTTATAGTTGAGATTCTGGCAATTTGAGGCATTATTCAGAACTTGACCGATTACTGTGGCTCAGTGGTAGAGTGCTTGGCACCAGTTAGATAGGCTGTGGTTCAATCTTCGGCCGATTCATACCAAAGACTAAGAACTGTGAACAAGGACCAAGATTGAGGAACCTCTGCCCGAGGCTAATTTGTTACAGCCAAATCACTATCGATACAAAGTTAAATATCAAGCCTGGTCAGTAGTTGGGTGGGTGACCATTAGGAAACACCAGGTGCCCTAAATGACATCTCAGCAAGCCAAAAGTGGATCTCACTAACTATTGCTTGAGTGTCGCTGACCCTGCAATATCCTCAATGGAGAACAATAATAAATACCCAGAAAAAAAAAAGAAAAGAATTTTAACGTGAGGTATTTTCAATTATTGTTCCAGAATTTCTAAGCATTCTGTCAACTTTATCAAATGCCTTGTTTTCCTTGAAAATAAGTAGTTACAACATTTGAGTTTTTTTTTTTTCTTTCTTCTCAACAACCATAATTCAGTCACATTCATGCAGAGATGCTGAAGGTGAACATTAGGGAATTTCTCTGAATGGAAATGGACTTCTTTTTTTTCTATTTGAAAAAAAATTTTTTTTTTTTCATTTTAAAGAAAAAAAAAAAAAATGCCTAAAAAGACAAAAAAACAAAAACAGAAACATTATTTTCATTGTAATCTTTTCTTTTTTTTCACCAATCTCATATCCTGTGATCTGTAAAGACAAGAGCCAAGACTTGAAAGACTAGCTCAAGACGTACGTGGCAGCTGCCAATAATGTTATTTTCAAAGACACATATCAGCCAGACTTAAATCCGTAGATAATCTGTGGATTAGGTTTGAATAAAGAAATTTTTTTCTTGATGGTTTCTCGTTTTGGTCTCTTTTGTCATTCGTTTCAAAAAGTTGAAGAAAAAAAAATTCTCTTTCAAGTAAAGGATTAAAAAATAAAAATGTTCAAAAACACACAAAATGAAAAATGCGCAAGATTTTCTTTGTGAAAATTGGTTTTGATAATGTAATTTTTTTTGTAATTAAAAAGGAAGAAAGCAAAAAAAAAGAAGATATAATAATATATAAATACAATAAAAAGATGACAAAGAGCCCCCACCCCCCAACAAAACTATTTGGGGAGGAAAAAGAAAAAACAAGAAAGAAATTGATTCCATTTTTTTTCCCCAAGTGAACCAGAGTTGCCAGATTTCCAAATTCTATTCCAATGCCTGTGTTGGGTAAGTCTCTGCAATAAAACTCTGATTATCCCCCCCCCTCATCTGGCAACCCAGAAATTAACAGCATATTTTTTGAAAATTTGATTTCATTTATTTTCCTAAGTGAATTGTATTTAAAACAGAAAAAAAAACTATAGTAGAGAAATTGATTAGATTTCTATTTTCCCAAGTGAAATAAACTAAAAATCTAAAATTAAAAAAAAAATTTAAAAAAAAAAGAAAAAAGCTTTTAAGTTTGATAATGCAATTTAGCAGATTTAAAAAACAGAACAGCCACTTGGGAACATTCATAAGATTTGAACACATCAGATTTTACAAGTACCGTATATACTCGAGTATAAATCAATCTCATACATTGGTGGAAGCTTGATTCATGGTCATAGATTTTTTTGAAGCCAAAGGTTGCTCAGAGTCCTTCCCATTGCGTTTGAATTTCAACCGTACAAAATTGATACTCATGTAGAGGCTCATGCTCAATTTCAGCCTTCAAAATTTGACTTACACACGAATATATACGATACCTTAATGAGGTTCATGACTATTGTGATTAGTTGTGAATACCTGTTTCAAGAGTCCTGATGATACAAATGTCTTTTCCAAAATGAGCCTAAAGATCTGACCAAACCCAAGCTGCCCCTCTCTGCCGTGCAATCAATCATTCAGTCATAGTAAGTACGTATTCCATTGGCGGAACAGATTCTATTAAGTCGGCTGTCCGAAGGAGGAAAAAAGAACGGGATGTGAGAGAGAGCACAAAGTTGAAAATTTGAGCAAGCAAAAGATACGAATCAAGAGTTTCAAAGCCACTCTTTGAACTTTCTCCTTTATCTAATCAATTGTCATGGCAATGGGATTTTTTCAATAAACGGAAACGGAATGCTAGAAGTGAAAGAACCACGAGGCTGAGCTGTTAATACGAGATCTGGCGGGAAAGTAGCTGGCCATTATAGATATCACAAGAACCAGTCGTGTAGCCTTGATGTAACTTGGCAACCAATCAGAGCAAACCTTACAGCCCAAGCGTGAACAGACGCTTGTTCATCCAGTCGACAATATGACACCATTCAGTGAGTGTGTATACTCTGTAATGGTTGCAGTCACCATCACTGAGAGGGTCATTCTTCATGTCTCGTACATAACACCGAATCACAAAGGTCTATCAATGCCAGTGTTGCCAATTTATCACTTTTTAGAAATTTGTTTGGTCAGTATGAAAATTCAACACATTTTCAGCGCATTAAAATTACTATTGATAGGCAACCTCAGCCAGTTTTTAGCTATTAAAAATGGCTATAAAATAGCTGACTTTTTTTCAGTTTGTTTTAGCGGTTATCAATGCTTTTTTGAAGTTGATTCAGCACGGAAAATTTTTTTCAGTCAGCAACACTCATATGTCTCTATGATCAAGATTTGGTTCTCAGCAATTTCTGGCTTTTCCAAGAGAGATTTAAAACCATGGACGAGATTAAGGAAAACACGAAAAGGCAGCTGATGGCAATCCAGAAAGAGGACTTTGCAGATTATTCTGAAATCTGAAAATAATCCTAGGACAAATACGTGCATCCCAAAGGTAGCGGACTATGATGTCATCACCCTTGGTAGGCTACTTTTTCCTTAATATTGAATGGCTGGATACTTTGCGGACAGATCTCATACATCAATTAAGTGTTAATAGGTTGATGAGAGCTCATTTTGGTTACCCGAAGAAAGTAATTGTTATAACATTAGTACTTTAACTTTTAGCACTCTGTAGGTAACTTTGTTCACTAAGCAAAAAGTTTACGCTATGACTGATTGCTGAACAACAGTTTGTTCGGATTTCACGGTCGTTTTGTCATATCAGTTTTACATTACTTTCAGCCATAAATGAAGAGACACAAGTAATAGGCTTCCAAAATGACCGAGTGCACAAAATCTTGGCACCCTTTACAAAAGAATGCAGAGCACTGAATTTTAAAAAGTTTACTTATAACCAATAAGATTAGTGAAGGAACAATCCATGCTTTCGTTTTTTTTTTAAAATCCAAGTATATTAAAATACACTGTATTACTAATCATTTCTGAGTAGGAAAAGATGAGTATGTATGCACCAATAAATATTATATATACATATGTTGTGTGTGTGCGTGTATATATATATATATATATATATATATATATATATATATATGTATGTATGTATGTATGTGTGAGTGTGTATGTGTATGTGTGCACAAATAAAAAATATATAAAAAAAATAATCTGCTGGTAAAGTCTCAGATGTTTGTAGCCCATCTTCCATATCTTCTTTCCATCATTCTAAAAAGGACACACACACGCATACATACATACATACATATGCACATACACAACAGAAATTTTTCCCCGTCAGGTCCAAAAGCATCCAATAACCCACCGATCTCTCAAAGCTTCCTTCCAA
The DNA here is from genome assembly GCA_963457665.1 of Thysanoteuthis rhombus. Classification (NCBI taxonomy): domain Eukaryota; kingdom Metazoa; phylum Mollusca; class Cephalopoda; order Oegopsida; family Thysanoteuthidae; genus Thysanoteuthis; species Thysanoteuthis major. Next base: position 42,885,127 of record OY735230.1, read on the forward strand.
ATGTAACAACAACAACAACAACAGTGACACTCACTCATTCAGTCACCTGACCTTGAAACAGCAATCCCACTAGGTGCTGTTGACAAACAAACGTCTTAAACGCACAAAAAAAAAAAAAAAAAAAGAAAAAAAAAATTTTTTTTCAAAATCAAAAAAGAAAAAAAAAAAAAAAGATATCAATGGCAGAAATTGTTAAATTTCTGTTTCTGCTGAATTTAACCTTGTCCGATTACTTTTATGAACTCGAAGATTTGAAGACACGGCGGTTAGAGAAAAGTCTCTGTCTTTGCTCGTCAGAGTCTGTGATTCCTGATCGACCAACACAATGTCACGTTTGCATCGAAAACAAATGTATGTTTTGCGTGGTTTGCGTGTTGGTTCTGGATGGGAGAGGACTTTTGCGATCAGCGTCATGGGGACAGTCTCTGTTTGGTTATTTAATTTCGACTTTTCATTGTTTTGGACATCAGTCTGGTCGTTGATTGAGTACACCATGGCTGTCGGGGGGAAAGTTTGCATTGGCACACGAATTAACTTGGTTTCTTTTGACGGGGGTGGTTCCTCCATGTTGATGATTTCTTCTCGAGTCATGTGACATTTCACACGTTCTTGTAGGTCTGGGGGCAGCTGAAAGGAAAAAAAAAAAAAAAAACAAAAGGTAAAAAATACAGTCCATGACGGACACTTCTACTACAGTTATTCGTTCTAATTAGGGGGGGGGGGTAGGCACGAGGAAGCCGCAAATAATTTTTGCTGACCATGTAATCTGCTTAGAAATCGTCTGGAGGATACAAAAGTATTTTTTCTTCTTGTTTTGTGATCAACTTTGAGATATTTTCTTGCAGTTATAACCAAAATTAAACTTCCAAAAGATATTCAATTATAGGAATGCGTTTAAAGAGTGGTAGAAAAGTGCAAGGCAGATACTAGCAAAAAAAAAAAAAAAAAAATATATATGATATGATATGATATATATATATGATATGATATGATATATATATATGATATGATACGATATATATATATGATATGATACGATATATATATATGATATGATACGATATATATATATGATATGATACATTATATATATATATATATATATGATACATTATATATATATATATATATATGATACATTATATATATATATATATATATGATACATTATATATATATATATATATATGATACATTATATATATATATATATATATGATACATTATATATATATATATATATATGATACATTATATATATATATATATATATGATACATTATATATATATATATATATATGATACATTATATATATATATATATATGATACATTATATATATATATATATATATGATACATTATATATATATATATATATATGATACATTATATATATATATATATATATGATACATTATATATATATATATATATATGATACATTATATATATATATATATATATGATACATTATATATATATATATATATGATACATTATATATATATATATATATATGATACATTATATATATATATATATATATGATACATTATATATATATATATATATATGATACATTATATATATATATATATGATACATTATATATATATATATATGATACATTATATATATATATATATGATACATTATATATATATATATATGATACATTATATATATATATATATGATACATTATATATATATATATATGATACATTATATATATATATATATGATACATTATATATATATATATATGATACATTATATATATATATATATGATACATTATATATATATATATATGATACATTATATATATATATATATGATACATTATATATATATATATATGATACATTATATATATATATATATGATACATTATATATATATATATATGATACATTATATATATATATATATGATACATTATATATATATATATATGATACATTATATATATATATATATGATACATTATATATATATATATATGATACATTATATATATATATATATGATACATTATATATATATATATATGATACATTATATATATATATATATGATACATTATATATATATATATATATGATACATTATATATATATATATATATGATACATTATATATATATATATATATGATACATTATATATATATATATATATGATACATTATATATATATATATATGATACATTATATATATATATATATGATACATTATATATATATATATATGATACATTATATATATATATATATGATACATTATATATATATATATATGATACATTATATATATATATATATGATACATTATATATATATATATATATGATACATTATATATATATATATATATGATACATTATATATATATATATATGATACATTATATATATATATATATATGATACATTATATATATATATATATATGATACATTATATATATATATATATATGATACATTATATATATATATATATATGATACATTATATATATATATATATGATACATTATATATATATATATATGATACATTATATATATATATATATATGATACATTATATATATATATATATATGATACATTATATATATATATATATATATGATACATTATATATATATATATATATGATACATTATATATATATATATATATGATACATTATATATATATATATATATGATACATTATATATATATATATATATGATACATTATATATATATATATATGATACATTATATATATATATATGATACATTATATATATATATATATGATACATTATATATATATATATATGATACATTATATATATATATATATGATACATTATATATATATATATATATATGATACATTATATATATATATATATATATGATACATTATATATATATATATGATACATTATATATATATATATATATGATACATTATATATATATATATATATGATACATTATATATATATATATATGATACATTATATATATATATATATGATACATTATATATATATATATATGATACATTATATATATATATATATGATACATTATATATATATATATATGATACATTATATATATATATATATGATACATTATATATATATATATATGATACATTATATATATATATATATGATACATTATATATATATATATATGATACATTATATATATATATATATATATATATATATATATATATGATACATTATATATATATATATATATATATATATATAGCAAATTAATGAAAATCATAAATTCTATAAAACTTCAGTACAGCAATCGTTAATTTTAATTTTTATGTACTATTTAATTTCATTTTCATCGAGTTGGTGATTTGTACTTGCAAGTAGGGTGCTCAATTGAATTCGAGAATATTTTCTGAATAATAATTCAAGAGTCTGTCTTATGACTTGTAGCCTACAAATACGATTTTTTTTCATACTGAAGAAAAATTCATTCCCGTCAATAGAGTTGAAAAAAAGGTATATGTATTTGGTTTTATTTGTTCGTTTGTCTGTCCACACGATATCACTGAAAGTACCGAATGAATTTCAATGAAATTCAATGGAAGGGTGGGCAATACAACAAGAAAGAGGTTGTAGAATTATGGGGCGGATCCAGGTATTTTTTAAAAGATATTTTTCTATTTGTTTTTTGTTTTTTCTGATTCATTTATGAATACACTCATGACTGTTGGCACAATATCTCTATGGAAATTTCTGCAAAGGGGTTGACAATTGGCTACTGAAGAACCAGTTAAATTTTTGAGTGGATCAATGCACAATTAATTCCCCCTATGTCATGGTCATATGTCCAAACCACACAGTATCACCAAAAATTTCATGTTGGTCAACACAATATCCCAAAAGTTCTAAATGAATTTCAATGATATTTTGTGGGAGGGTGGACAATACGCTATAAAGGATCTGATTAGATTTTGAGGTGGATCTAGGCAAAATTACTCCCCCTGACAATGGTGATGGCAAAAGTATGTGCCAATTGCTTTCTAATTGGATACATGTACAATCAACACAGCTTACTCTCCAGATTTGATGTAGGAAAATGTACAGCAGAAGTTGAGCAACGGGTCACTGAAACTTCTGATTATAATGCAGAAATTTTGGAGATATTGTGTGAAAAAGAGAAAGAAATATTCACAATCTGCACTTACAGAATTCAATTTGTGTGCAACAAAACTGGAGGGTTTACATTGCAATAACTGCACAGCCAGGTTACAATCTTTTCTATATCGATCCTGCAAAAATAGGAATGAAAGAACTTATACAGTAGTCTGGATATCACATTCAAGATGACAGGTTGCGGAGTGGCCTAACTGTTGCTGACACACACAAAAAAAAAAAAAATGAAATATATGATCAACATAAATCTAAGGCAGGTTTTAGAACCCACAGGCTGAACCATAGTGATTGAAACAAGATGAGGATGCAAGCTCATATATCATCAATTGAATCAATACAAACTGATGAACACAAAGCATTTTAATATTCTCTAGGCCAAGAAAATAAAACTGGTCAATGAAAATGAACATTTTTTTTCTTATCAAGGTTGCAGTACAACCCTCTTAGACCAATTGATGCTGGAGATTGCAAATTTCAAGAATATTTGACTCTGGCATGTCTCAACTTCTGCTATGGGCACATTCTGTTTTCAGGTCTCCTTTATGAGTCAATATAGGTGGGAGTCAAAAGAAAATAAGATTTGTCAAAACTTTTCAAGAAGAAATTTAAAATCACTATGGATAAGATGCGTGAAGAAATTACTGAACCAAAGGCCAAACGAAAAATGTTAAGCCCTGGACCCTCAATTTTGCTCTAGAAGGATATAAGTTGAAAAAAAAAACCAAACAAAAACAAAACAACTCAACAACTTTCATCTTATCATGCATACTAGACGTGACAAGGAAACAGATCAGATTTCTGGAAAAAGCATCTGAAATTACATAAAGTACACCACAACAAATCTGGGGAAAATTTACTGTTGACAAGTATAATCAGTAATAATCCAAGTGGAAAATAATCGGTAAAACATGTCCCAGACATTTGCCTTCTTCTAAGATATGTCTTATGGAGGCTGACTGAGGGGGTTCCTCACATGACTCTTTTGAGTTGGCCAGGGTCATCATGGAGGAGACCAAGAGGAACTCCTGTGAGGACTTGGAAGACGAAGTGCCACAAGCAATGTCCCCTCTAATTTTTTATAGTCAAAGGGCACAAAAATCAACATACAATTGTTTTTCCAGCATATTTGTATCAAGTATTTGAGCTTTTTTTAATTTGACATAGTAAATTAATATATTTTCAATAAAAACTAATCTATTTACAGAATTTAAAATTTTTTGTGTGCACATTAATTTCCTTTGGGTGAGCATATATCTTAGAGGGAACAAAAGGACTGTCGCTGTTGTTGGCCACAGTGCCCTACTCTGTTGGGATGTGAAGGCAAAATAAAAAAACTCCAACCATTTGACTGCCAACTCTGAAAGAACAGGTTCCCAACAAGCTCAGTAGAAATGAGGCATCAGGAACGTACTTGCAATGAACAGCAACTGCCAAGCTGATGACAATGAACAAATAAATGTTTGAAGATCTGTAAATGATGATTTGACTTCAAATTCTGTTACAGAGAGGTGTGCGTCGATATGAGTTTAATGAAAGTAAGTTTGTAAAGCATTCAGTATGAGGGGAAACCACTAACAATGGCTTGCAAGACTTGCTTGCAAACTACTGTTCTGAGGGATGCTCTTGAAGACGATAAGAATTGGAAAAGTCAATAAATAGATTATGAATCAAAGATGGTTGCAAAAAAAAAAAAAAAAAAAAAAATTGATAGAATTATAGAAACTGTTAGATACATAGGAAAAGACTCAGATAGAAAGATCTGGCAGCCAACAGGGCCCAGCGGAAACTTGTGAATCAGGAACATACTCGATGGTTGACAGAAATTAATGAACGGATAATGATAGAAATGGATAAATATTGTTACCCACACCTTTGATTCACACAAGAATACTTACATTTTCCTCCTCTAACTCGTAAATAGTGACTCGAGTGTCTACTAACTTTGATGTTGCAGCAGCATACTCTTTTTGAATCGTAGTTTTTTCGGCTTCAAATTTATTTACCTAGAAGAAGGAACAAGTTAAATTTTAACCAATATATCCATCTCTAAAAACAATCAGAATTCAGCCAATACCGAGTGAAAGTGATTTTTATTTCGAAAAAAAAAAAAAAAAAAAAAAAAAAAAAAACAAACAAAAAAAAAAAAAACAAAAACGAATATATATATATATATATATATATATATATATATATATATATATATATATATATATAAAAAGGAACAAGTTTTAAAAATTTGTTTTCATCACAGTATCTGCCAACCTTGGAATGGATCACTCAGGTAGATGGGGAATTATGTGTAAGTAAATATATTGCTTTAATTGATCCGACTGACCGTCAAGTTCTGCATAGGAGTAGAGCATCTGCCCTTGGGTCCGAAGCGAAGGTTTTGACCCTACCTAGCGGTACTTGAAGGGACATTGTGTCTATAGCTACACTGAAGAGTTGCAATACAACGAAACAGCTGTTTGTGTATGACACAATTATTAATTATATATATATATACATGTCTGTTGTGTTGATGTGAAGTGATCTGACAGAATGTTGATGAAACTGACAGTTGGAAGGTGAAGAGAAAAATTTTAAGAGAAAAGCAGATGTTACATCTCGAAAATTTTTATTCTCATACATATCCATTAAATACTAGATACAACCTCTCAAAAAAAAAACAAAAAAAAACCCGAACCCACAGCCGAAAAAACTTTTCTTGAGAACTGACAATTTTCATCTTGACCCCTCCTCATTGAAAACAAGCCTGACAGACACAGACAGCCTCTTACAGACCCTTCTTATTTTGGCCAAAACTTGTTCGGAAAAAGTTTCAGAAAAAGATGGCTACCAACCATCAAATTGCATTCACCTTCCAACTGTCACTTTTATCAACACACATTCACACAATGCTATGCAAAATTTTGGAGAAAATGCAAAATGGCTTCTTCAAAGAAAGAAAAAAATGAAATATCTGGTGGGATGTGGGGAAATGCTGAGTGTAAGTTTACAGATGAGCAGACTGATCAACATGTTCAAATTCTGTGAATTTACAAAAGGTCAAGTGTCACGTCTCTCAAGAGACAACCCCAAATAGAGTATGACAGCTGGTGTCTAAGTCCTGGATTCTGTTGCATGAGCCAGCAAGTCTCAAGTCAGGCTGAGACCAGGACTTTATACCTACATATTTTTTTTTTTAATGATCATCCTCTTGGTAGGATGCAAGTCCACCAAAGGGATACCTCCACCCTAATCACGCAGTTTAGCATTCACTCAATCATACGCTAAGAGCATAGGGAAATTTGTCTTAATGAAGAGTTTTCCATACTCTCCGCACATGTCTACTATAGTCTGCAAGGATTCATCTCCAGAACCTGCCTGTCCTTAATAACAAAACATGAAAGATACAAAGAGATCAAAATAATTCCACTTGAGACTGTGGCTTTCATAACCAAAAGGCAAAGCATTCCTACATAAAACATGTGGGAAAGGAATGAGAATTTGAACCTCATCAGAAACCTTTCCTTTGTTAAGAATTTCTAGGATGGTTATTTCTTAAATTCATTTGAATAATTTTTTTAATTTAAGGAGGTTAACTTCTGATTGAACTCACCTCCCCTGCACTTTTTGGTAATCTAAAAAAAACTTTTTTTCAGTTCAATTAACAAAAGAGTTTCATTTTTTTTTTTTTATCGTATTCATTGAAGAGATCCACGGCAGTTAAAAGTGGTCTATGAATCCAAGAGTTAATATAAGTAAAATGTATACAACTCCGTCAAGACGTTCCTTTCAGGTCATCTTACCAGTCCTTAGCCTAGGTTAAGGAGGAAGGTTAGGCATGTAAAAATCAGGAACCCCAGCAGCAGCGGTCCACAATTTGCCTCATCTATCACTCAAGTGAGAGCATGGTAGGGAAGATTCCCTTTCAGAAAGGCTCATGACACATGCGGGTGAAAGCCACTTTGCCGAACGACCCCCCTCCCCTAACAACTAAGAAATAACTCAGAATAAAAAACCTAGAACATTAGAACCCTGTTTGAGAGAGGGAAATCAGTTGAAGTAGACTGGAATCCACAGAGGAAGAGAAAGTTGGGGAGGAAAAGCAGACCCGGAGAGGATCAGTCTGGAAGGGGGTAAAGATAGCTGGACTGACATGAGCTCAGCTGAAGGGGGGTTGCCCTGAACCGAGTCCGCAGTAGTTGCGGCACTATGCTACATAAGGAGTTAATACGGATAAACAAAATGTACATAACTACTCCCAGTATGTGAATGCAAAATGAGAAACTAGGGTAGAGCCTGTTTCAAAGGTGCATATTTGGAAGGGGCACAGACTTTATGGTGTGTGGAGCAGCCAGCCATAATTGTCATGTAAAATAGTTTTCCATCCATCAAATGAAACTACAGCTTCAAAGTATTTTGAGTACTTCTATTCATTGTTTTATTTTTAGATATTGTTTATATAAATTTAGATAATTCTGAAGAGTGGAAGTCGATCGGGATAATTGAAGAAAACTATGAAGAAAGATCTATAATCTTCAATTTTTCATTTAAAGAAAAAAAAAAAAAAAATGGATTTCTTTGGAATTGCTGATCCAAGCAACTTCAAATTCAACACTGCAGCCTTGTATGCTGACTAATACATCTGGTGAATATAAACTCTACACAATGGATAGTTGTTGAGTAATTGCAGAGCATACGCAGAAAGATTTCTTCAACAGTGGTAGGACGTTGCACAAAAAAATTAAAAAAGAAAAAAAAAAAAAAGGTACTTACAACTTTGAGAAGTTTATCTTCTAAATCATGGTTCTGTCTTTGAAGGCATTTATGACTTTCCATTAATCTGAAATAAAAACAATATTTACAAAATTTCTTTTTTAAGAAATTGAAATAATAATCTAGCTAATGATAAAAAAAAGCATTTATTTTACACACGAAATATATTTCAATCCAATCCTCTTCTGTGTCAATGAAACAATGCTTCTTCATAGATCACATATATTGATCATTATAGAATGGAAATTTCACACACACCTTCAGGGAATTTCAGACATTAAAAGTCTGTAACACATTTCATTTGCACATGCTGTTAAAATTCCTAATTTTCAGATAGCATATCATATACACACTTAAAGGTTGACTAAAGTAATGATTTTTGAACAGATTTAAATTTTATTACTTCATTTGACCTTGAAGTGTCTGAGTATATGTGGCATGATTTATTCATAAATCTCTGAACAACCAAGCTTGCTTTGTCTACAATTAAGTCAGCTTAGATACCAAAGAATTCAAGATATTTTTTGAATTGAAATATAGACATCATACCTGGAACTTCAAACTAGAAGTTACTTCGGTTTTGTTAAATAAGTGATCATTGTTAACCAATGGGAGAATTCCATAATTTGGCAATGACATTCATTCAAAAAAGTAGATTACACAGCTTTTTCTTATGCCAATGAATACATTGTTTGGGTAGTTCCTTAGTTTCAGTGCATAAAATAGAGATAACTCCTGTTAGCCTTTTATAAAATAAAAGAGATAAAATCTCCCCTATCGAAGAAAAACACAGGTAAATATATGAATGATATTATCATTATTGCTTTGAATGAATTAGGTATTAGTTTTTATTTGTGTGCTGTTTTTGACAGCGGGTGGGCGAGTGTGTGAAACATTAAAGGTTTGTATGGAAAAAAAAGATATTAGGGTATTCAGAAAGTAATTACGTATTTTTATGTTTGAGAAATTACGTATTCTCAAAAAAAGAGATAAAAACAAATGACACTGGAGTTTAATTAAATGCTATTTATCAATATTGTTATCACCATCGTAATCAATGACAGTAGTCCAACAGTAAAGCTAATCCTCGATTCTTATTATGAAAAATTCTGCATTTTCTTTTTTAAATTCTGCAGGGTTTTTGTTATTTCAAGTCTCTATCCTCCATGAGGTTAAACTTCACCATACTCAACAAATGACTCAAAATAATTTTCAGGACGTCACATGGAACTATGAATTTTTTATCATTTCATTCACTTAGATACTTGTATCTGAATTTAGATGAAACAATATCAAACTTAGATCTATTGTCAGTTTAGATAGATCTAAATTTGGATATGATCTATCATCAATTTAGATATATCATATACTAATTTAAATCTTGTCAATTTAGATATATCATATTTAATCATTACTGACACTGCAATGCCTTGTATGCCACCATATCTATGGAGAACACCAACTTTGTATAATGGCTACTTGTCGAGTTATCTCAGTACATTCACACATGCATGTGCACCTACAGAGATTTCTCAAATTATACACAATTCATTTTTAGTTTTAACATAGGTATCAGATTTATTACTTTTTTTTAATTTGGTTGGGAAACAGGTAAAGATTGGCCCCAAAACTATCTCAGAAAACCTCAACTTCAAAGTGTCACTATAGACTTAATTTTAGGGAATCCTTAGTTGTGGGATATCATAGGTTATACCTGACATAAAAGATCAGATCCCTAATTTACAAAAGATGAATAAACTGAAAGTGAAAATGTTTGTTTTGAACACTGTCCAGTAAACTCATCAGAAGGTAATCACATTGTCTGGTAAATTCATCACAAGCTAATTCTTTTACGATCGAATTCATCACCAAAAACTATTCACACATTATAACCCGTGCAGGGTTAAAATTAGGATTAGGGAAAGTACATAGTACTAGCACTTACCAATGATGAAGTTAATTTGCAATGAAAATAGCAGTCCCTGAAATTAAAGGTGATTTATTTACCAATGAATTTACCATGAATTATTTTGATTACCATGAGTGATGATCTAACAAAGTTAAGCAACAGACCTACCGGTCATATCGATCTCTGAGTCGAGATAATTCCTCCTTGAGCTTTGATAATTCATACTCAGCAGCGTGTCTACTCTGCATAAGCTCTTCTTCGACCTGATGGTTGTGCCGATTGCTGCGTAACAAGTGACTTTGCAGTTCCACGATCTGTTGATGGAGATCCAGGCTGAAAAAAAGATGAAAGAAAAAAAAAAAAAATAGAGGATCGCTTGAAAGAAAAAAAAGATCGCTAGACAGAAAAAAAAGATAGCTTGAGAGAAAAAAAAGACTGCTTGAGAGAAAAAAAAGACTGCTTGAAAGAAAAAAAAGACTGCTTGAAAGAAAAAAAAGACTGCTTGAAAGAAAAAAAAGACTGCTTGAAAGAAAAAAAAGACTGCTTGAAAGAAAAAAAGATTGCTTGAGAGAAAAAAAAGACTGCTTGAAAGAAAAAAAGATTGCTTGAGAGAAAAAAAAGACTGCTTGAGAGAAAAAAAAGACTGCTTGAAAGAAAAAAAAATTGCTTGAGAGAAAAAAGATAAATAAAACAAAACAAAAATATTGAAAGATAAAGAAGCCTGAGGAGACAGACAAAAAATATAAAACATGACAAGAATAAGAATTTCTCAGTGCTAGTGCCCTTATGCTGGCTACAGCATCAACCATCCCTACCCAGACTCACCATACTATAAGTTTCTCTTCTGGTCTTGCAATATACAAAAGACTTAGAGACAACGAGCACCCGAAGTGGCTTCACTCAACTTATGATTCTAGTTCACGGCACATAGTATTCTCAAGTGGTCATTCATCTAGGTACTGCCCAGAGTCGACAGTGCTTAACTTCAGTGATTGTATGAAAACAAATATGATTTGCCTGTAAGCTAAGAATTTTAATACTTATATCTCCAAGCTTCTCAGCCAGGCTTACCTTTATGATTTTTCACAGAAGAAGTGTCCTCACCATCTCTTGACTATCTGAAGAGCACCCACCAACATTAAATGAGATTTGCTATAGATTCATGGATTCGTACCTTCACAAAGGGCATCAGTGCAGAGTGAAAACAAACTGTCTAGGGTGGTGTTTAAACTTGGTTCGTTGATTCTATATTAAGTGCTCTTAACAATTCAGCCACTTTGCATCTCCTTCATATTATAAATATAGATTTTTGCATGTCTTCCAATTTTTTAAAAATCTGGACCACAAATCCTTAGCCAAGAGAAGTCGACATATTTAGCCACAAAATTCCTGGCAAGTGAACAGACTAAAAACAGTCAACTATAATTTTTTTTCAACAATCAATAAATCTTTAGGTGAAGGCTACAGGCCAATCCTTTCAGCTTCAGATGACAAAGAAGCAAGGGGTTGATTTCAGCTCCTTTAATTTATGCTATTTTTTTTTTTTTTAAATCAGGCAATTTACATGATATTTCATAGGAACATTCATTGATATTTGCTTAGTCTAGCACAAGGTCATAAGTGTTGGGTACTCAGTAAGAATCAATATATAACTAAATAAATATAGTGTCATTAGCTCAGTTGGTAAGAGCAGAATATATATATATGTATATTACATATATACATACATACATGGTAAACCTGTGAGGATCCCAACAAGAGAAAATTTACACTCAGTACTATTATAACAAATACAGGGAAATAAGTGACTGATGTGACAAATAATTTGAAAGTTTTTTTTAAGCGTTTAGTTTTGAAGCTGTAAAGCTTTCTAGAGACACACACACATACATATACATATAATATATATATATATATAATATGGGTAGCCACTTCAACATAGCGTTGCTCTTACCATTGAGCTATACAGCCACTAGTACTTCAAAGGCCAAAATAAATACTTCAACTCCAAATTTTCATCTTGTTTATCCACAGTCTCTATCTGCTCTGTTTGTTTCTTTCATCATGGACAATCATATTATTAGGAAATGAATATATTATACAGCAGGGAAGATTATGAATTGCATTATGTATTGTATAGAAACGGTGCACGTATCATTTGGCCTAGACAACATTAATAAGTACCAAAAGGGTCTATGAACAGAAAATCTTTATAATCCAGGTATAATATCCCAAATCAAACAACAGATAAGATTAGGAACATTTAAAAAAGAAAAGAAAAAAAAATCAAGTTTACAAGACCCTCGCGTAGAGAAAATAGTCTAAAAGTGATGACGGCTAAAGTGTAGATAAAATACTGAAAATAAATCACGAAAGAACTTACCTGTTATAATTGAAGCAAGTGTTGCAACTACAACCACACTCCTACAGAGAGAAACAATATTTGCATTGTAGATCAGACAGTAAGAACAGTAATATGTATGCATAAGTGGGCAACACATTTCAACAACAGATGTTTCCGAATGAGACATCAATCGAAAATTGAAGCCAGGGAAAATCAAATTTAGCATTCAGCATTCGTAACATACATGGTGTAAACTCTTTTCTCCCCCCCCCCCAAGAATCAACCACACGAAAGTTCAGCCAAAGGATAAGACTCAACAAACATGCATTCAATGCATGAATTGCCAAAAAAATTACACCTGGCCTTCCAAGTCTCACATATTATACGAGAGATAAATCTTGGGGCATTCCCAAGCTCATTTGCATGAAAGGAAAATTCTCACGCATTTCGAGAGAATGTTAGACTTATTGAACTTTAGATAAAAAAACTCATTTCAGATAAAACAGGTTTCGAGTACATACTTCTAGACAACACTTAATTTCTGTAGTTGATATGCCCCAAAACACAATTTTAGCCAATCTTGGATACAAAATTTTCAAAATTTCCTAGGGGTGCAGACTCTCTTAGAAGCCTCACCCATTTTTCAAGAGCAGGGAGGAGGGGAAGAGTGTCACATGATTCTCACACATTCTTAATATTGGAGATGCTTACCCCGAAAATTTAATCCATTTTCTTGCATAATGTCTAATTTTCACGATGATATAAAAGCTGTTTTTTAGTATATAACCCCAATAGAGCACCATAGGGGTCCAAATCTTTATGTTTTTAGCTTGTTACAGTAATCATCTTCAGTCAGAATAGAAATAGGAATGGAGTTTCTCTGCAGCAACTAGGCTTGTTAGAGATATTTTTTTCCAATTATCAGTATAACTGGTCCCTGTCAAGATTTACAATGGGAGCAAGAGCTTTTTACTACAACCAGCTGGGCAGGTTAGGCAGTAATGGTGTAGTGATTATCCCAAGTGCTCTTGCTTGTCAACCAATGTGGCATGCCTGTGATGAGACCTCTGACTAGATATCTATCGATTGGTAGAGCACAGGAAGAAGTGGAATTATACTTTTCCAAAAGCCATCAGTACAACACAGGCATAAGCAGCCTTAGTTAAAATCGAAACTCAGTCGGTCGATTACATTTTCCCAACTCCAGCCAGTACTTATTAGTATGAATATGTAATAAAGCAAGGAGGTGCAGATGGCTGAACTGTTAACGGCACAGTAAATGAAATTGGCATGCAGAGTTCAAACTCTGCTAGAGACATACTGTCTATAATTTTGAGCGGGGCAGGAGAGTATGGGGACTCTTTGGTTAAGGGAAGGCAAAGGGCTTAATTTACATGGTTTTGAAAAAAAAAAATACATTTATTTGCCCCCAAATTTACTGTTTTGTCAATATTTGGTGGTGGGGTGGGGGAGTTAGTCGCCCTTTCTGTCTCACTGGCCCCTACAGCTATCAAGAACGGTCATTAACATTCGAATATTTTTTTTTAACACTTAAACTCCTTGTTCATGTTGTTCACACAACTTTTGGACCGATTCATTATTCAGCCTTCTTCAGGTGTAATATATCATATCTGTAAGGGAAGAGAACCTCTTTTTCTGATCTCTTTCTCCGGTAGTGGGAGACAAAAAATATAAACTAAAAAAGGTACCAAATAGAAAATTTAAACGTTAATAGCAATGCTTGTAAAATCAAATTATAACGCGTGCAGTAAAGCTTGTTTCATGATCTCATTTCTTTTCTTTGTTGAAAAGAAATCCAGCAAGTGTTCTACTGAACTGGCATCACGTATTAGTGACCACATTTTGTTCTTCTCTGATTAACAATAGACCACAAGATGGATTTCTTTGTTCAACAAAAAAATGTATCGCTTCCCTTTGAACTACATCAGTGGGGCTGACAGGCAAATTCTGTTGACTGGGATACCCAGTTGAGAGAATTCCCCTCTTAAGGGGGGGGAGTCACTTCAGTGTTATTCCAATGTCTACCAAGAGAGAAAGTCTTCCGGTAATAAAGCAATTATATTTAACAGGGGTTTCCTTACCTTACAAGTACCAGACATCCTTGGAATAACCACTACCGGTTTTGCGGCAGAAAGTGGGTGATGAAACATGAGAATTGGAAATTATGGTGCCCTACTTCAGAAAATAAAGTGGTACACACGGCTGGGTAGAAGGGCTGAATGGATCATGTTTCACATCGCCTCAAAGAGACACAGACAGCTGAAAAGAAATTTCAATTGTTACTTTCTTCTCGAATAACAGATAAGATCAAAATGATCTCCTCATAAAATAAAAACCCATGTTATTTTTTGTTTGTAGATTTGGGTCATGCAAAAGCAAAGAGGTATGTAAAATCAAGTGAATCCTGCTGATTCGAATGTCTGATCTGGAGAGAAGTATGCAAATGATGTATCCATTGGGCCTGCTGCTGGAATGTAGTATTTGTAGGATGATTTTATCCCAAGAGTTCATTTTTTCCCCCCTCATGTTTATGATTACTTGAATTAGTCATTTTTATTTACTTATTTATTTTTTCAACTACGATGCAAGTTCATTTTAAGACTAGATTTGAATAGGTAAACAGCATTTGTAAAGAACAAAGTGATCCAAAGAGAGAGAAGTTGAAGGGAGATAGACAACATTCGTAAGGAAAGAAAGGTACTATTATCTTGTTAAGTAGGGATATACTAAGAGAGAGGAAAAAAAAAGAAGAAATCATTTCTTTTTTATGTCATACTTCATATTATCCCTTTTTTTTAAAATCAATTCTTCAGATAAAAAAATTTGATAAAAAAGAGAGAGGAAAGAAAAGCTGATGAAACAGTGTTTATAACTAATGTATACACTTCTTATATATTTATAACTTTTCTTTGACAATTAAATACTTAACATTTTGGATGATATTCTTCCTTTTATTTTTGACATTTTAACACGGATTAATTTGAAAATAAATTGAAAACATATTTTTTGATATTAATATTTCTATAACAGAAACAAATGTTGATAGTTGTGGCCAAATGCTGTCAAAAATTGTACATACAACATCACAATTTTTACAACAAAGTCTGTTCTTTTTCTTCTTTTTTCCCCCCAAATAATATGAATGCATTGAGGTCATTCAAAACAACGAAAACTAAATTTAACATGATTAAAAATAAAATGCAATAGTATTTTTTCTTTTTGCATGGGGTGAACGTGAACAGTCAAGAAAATAGAGCCCGAACACTGATAGGTTGGACCATTTTTTAGTCAACTTGATATTCCATTCACCACAGTGCCTGCTTGTGTGAAGAGTTTTGTGTTTTTATTTTTGGGGCCCGGAGCAGAATTTGATTTGGGAGAGCCCTCACAGCTTCGTGAGCACCCCTCCACCTCACACTGAGAGGCCCTCTGGTGGCCACGGGCTCCAAGCAGTCATTTAGTTTGTATCAAGACGTAACATGCCTTTGCGTCTGTATTCATTTTGACTCATCTTTCAATTATGCATGAAAAAACAAAGATCAGTAAAAATGCTCTAAAAATTAACAACAAAGATGCAAAAAGGTTATTCTATCCACAGTTCTAAACCACAAAGTTGATAAATAATTTCTTCCATCATTCATAAACCATAGTCAAATAAAGTATCATAAATTGCTGCATATCAAGCCAATACCAACTTTGTTTCGGATGTTTTGATCTATCATCTTTGATGTAGCTACAATGTTTCAGCAGATTCATTTCCACAACTTTTGTCAGATGTAAATGGTAATATCCATAAAGGAAAAGAGGATCTATCTTTTAGGGCTTTTCATTGAGTACTTCAATGAGAAGAGGAAAATTGTCCTATGGTAGCCCAATATCATTAAACAAATGCATTACACCACACACCATTTACTTCATCCGACACACAGGCAAGTTGATCAATTATCTTGGTAAGAATGCTGACTCACCCATCATGAACATCAAGTCCAAAACAAGATACCCAGTCAAATATTACCCGTAATGTATTTCAGAGCACATCATAATGTTATGATAGTAGAATGCAATTTTATACTGCATATAAGACCAGCAGCTGTGAAGTAAGCAAATTGATCGGTATACCACTGTTAAATCACATAATCAAACAAGACTTTCAATCGGAAATATTTGTCAGCCTGCCGGTGTAGGGGAGAGTAGGGCAAGACAAATTTTGGATATGCTGTACTTCACATTTTATACACTTTGTGTCAAAACTGTCAGCATAGATTTCTTCAGTTTTTAAGTGGGCCTGGCTAGCTGCCTACCTATGTTACATACATGCTGCACTAATGGGCTGAGAATTAAAAAAATTATCTCGTCATCATGGCTTGAAAAAAAACATTCTTTTGGTTTTTGAAAATCCCCCCTCGGGTTTGGGGGGGATGATTAACAGTCAAAGTTTATGCTAAATTGGTCCCTCCATTTGTATAACTTATTCATTCATCAATCCTTTTTCCAATTTTTTTCGAATGGATACCCCCTACACGGCATATGGTCACATGATGGTTTCTATAGAATGACTAACCAGACCTGTTATATTTTTTCAAGCTCAAACTGTTAATTTGTACACTGAAATTAACAGTAACTGGAAAAGGCCAAACGTTCTTTGGTCTATTTAACCTTTAGCACTCTGTAGATAACTTCATTCAAAGAACAAAATGTTTGTCCTGTCACAGCAGACAACTTCTACCACCAAATGATAGTGTTTGAATTTCGTGGTTGTCTTGTCATACATGAACAGACAGAAGTTTCAGGCTTTAGGATATATAAGGTGCACAAAATCTTCTTGGTCAACTTAAAGCTTAAAATGCCATAAGACTATCCAAAACTAATTAAGTTCCTCACATAAGGGCATCTCAATCAGTCTTGCAATGCCAATTTCCATTACATATAAAAAGTTTCCTTTATACATTGACCAGAATAGAGCAAAATAGACCAGTCTTCAGTCAATTCTCGCAAACCTTATAGAGAAGACAGAAAGAAATACATATGTAATTATATATATATTCAGGGTTGAGCACTCTTTAAGTGAGGTAACCCATCCACTGAAAGCTTAAGCAATGCTCTTCTATAGTTGTTGAGCACTCTGGTGGATGAGGGATTTCTGTGTAATTTAAATATGATGCTTAAATTCAGCCTTACTACCTGTCCAGTTCCGTAGTCCAGAGGTAAGATGTCGGCCTACGGGTCTGAAGTGAAGGTGTCAATTCTGGATGGGATAATGGAAAGTCTATAGCCACACTGAGGAGATGTAATACATTGAAACACCAGTCTGTGGATGACACAATAATATATATACCATGAAACTCAATCCGACAGCTACATGCACATTATATGATTCAATGACGTAAAATTGGCTCCCAAAGTCGCAAATCCCTCTTACTCCTCTACTCCTCCTGAAAGTGTAAAAGATGTCAGTCAGCTACTTAAATCTAATTTGGAAAGAAAATAGATAAAACATCAGCCAGAAATCAATTGGCAAGTAGATAAGAGATTGTAAGCCATGTTGGGGGTGATCAATTGAAAAAAATTGGGTGTTCAATGATGAAGTTGCTTCTCTTTAAAATTTTCAGAAAAAAAAAAAAAAAAAGAGCCATGAACACTGCCAGGCAAAAACAATTTAGCTCAAACTTACTTTGCAAATTGAACCGGTTACTTAAGTGACAGATTTTAAAAAAACAAAAACAAAAAAAACTTTTTCTAGACACAAGTAAGTGTTGATATTCTCAGCCCTTTATCTCCATTTGTGCAACTAGTGTGCATGCATATATATATATATATATAGCCAGCCATCTGGCAGGGCTTCCAATTTAGTACCTTTTGCACTGAATTCAGCATGTTTGTTTTGGCAGTACAAAAAAGCACTTGATTAACATGGGCATACTCAAACGTTTTAGCCATTTTTTTGTATGTTTTTGGCCATTCTTAGCACCTTTTTTGTGTTATGGCTATTTTCCAAAAAATGGCAGTCTGTCTAACACAAAAATATTTTTTTTAGTTGGCAACACTCCCAGCCAGACCGACTTAAAAACTGAAGAAACCTTCGTTGACAGTTTCTGATTGAAGTGAAAATAAACAAGTGGGAGTGAATGCATTAAACATTAAATGTCCATATGTATTGAATAACGTGTCCTACCTTTCAGGTTCTGACCAGTTTATTGTTGTAAACACAATTGGCGATCAATAATGTCCTTTCAAGGCAAAATCTATCTTGTAAAGAAAAGATTTCTAGAATAACGAAAGCAACCAAAACCTTCCCTAGGGTGCCTAGCACCCTGAGCAAGCTGAATTTTAGGCAACCTTTAAAGTGTAGTATTATCTGATTAGAAAACATTAACATAGGTTTTGTCAATTTTCAGGTCAGTCTGGCTGGCTATGTATGTCATGTACAGACTATACCAATGGTGGTAGAAGTCTAAAATTTTAAACATTTACTCTTTATTACATGTAAAAAAAAAAAAATTGAAAAAATAAAGTTTAAAAAAAAAAATTCACTCCCATAATAGTATTTCTAGTAAGATTTCAATTCACAGAGTAAGTTTATGCTAAATTGATCCCTGAGTTTGCATCCAGCAGTATTCATGCCTTTTTTTTTTTGTTGGAAATGAATATATCTATACTAAAGTATATACAATTCAACATTACACACACAGAGTTCAGAAACTCAGCTATTTTTAAGAATTAAATAATTATCAAATTTTGTAAAAGTCTTCATTTATTTATTGATAAGTAAAATGCCGTTCTTTTTAAATATCAATGTTTCAGAAGCATGTACATAGTAGGAACACTATTAATTAAATGACAATTTTTTTCTCTCTAAAAGCCACTAAGAAAATTTCCAGCAGATATTTTTTTGTAAAATCGAAATGTGTGGGTTTGGATGCCGTACAAAAGACAATTTCATGAAATCTTCATAAAATTTAAACAAGTATTTTTCAAATATTAGGGTACTTCTAAATTCTGGGTTATTCATGTAACTTAGTGGTATTAATGACCAGTAATACTTTAAAGTACGTCTAGCCTACGCTACACCAAAAACCCAGGAATTTCAGAATTCAGGACTCTCTCAGTCCCGAGGTTGTAGTGTTTAAGTGTATTTGTATGAATAATCCATACATGAATAATCCAATCATCTTTTTTAAGGGCACTGTGCAAGTCAGTTATCAGAAATTGAAGAGACAATGAAATAGTAAAAGTGAATGAATTATATATAAGGCGTTCATATGTATTAAGTTACCAATGTCCTAGCAATCAGGTTTTGACTAGTTCATTGTACTAAACAGGGTTGGTAATCAATAGCTTCTTTCAAGGCAAAATCCTTATGACTCATCTTGTAAATCTTGAATCAGAAAGGCTCAAACAACTAGACCAGAAAAAAAATGAATTGTTAAGTGGTAGAAGTGCAAAAAAAAATAGAAAAAAAAAAAAAAAGAGATCTGCGGGTTGTGGCTTGCTTTTTCATTAGTCCTTACCAAAAGCTAACAGCCATAATTTTAAAGTATGGAAACCTACGAGGGGAAAAAAAAAAAAAGTTGTACTTTCTCTTTCTTGATAACATAAAATCTGAATTTGAAGAGTTAGTTTGGGAACAAATTTTATCAGCAATTTGATCAGGATAATTAAATCATTTCAACCTCTCCACCAAATGATCAGTTTAATATTACAAGTGTACAAGGCTGGATCAATATGTCCTTACCCTGACACATAGTTATTAGTTGAATTTAGATCTAAAATTTAAGCTGTATAATGTTCAATCTATTTGATTGATATTCACCTCTAAATCAAGTGCATTGACATGGAAGGAGGTTAGGTTGAAAAATACTTGTGTGAAATAAATGTTCTTTTCATTAGGCTGCAGACATTTTTGTACCTATGTATTCTAACAAAGATGTCCAAGTATCAGGCATTTTGAGAAAAGAAGGAAAAAAGGCTATTTGGTTAGATTTCAATTCATCATAACTGATTAAAGGATAAGGACTGCAAGTTTGAATCTCACTGGAGGTTGATATCTGATCCATGCTGATTGATAATAATCGTGGAATGATTGTCTGAGAATTGTGATTAAAAGCAACAGAAATAGAATGAAAGAAATACTCAACCAAAAATAAAAAATGAAAAACCCTTCTACATGTTGTAGAATAGATACAGGTGACCTTTTTGATCAAGCAGGCCACACAATTGACATTTCGAAGTGTATGTATTCCAGAAAGCATATTTGATTTCTATTTTCAACAAACATATGGATTACAATTATTATATTATTGATTAGCAAAGCCAAGAAAACAGTAATTTTACAATTATAAAAATGGACTTTCTGGGAAAAATTGTAGAAGACTTTGAATAAATACCAATATTGGTTGTTAGCCACAAAAAATGTTGCTATGGGCCAAATCTGGCTAATGGTTGCCGATATATATTCTATAAGATCAAGGAGGCCTGTGAGATATTTTCACACGTGAAAAAAAACTTGAACCTATCTAGCTACTTACTGAAGAGGCTTAGTTTAGATCAAGAAAATGAAACAAAAAACAAAAAGAGAAAAAAAAAAAGATGGATACATCTATAAATAAATTAATACAGCTTTCAAGTGTCTAATGTCAGGAAAATAAGGCCTTGCATAAATTTCAAGGTGACCAGCAACAACTTCCATAGAAACCTCACTCGGCAAAATCAATTATAACGGACATAATAGCCTGCCTAGTGACTAAAATACAAGTGTATTTCCCACCAGTACCGGGAGTCAAATAGCAATTAGGATACCCTAACGCCGATTTTCAAAGCAAGCAGGTCATTCTCGGTTGGAAACCTGGTGCAATACAATCTTCCTACTCTTATTTGCTCTGGTACCATACAAAACAAAACAAGATATTCCCACCTCTGCCTAAAAATGGATCACTGTAGCCAAGTTACTTCCTTTTTTGACAAGTTCCCATCTCCCTGTCACCTCAGATTTTACTAATCCACCTGCCCCATCCTGACTCTTCAGACAGTAATACTAAGTAACAGAGAGCAATACATGACTTGATGAGATCAAAGGTGCCAATTAAATGGAGTTCCAAGGGAACAGTTGTAACAAAACCAGTAAGACAAAAAAAAAAAAAAAAAAAAAAATGTAATTTAAAATCCAACCATATACTCTCTCCTCTACATCTCTCCCATATTCTGATATTCCAACCAAGCTTTTCTATAAACTTCTAAACGTCATGAGCTATGATGAAATTTAAGTGTCCATTTTACAATGGATTATTCTAAGTCTAGCACCCCCAAAAAACAAGTGAAATAGATGAATTTCCAAAAAATGAAAAAAAGCTGTTTTCAGAAGGTGGCTACACATAATTTTTTTTTTCAAGGCTCTGTGCCAAAAAATGTAACCAGGACAGATGGGTGAAAAGGAAAGAATACCTCTAGCCTATGTTTTTTGTTCAGGTTGGTTATCGTGGATATGGTGATTCAATGAAGATAATAGACATGACTTTTTTTACACTCATATTTTAACATTCTATGTAACTTGGCTATTGCTTCGATCAGTGCTACTCATTGTGATATCCATACCGGTGTTAATATGCAAATCATAGACTGCCAGTATGAGGTTTGTTTTCAACTCTTTAATGATGTTCTTGACCACTTTTCAGAATTATTTTATAATAGAGAAACTATATGAAGCTCCTATAATGCCTAAATGACATGACTTAGTAACGCTTATCTCCTAGACTTGACAAATTTTCTTTGAATATCCAATAATAATTTATATACTGTCTACCGATGGAGAAATGAAAATGATTTTCAAAACAGCAACAATGCTTGGTTCTTTTGGGGTAAAAGTAGAAACAGAATATCTGCACCTCATATATGTGAATCACCTTAGCCTACGTGTGTACCAGAACTAATTATCTAACATCATCTAAAAATGGAAGAAAAAAAAAGAAAAAAAAAGAAAAAAAAGAAAAAAAAATAAAAAAAAGGGGGAAAAAAGAAAAAGAAAGAAAAAAAAAGAAAAGAAAAAAAAAAAAGATATTTCATCAAAAATTACATAGAAAATACCAGCACAAGATTTAGGAATTATTGGTCTAAAATGACCATAGAGACCCTCAAAAGCAATTTGAAAAAAAAAGAAAAAACCTAGTGGTATACTCATGCAAATTCCGAAGGTTGTAGCCCCCCAAATATAACCAAGGGTGCTCGGAGAGAGACACACACACATACAAAGACTAGGGCTGGGTGATACTGACAAAAATTAATATCTCAGCATTGTCAGGCTGAATACTGGTGTAAAATATATCAAGTCAAAACCACAGGAGATTTCATGAGAACTTTTGTTAAAACAAACTGAAATCAAAATCACAATGAACTAAAAAAAGGCATATCTCTGAGAATGCTGCCTTTCAACTATCACAAGACCACAAGATTATAAAAGACTAAAAATAAAGAAATAGTTTTCTAGGAACTGAAAAGGAGAGACGGGTAGATTTGGTGTGCACATGGTGGGGGGTGGGGGGATGGATTGCATGGGCAATACGGAATGGGGGCAGGCGAACCCAACGAAAAAAAAGGAGCTAGATCTAGGTCTAAAAGGAGCTAAATTGGCATGATTGTTGCTATATTGATGTAAACAGTATCGCTCAATTTCATACCGTTTGAAACTATACTGATGAATCATGTAAAGTCAATATACCACCCAGCTTTAACACAGACACTCTAAGAGAGGAGAATCTGTTGGCTAGGCTTTTGGGGGGCTATGTTGATTCGGTATTCTGAGCTTGCTGAAATAGCTTTGAAGATCCTTCTACCATCCTCTTCAACATACTTCTCCAATACTGGCTTCTAAATCATGAGTGTTATAAACTCATACAAAAAAAAATTTGAATGTAAATTTCAAGGGAAATAAAAAATGAGTAAAGTTACCTTCCTTTGACATTTAGGTAGATTTTTCATTTTTAAAAATTCTGTTTCTTTATTTTTCTAATCCTATTCACAAAGTATTCCACTGTCTATAGAAGCGGTTTCAAACAATTCATGAATGTAAGAGTCAAGACAGAATACAAAAATACAATGGATATCTGTACCTCACATGAATGAATCACCACAACCCACTTATGTACCTAAACTAATTATCTGAAAAAAAAAAAAAAAAAAAAAAAAAAAATCCATCTAAATGATACTAACTTTAGGCACTGTTGGTCCGATATAAAGACCAAAAAATAGGCACTTTTTGGAAAAAAAAAAAAAAAGGAAAAAAATTTTTTAGATGGTGCTTAAGTGGTGCACTCATCTAAAAACATTTTTATTCTTCAGAAGAGATTTTCTCAAAAAACAATTAGACCTGTGAAACAAGATATTTGGAATCAGCATCGTCAAGAAAAGTTTTACCATACTAAGAAAAACTACGTGTAAGGGGCAGAATTCAAACACTGACGGAGAAAGTTATATTTATTTTCTTTCAATTTTCTATGCCTTCAATTTATTTGACCTTCAAACTTCCAGGAAAAAAAAAAAAAAAAAAAAGTCAGTTTTGAGAAATTAGTCTTTTACAGGTTGGGGGGGGGGCCTATTCACAATATAGCTATAATGTTCAACTGGACCCTTACTTTCCATTCACAGATGAGAATTTCTCACAGTGCAAATGTTATTTGGGCAGTATTGATATCATAAAGAACTGAAGTGTATGAACTCTCAAAAGTCAAGAACTATGCATCACAGGGGAAAAACAAAGGCATATTCAAATCAGGGTTCAATTTACCTACAGCACACATTTTTAGATTGAATTTTGAAGAAAAAAAGAAAAAATTTTTCCAATTTCTATGGGGGCCCCCGTGTTCACACTCACATAAAAACAAGATAAATACAATCGGTGGACCTAGTTTAGAACCCGACAGAAAAGATTGATTTCTTTCTTTAAATTTCATGTGCTTTCAATCTCTTAGACCTTCAAACTCTCCATAAAGTTATCAGCTCTGAAAAAGGACATATTCAAAAGTTTCATAAGAGAACATTCTATTTACAATGTAATTGTAATGTTAAATTGCTCCCATACTTTCCATTCATTAGAAATAACCGCTGAAGTGGATTTCTCTTTTTCAGTGAGTGCCCGACCAGTAGAGGTAGGGATGATGCTATTAAATATGATTTGTTTTCCAGTGTTGGATTTGGATGTCCCTTGCCTGCCAGACAATACCAGGTACCCTAGCTAGTTTTATATAAAATATATGAAAATGAGCTATCCTGGGCAAGTCGCATTTACGTGTATTCGAGTATGTATTGCCATCAGCTCCATATTTACAGTACATACTTACTATAACTAACCTCAATATAAGAAATATTGGCTCTATCAAACTATTGAATCCATCTGAACTAATTTGGGTTTTACCAATTTGTAAGAACCAATCAATGACCGAGCATATACTAAGACCGATTAGAAAAGTGAGGGTGATGGAATTCCGGCATGTGCACGCGTGGTTATGGCACAGTCTCTTTGGATTCTTGTTTATGCGAACTTGTTTTTCATTTTGCGCTTAAAGCATTGTGTCTTTTGTTTTGCATACATTTCCGCCATGGCTTCTAAATGAAGTACATCTTCATCTACTCCTTAAGGGAAGCGTGAGAAGAATATATTGTCTCTGAAGATGAAGCTGAAAGTTTGGCAAGAGCTTTAGTTTGTTATAGCAAGGGTTTACTGTACAAAAATTAATGATACTGAGATTAGTATGGCTTCAGCACAAGGATGACATGCTAATTTGTGAAGTGTTCCATATTTTATTGTAGGGTCTGCATTCATCAATAATAATCCTAATATAAGGATATGTGACCAAAACTAAGTGGATGAGTCCATTGTTTCAAATGGTGGGTAGAAGATATTTTCATCAGCATAATGGTTAGTTTCAAGTGATGAGTCCATTGCTACAGATAGAGAAACAGAAGGGAAAAAAAAAAAAAAAAAAAAAATCACTATTCATTATATATATATTGGCCAGATAACTCATCAGTAAGATGGGTATTTGGCTAGTATGATATAATACTGAAATTCTGACTCTGTTCAAGACTTTCAAGTAGCCAAAGCAGTGCATAATAGCCAGAAGAATTGAATTAGTTACCCCACAAAAGACTAACTCTCCCTCACCTTATTAATTTGCAAATGCATAAGAAAATGGAGTTCATTCAAGTCACCTCGGATTGCACTAATGTTTTTACAAAGGGTGACCCAACAGGTCAGGGTTGTTTAGTTTCTATTAGTCTGTCAAAGGGAGCATGTAACGTGACATTCTTCCCAATGAAAAAAATTTTCTGAAAAATTAGAAACTATTTCTGAATTTAGGAACGTGTAGCTCCAAAAAAGCTTCATGCAACCACATTTGATTTTAAAAAATCAAGCAATATGAGATTTTAAGTATCATAAGTGGATCATTTCCAAGTGTACTTCCATCTTGAATTCAAGTGCAAAATGCTTGGATGAATTGAACTTTGAAATGTCGGAACATGTCACACTTGAATATTTGGTAATTTTGAAAAAAAAAAAAGAAAAGAAAAGATGAACTGAATTTATTAAAACAGTTACAAGTTAAGAACACATACCTCTATTGTCACTAAAAATTGAATGAAATCAGTTCATATATAGCCACAATGCACAGAAATCAACAGTGAAAAAAAAATATCCTGGATCTGGCCCTAAATCTTAATAATTCATCCACAGGCCATCATGCACACTTCTACAAAATGTCATTGAAATTCATTAAGAATTTTTGGAAGTATTGTATAGAGAGACAGACACAAGTGAATGCATATACATCTTCCAACATCATGGCAAAGATAAATAAGAGGGTGTGTGGGTGAACACATTTGAGAAAAAGATTTACTCATACTGACCACTGTGGAGGCTATACTTATCTTCTATCATGCTGATGAAGCATTATTCTTTTTGTCAAATTCCTGCTATTGAGTTCTGATTTTATTTTTGTAAGCAACAGCAATAATGGATGACAAACATCAGACCAAAAAACAGTGACATCATGCACGAATAACAGTGATATACACAAAACCCATAATGAACTCACTCCCACTTCTAAATCCCAAATCGTTTTGCTAAAGTCATATTTACAGGAACTACTAATAAAAGAGTTGTAAATAGGACACAGTTTTGGAATGATATTTTATGGCGGAATAAATTCTGTTTTGTTTACCTTTCAGATTTTAATGAAGTAAAGAAGCTTGACACTAGCGAAGTCAAGCTTGTCTTTTTTGCCCTTACGCTGGCTAAGACATCAGCCAACCTGCCTGGGCTTCACTCATCACAAGTTTCTCTGGTTTGACTAGTTGTTTTGAGGTTTGCGATATGTAAAATAATCTTAGAGGCAACAAGCACCCAAAGTGGCATCACTCACTTTACCATACCAAGGCATTATCATTCAAGGTTAAAAAATGAGTAATGATTTTATTGCAAAGATTATATTTTTACTAGCATATACCCATAGAAAATGACAGGGTTATTTATGTATGGATCAGCACTGAGGAGCCTAAAGCTATTTTATTTGGTAATTTTTTAATAATTCAAGTATCCTCATTTCAAGTTTTTTTTAAAAGTCTAAACTCAACATTAAACATTTCTACCAATCATTTACATACTTTTTTTCTGTGATGTTTTATCCATTGTTATGTCATAACAGCCTATCTCATTTCATTGCAACCCTAAAATTGTTTTTATTAGCAATGTTAATCCATTTCACATTGATTATTCCATTATAACTGTGAGGTTATCATAGGAATCAGGCAGGACATACAATTGTTAAACATACCTACAGATTAAGCAAGAAAAATATTCTAATCTTGCAGTGAAGATTCGCTTCAGTGAGTAATTGTAGGAAAAATGTACTCTTACGCATTTAGATTATGAAAAACGACCTATATTTCTAGAAGGAAGTTATCATTTTTGTGAAAAATGGAGTACACAATCATGAAGTACTGAAATCTGTTTGAAAGCAAGAAGAGCTTTTGGATCATCTTCGTAGAACTGTTTGAGAAAAATTAACTTTTAAATTCATGCCCAAATACAGTTATTTGAAAAGAATCAATCACCTTCAACTCATACGGGAAGGTTTTTCAAACGTTCTCAGACCCCAAAAAATAACCTTCTATATCTGCCTGCCTTGATGTTGAAGGTCAAGGTTTTGTCGTTTGCTATGGTTGATTTAGAGGGCTCGAAATACAACAATATGCTAGACAGCCTCGCCCAACAAATTTTTTTCTGTCACGCTGTTCTTCGCAGGCACTCAAAACATTCAGCAATACTACCTGCCTTTCAAAATTAAAGTCATATTTTTCTGCAATCATTGCAACGCTGTCAACTATGAAAATCTCATGCAAGGGGTTCAGGAAGGTTCAAAAATTTTTCCCCATGCAATTTAATGGAAACTGATTCTTTGCTTGACACCATTTTGACTTACAAAAAAGTTACGTAGGAACACAACTTTAGGATGGGGGGGGGGGGTGATATATATATCACTAAAACTGGGCGCCTACCATTGAGAAGTGATCAGCAAGTTCAATCCTCACCAATTTTCATAGTTATTGTACAAATTTTTTTTATTTCTACCGACAGACGTATGTATGAATTTTTTTAATTTAACATAGTGAATTAATATTTTTTCAATAAAAACCCAGTAAGCTATCAATAGGATTTAAAACCTTTTGTGCACATATCAATTTCCTTTGTGCACTGGTTGCAAAACATGATTGCATACATGCATAGCTTAAAGGGAACAATGATCATCACAGAGTATCATACTAGGGTTACTTCATCCCATCTTGAACTGTGTAAATAACTCATATTGCTGACCATTCGTTTGTGTCAGTTCGATCCCAACTGACTGCTGAACAGCGGTAGCCCAGTGTAAGACTAAGCAAAGTTCACTAAATAACACATAAAACTATCTAAGATTTATTTTGATGAACGACAAAAAAAAAAAAAAAAAAAAAAAAAATTAATTTTAATATCCATTAGATTTAAATGTTGTGTAAATGATAAGGTGATAAATAAATTTGAAAAAAAAAACAAAAACAAGTTGTGCGGTCCCTCTTGCAAAGCTAGTTATGGTATTGCTTTATTTTCGCATCTTTTCTCAAACACTGCCGTCATTCTTTTGGTATTACGCTGGGGTTGAGGGTAGGAATTCGGGACCACAGTCATTGAGATAATGAGATACGAAAATAAAGCAACACTACTAACTCTGTAAAGGGGACCACACTATTTTACTAGTCCCTAAATTTTTACAAAAACAAAAAAACACAAGTGAAAATTGCTTACACGCTTTCAGGCTATCTAAAAAACGTGATCACGCGATTAAACAAATCCATGTTAAATTCTAATGCAGAATTCAAGTCCATCACTAAAAATAACTATGTCGTAAAATTGATTTGTATATCTTCGGTACAATTCAAAACTTTTCAGTAGAGGCTCCTTTTTTTTACGACCTGAAGTCAAAGTTTTCATAAAGTTATGGATCAAAAAGTACATATCTTGAACGAAAAAACAAAACAAAAACAAAACACAACAAACTTTTGACATGTCAGCTAAACATATGATAAAAGGTTGAAGCTATACACGGGTGAAAATTCCCACACCGGTTCGCAGTTATCTATCATTCAAGAGAAAAAAAAACTCACAATATTGAATTAATGCACATAGAATTAATTTTGTAAATTTTAGGTTTTTTTTTTCTATTCAAAGATTAAACTTAGAAACGTTAAAAAAAAAAAAAATACAAAAACAGTTTGCTTCTTAATCTGATGAGAGAGAGAAAAACTGATACTTAAAAAATAAAGATTCAAATTATTTTCTGTTGATAAAACAGGTTTTGACGTTTAAATAAATACTTTTTAAAATTGAGTAAAAAGTTTCATTCATGGGTTTTCTTAATTGACATATCCAAATCGGAGGGTGACAGGCACTTTTGCTGATAATGATTAGATCAGATAAGGTAATTAATTATTAATTAATTAGGTGATAATTTTAAAGAAGTATATCTGCCAAAGTAACACTCTGTGAAATTACTTTTCTATCAGGAAAGCTTTTCAAATTAATCAGAACCATAAACCATTTTAAAATTCGAAGTCTTCCTTGAATTATTAGTTGATGGTAAAACAAGTTTGACGAGGTAGTTCACATCCTCGAAAAAAATGCATATAAAAGCAAGTATATTAAAAAGAAATATCTTTTTTAATTCAAGTTATTGGCATCGGTTTAAATCTTAAATTAAAACCAGTTTAAGTAAAAATGAAAGATTAACGAAGCTAAACTAGACAAAAAAAGCATTGATAAATAAATAATAAACACTAGATTTCTCACGTTTTCTAAAGAGGAAGCGTAATAGGAATCTTAAAAGCTCTTTTATCTACTCATAGATAAAAACTAGAAAATTTGAAAAGGGAAAAAGAAAAATCAAGATATTTTCCAAAAAATTTATCAAGTTCATATAATTAAAATTTACGTTTGGATTATAAGGGTATAACACTTTATTTCATTTTTTTTTTTTCACACAATTGATGTTTTAAAAGGTGTCTTTAAACGTATTCGAAAAATTATAGTTAAATAAAATTTCTTAAAGGGGAAATATCTTAAGGATGGGGATTTCAAATTTTGATAATATTTCTATTTTATTTCATTTTTTTTTTTTTTTTCACAATATAACCGTTACTTAAATTCATATTCGCGTATTTAAAACTCCAAGTAGTAGAAATAAACATAAGCAAGAAAAAGAGGCGTGTATTTAAAAGAAATACACAGCAAAACTAGAGAAAAGGTCTAAATAATACCTTTAAAAAGATACTAATCAATAACAGGATGTTAGTATTTACTTTTCATGATAAAAAATAAGAGTTTTCGACTAAGTGATAAGTACAGTTCTAGTTTTGTTTTAACGCGTGTGTTACATGTGAATTTATTTAAAAAAAAAAAAAAAAAGATTAAAAACGTGGAGACCAAAATAAGAGAGAAACTTACCGAAAAAAAAAAACTCCGACAAATACAAAAACTGCATCCAAAATGACAAAAATCGACAAAGCAAAGGTGTTTTAGATGTAAAAATTGATTATCCTTACTTGTGCGTGGAGAAATATCAACATTTTCTACTTATTACACGTCTGCTAGTCTGCTATCGTTACGTGTCAGACTCCAGCCGACAACTGCAGTCAACCATGTTTGAAAACAATCTTCTGTCTAACTTCCTGTTCCTTTTGCTGACGTTCGGCGAATCAGAAAGTATGGAAGCTATGAAGTAACATTTTTCTTTCAAGGCATTTACGTTTCCTTTTCAACCAGAGCCAGTCCGGGGCGTAAGTGTAGTGAGAGGCTGCTTAGGTTTTCATGGCTATCAGAAAATTCCCAAGAGCGATGAGGGGGCCCCAAGAGGCGGTTGGGGCCCCCGAATCAAACTCTGTCTTAGATTCCGTAAAGGCTTGAGCCGACCATGCTTTCAATATCTTGTTTTGTTTCTTTTTGCTAACGTTTGCCAATCAAAAAATATGAAAGCAGTGAAGTGTCATTCTCAAAACCGTTTTTTTTTCCGAAAAATCTCAGCGTTTAAAACGAATTTTCCTTTAAAATTTGTTTGTACCATTTTTTCAACATAAAATTTAGAGGAGTATTCATAAAGGATTGGATCACTGCGTTGCAAATGATATATAGCATATACACAGAGGGATCTGAATAAATCGAATCATCACCTGAAATTCAATATATATATATATATATATATATATATATATATATATTTATATATATATATAAACCTTTCCCTTTACTTCTCTACATGTAAAATTTTTTTTTCAAATTTTCTTTCACTTTTGACACCTTAAGGGGACAGGTGTCCCTTCAATTTTCTCCTCTAAAAGGAGAAAAAAATTCCTTTCATTTTTGACCCCCTGAACATAGGAAAAGTCTCCCTTCACTTTTGACCACCTAAGAGTGGAAAAATCACCTTCATTTTTGACAGCTTGAATGGGAGGAAAAAATCTCTTTTCACTTCTGACACTTTAAAGGGGGGAAAAATCTCCCTTCAGATTGGACATTTTAAAGGTAGAAAAAGTTTCCTTTCACTTTTGATCTTTAAAAAAAAAAGAGAAAATACAATTTTTAGATAGTCTCTTTTAAGTGAGTGTAAACACTAACCCCTTAAGAATTGACAATTCTTTTTGCAAAATTTTGCCCCAAAATGTGTTCTGTAGGTAAATTGAAACCTGCTGATTTTGAATATGCCTTAGCTAATCCTCTGTGGTGCGTGGTTCTTGACTTATAAGAGTACAAACATACACGCTTTACAACTTTATTATATAGACTAGTTGAAGTACCAGTCTATGCTAGGTTAAATATTTAAGGAGAGAAAAAAAGGACGAGAACTTTCAGACTTAAAAAATAAATTTTCCGTTCACTTTTGATTCCTTAAAGGGGGAAAGAGTTTTCCTTCGTTTTTGACTCCTCAGTGGAGGAAAAAAGGTTCACTTTCACTTTTGAACCCTAAAAGGGAGGAAGAGTTTTCCTTCACTTATGAGCTCTGAAACAGGAAAAGGTTTCCCTTCATTTTTAGACTATAATGGGGGGGGGTCGTCTACACTTTTGACCCCTCTATGGTAAAAAAAATTTCCTTCCCTTTTGACCCCTTAAAAGGGAAAATCACTTCTTCACTTCAACCTTTTCAGCAGAGCACATCAGAAGGCTAAGATGCAGAAAGTACAGCTGCTCCAGACATACATACAAAGAGTTTAATCTCTTGAGAAGACCAACATCATGGCTCAAAGACATCAGCAATGTCCCCTGCATCTTCATTCATGATTACACCCTTGAAATAATGGATGACATCATCTATCTTGGTTCCAGCATTTGCTACCAGTCTTTCCCTGAACGCTGAGCCGAATACATGGATTGGCAAGGTAGAAGCAGCAGTGGAACACCCATCAAAGAGAGTCTAAGACAGTTGTTCCTGACCAGGTGGAATTTAGATAGTCTATGGGGAGAATAAGGTCAAAATAAAATGATGTTTTCCTAATTATTTATGCTTGCTTTCTTTGAGTAACTAATCCAAGTAGTGGCTATACTATTATAAAACAAAACTAATTTTTATAATAAAGATGTCTCATTATGTGCAAAATAAAATGATTTTTTAAAATTAATCTCTGTTGCAACTTGCTTGGATCAAAGTGTGGGGAGAAGGAACTAGTAATCTTTTTGACAAAGTGGAGAATGACCATGAAAAAGTTCGGGAACAAACTGGTCTAGGATAAAACCATGCTGACCACCAATAATAAAATAATTGCGTACCAGTCCTGGGTGTTTGGCACACCACTTCCTGGCAATGAAGCATGGATCCTTCATTCCCGCCAGGGATACAGACTCAGTTCTTTTCATTCACGTTGTCTCAAAAGGATTCTGGACATCACTTGGCAGGACTATTCCCCACAGGCATTGCTGGAGATTTGAAGGCCTGGGGTTTTGGTTCTTTGGAGGAAAAATTGTCCAACTAAAATGAATGGTTTACTAAACATAAATACTAACAGAAAATAATGCATTAACATTTTTCAGTCATAATTGAATGAAATTTATACTCTTGGATTAAACGGACACACTGAAAAATGTTAATACTTGATTTTTGATAAATATTAATTTTAAAAAACTACCAAAAAAAAAATTACTTTTTGATAATATGTCAAAGACTTGAAAATTTCCATGGGTCTTTTCTAGTCTACCATTATAAATTTGATTCTATCGCACCTGAAAAATGTTAATCTATGATTTTCAGTAAATATCTATTTTCAATAAATCATTTATTTTTTTTCCTATCATTCCACTCGTGCCTCTCATAACTAGGCCATTAATACCAGTGTCATTTTAACCAGGCCATCATTTCTGGTGCCATTTTTACCAGGCCATTATTACCAGGCCATTTTTAACAGTGGCATTACTACTGAGTACTAGATATAAATATATGTATGTTTGAATTTTGTTATGTTTACGTTGTTCGGATAGTAAAACTTGATTAAGTCGTACTTGAATTACGTTCTTTTTGCCATTTTCTAGCTATCCAGCCTGTTTGTTATGGATGCAGTGCAAAATTAATTTGAAATGTAAATAAGATTGGAAATTATTGCTCCCTGGGTAAACTTTTGGCCAGAGCTTCATTGCGTATGGGTGACAGATAGCACCTATCAGTAGTCTACACCCATTATTGAGTATCATTCAGGTATTGATCGCAAGGAAACTAAATGGTTACTGTTGTTGGAAACCTTCTTGGACAACATCAAAGAGAAGAGAAGTCAGAGAGAAGTCGAGAAGGAAAGAAGGCCACAAAGAAGGAAAGCTGATGAGATAGGAGAGAGAGAAAAGGAGACAAGGAAATGGATTGAGAAAATGGGAAACAGGTCTGGTTAGTCACTCATTAGAAATTGTCACATGACCAACATCTCTTGACAGAATGTCATGTTGGGGATGATGAATGAAAAAATTGAGAAAAGGGGTGATCAATGAAGTAGTTACTTCTCTCACCTTTCGCTGGACAGTATTGCAATACAAATTTGAATTTTCAGAAAAAAAACAAAAAACAAGCATGAACATTGCAGGACCCAAATTAAGGAACCAATTTAGTATAAACTTACATTGCAAATCAAAGCTGCCCACAAAAAACGATTTTTCTAGACATAATAAGGAGTAAATGTTCAAATTTTCAGCCCTCAAGCTCCATTGGTGAAGCCAGTATATGTGATACGTACACAGACTGCAGCCAGCCAGACTTGCTTGAAAACTGAACTCACCAATATTGACAGTTTTGGTGACAGTTTTGGTTGACAGTTTCTACTTAAGGACCTTTTCTGGTCAGACTCCTGATGGTTCCTCCTTAGACTCCCAGATTTTAATCTCCTAACTGTACTTGTAACTCCTGGTAATCATCTTAATTTCTGCCTTATAATTATCATACAAAATGATTCTCCAAAAATTTATTAAGGCAGTTTTTAAATGTATGCCGGTGGATGATTCTATGTTTGTTGATGAGAGAGAAGAAGGTGTTTTGTCGTATTGCAGTCTGTGCAAGTACTGGGGAAATTTTCATATCAAGTCCTTCCACATACAAATGAAGTCCACTGCTGATCTGTCACATAACCCTGACGCTATCTTAAAGATCTCTATCATATTACCTGTGATACAGCAATAGCTTAGAGTTGATTGTTTTGGGTGTGTTAAATTTGTTACATTTGGTAGTTACTCAGTAGCCTTCCCTCGAAGAGTTGATCTACTTTTTCTATCTTTGAAGGAAAATTCACTGAATTTGGGTAGTCAGGGTGTTTTCTAACTAGAGACTTGTACTGTGATAAGAATGTCCTTGCATCCATAAACTGAAATGAACATTGTGCAATTGTGGAATTTGCTTTATTGACTTTGTCACTGATGTGATGATATAAGCTTAGTTCATTGTCAATAAAAATGACTATGTCCTATTCACAATCACATATTCTGAATTCTGTGCCTAGCAGATTGTAACATTATTACAAATGAGAAGAGAGGAAGAACCCCGGGATAGATTCAGCAAATATTTTTAGACGAGAAAGCACAGACACAGCTGATCAGAGGGGATCTTACTGTGCAAGGACAGACACTCTCCCATGAGGTTACTCAGTCAGTGGTGAGATGCTGTCGAGCAAACTCATGAGCCGTGTGACCGTTACACTTACTTATAATGACTGGGCCTACCCATTGTTATGTCTGGTGCAGAGTTTTTTGGCTGAACATTTTATCACTCAGGTCTGTCAGCACCCACTACCCCACCCAACTGACATATCAGATTTGGCTCCCTGAAACTTTGGACTTTTCACTGATGAAGAGAAGAGATTTCAAACCATTGATGAGATTAAGGAGAATGTGAAGAGGCAGCTGACAGCTATCCTGAAAGAGGACTTTGCAGATTGTTTTGAAAAGTGGAACTGATACTGCTGGGATAAATGCTTCTGGTTCCAAGGGAAGTGCTTTAAGGGGGACAAAGGCACCATCATTTTAGTTAGGCTATCGTTTCATTAATAATGAATGAGAAAGCTGGTCCAAAAGAATCTGTTTAATGCTATATATAAGACTGACTTCTACACTCATTTGCTCCTGTGTCATGGAACGCCTGAGGCAGTCAAAGCGCTACACAGTACATGGTCTCCAGCCAGTTTTGTGGTTTCGTTCCAACATCTGTTGACCGGTCAGAAGTCCCTCCACACTGTCTGTCACCAGCTCATCTTGGGCTGTCCTCTTTTTTGTGGCCTTTTAGCATCCATCTGAAAGCTTGATTTGCAGGTCTTCTTGTGGGGAGCCTCAAGACATGCACCAACCAGCAGGGGTGCCATCTCTAAATGGTGATTGATATGAGAAGTTGTTTTGATCTTCCCCGGGCCTCTTTATTTGACATATAGACCTTCAATCTGATGCTCATAATTTCAACTGTTCCATACTTTGCTCAGCTGGTTGAATGCTGGTCTTATATTCAATTACTGAAATAATAGCTACCCGAGGACAGTTGGAGAGTTACTTAGTTAAGCTCTTTGACCCATGAGGAGCTTCGGCCACCAACAAGTCATTAATGTTTTTGTAACAAACCCTTAAGCTCAAGAAGGGATGAGCTTTCAATCTGACTCTTTATCAGGGAGGCATTGAGTACCATTTTTTAAAGTCTTTGGTATAACTAGGCTTACGGCACTTGGTATTTACAGGTAATGACCAGGCTAAACAATGCTCAGCTTTGGTGGTCTTATGAAAACTTGTGTGCCCAATGTGATCTGACTGTACAAGGCCGGAGAGTAGAGCAGCCAAAACGTTGCGAGATGAGGTAACCGGTCTAAAAGTATCATTGTTTAATACTATGTATGAGACTGGTTTATATACAATTACTAAATAAGACAGACACCTGAGGATGGCCGGAGAGTTCAGCAACTAAAATGTGGTGATAAAACAATAATGATGAAATCACTGGCATTGAAAATTTCAATTTACATTTTTTCCAATATTGGCCATTTGGGAGCTATTTTAAACAATTTTCAAGCCTTTTTGGGGTAATTTTTTAAAACTTAGAACTTTTTGACTGTCAACTTGGGTGAAAATATTTTTTGAGTTGGCCATACCTAACTGGTTGACTACAGACAAAGTTAACGAGATGACTTCAGTTGATTATTTGTCCTGATCGGTCATGGTAGGCACCAAATGCAAGCTTTGGTTTGCAGACAACATCCACTGAAAAAAAGTTTTCAGAGCTTGTTGGTGAGAAATGCTGTCCTACTCTAAAGCTGGAGTTTACTTTATTTTACGACCATAACAAAAATAATTCTCAATAAAATTAGGGGTGTAAAATTCACATCCCTCAACCATGTTTTGAACTCATGACCAACTGGTTGCCAGGAAGCTGTCTTACTGTTTGAGGTAAATTGACAAGTCATAGATATTAACAAAAATCCATCATACAGATATGCACAGGCTTATTTCATTCTCATAAATAAGTATATTTCACCAAAAAATATATATTCTATAATTTTACAATTCTTCAGTCGGGATAGAAGAAGGAATGGAGTTTAAGATCAGTCTTGTTACACTCAGTTTTCAAGTTTAATTCATTGTTTGCATTATGGATTGACAAAGTTACCTCAATGACATGCCTGATGGCTGAGATAGTAGTAAATTTCCCACTTGTGTCAGAGGTTCTAGCCCAGATAAAAATCAAGACTTTGACTGCTGATTTTTAAAGCAAGTAGGCCTACTCCGCTTGAAACATTGACATAACACAATCTTCCTACCTCCATCTCTCCTCTTCCAGCCTTGTACTGTATGAAGCTAAAATTGGTAAATATCAAGAAGGAAAGATTTTATGGCTGAATGATTGGGAAACTCATCTTGCAGAACGATTCACTATGTAGTGAGTTTGATCGTTTCTCCATGCCTTGCTACAGTGGCCTTGTGTCAGAATAATCTGAGCTCAGTAAATAACTTGATAAGATCCTTGGCGGTTATGAAATTACTGCTTAAAGAATTGTATCAGATCTTGCGTTTATTCATAATGGAAAATATAATTCAACATGGGTTTTTTAAAAAATGACTCCCAAAATTTGTGTTTTCTTAGACATGGTTTTACTTATAGTTTGTCATGTCATAGAAATCCAGTAGTCAATCATTGTCAGTGACGTGGCCAGAAATTTGGAAGACTGGGGGCTTGGCTCTTTGATAGGCCCCCTCCAACATTTGGGAGATTTGATGAAAGAGGAAAATTTGCAATAAATAGGCATGCACCATTACAAAATTCTTACCTCCTCTCCGAAGACTAAATTATCATTTATGCAATCCATGTATCTAAAAATATATGTTGTAAAATGTCAGTTGAAATGCAGTGAGTGAACTACTATTTATAAAATTCTAGGGCACTACCCTCTATTGGGACAGTGGGGGGCGTTTTCAAATAAATCCCCTACCCCCAGCTATGCCTCTGAATTTGGCCCACTTCCAAGAAAAGTTTGTCGACCCCTGCCGAACTACATTATGTATCTAAGGAAAGATAACTCTATAGGCTTCTGTCTATCACGTTGTGAACATCCTCACCCTTAATGGAGATTATTTTCCGGTGCATTCACTGACGATACGGCTTTCACCAAGGAATGTGGATTAAAGTTTGAACAACCTCCCACGAAAAGAAACTTTTTACACTCACAGAGCCATTTGTGATTGGTTTAAATTGTTATGTTTTGGACGTGTCGTTATCATCAACCTTTAGTGGCGAGGTTGGTCCAGGATTGTGATCACGGCTTTCTTGCCGGTAAACTGAAAACATGCAGACCCTCGTTAACAAAAAGGAAAAAACAACCTATAATTCAGTCTCCATTCTGTAGATCTTCCCACTCTTTATCAGCTGGGATGAAATTCTCATTCTGTCTATATCGCCGTTGCCAGAGAACATGGTTCCACGTGTTTGATGAAGTTTTTAATAATAATAATTGTAGTAGTCAACTTCTCACTCGAAACCTCTCTTCTTCCCGGCTTAATTCTTTATTTCAGAACCATGACAATGCTAGATCAAAGACTTCAGCTGATTTACCATTATTAGTCCAGTTCCCTAATTCTTTAACAAGACCAACACAATGTCCTTTTCTTCCCCAGGCTGTGTCCTCCCCGTTGACCTTTGCATCTCTGTTTTTGAACAGTCGAATTCGACCTTTTAATGCAAAGTTCTATGGGACCCAGACTAACGATTCCCCAAATCAAGGTGCAACATCCCCTACTCCGATTTCTGTCAATTCAGAATCCGACAAGCCAAAACGACTGCCATTGGCCCAAGATTTGGTAAGAACTATAACATTTATTACTATCAAGGTTTTCCTTCATCTTAACGGGTGACATGATGTACATGTTTTTTTTTTTTTACAGCTGTCGCTAATTTCCGTTGTGGGGTATGATCACCACGACACAATAATAGATAGACGACAAGGTAATTGTCGGGTATATACTATTTTGATAATAATAGTAATAATCGTTTATCTATTAAAAATATTTTTAATGCATTCACTGGAACATAAAGTATCTTGCACTTTCCCGCGTTAAATTATTGAAAGTTCAGATTGTCTCAAATAGTCCAACGAGGAAGTTTGATTAAATTTTTTTCTCCGCTTGTATGAAGTTGAATCAAATGACGATTCAACTGTCCACACAAATTCTATTGAAAGAAACTGGCCATCATGCGAGCACATGTTTATTCAAAGATAAAAAAAAAGCGATTATTTTGTTTAATACCTAGCTCAGAGAAGAAACTATTTGAAAAAAAAAATATATTTAATTTAAAAAAAAAATCTACGTGTAACTCAATTACAATTTTAATGGATGTTTTTCAATATTCTTTGTTGATAAAGCGAGTTGGTGCTATGAATATATATATTTTTTTAATGAAAACATATTTTTATAGCGCTGGAAACTGGTTAACTTCTTTACAACTGTCGATAACTTCCGTTCCGGATGTGACTATTACTACGCAATGATAATTAGATGAACAACCGACTTGGTAATTAGTCGGGTATACACTGTATTAATAATTTACTTATTAATGTATTAAAATTTGATGCAACTTGAATTAGCAAGTATTAAAAAGAGTACCTTCTCTGGGGAGACTAATTGCCAAGGGGAGATAAATGATATAAACTGTGATGGGACGAGGGGAGCCCGTGGTAGATGAATTTCATAGTCACCATCTACCACCCAAAGTATGACTCCCATTGGTACATAACGTATTTCCTCCCTGGGGAATTAAGTTTAATTCGTCAAACTGGTTCCCTTCCAGTTCCTTATGAATACGTTTCTATTCATCACTCTGGATACACTGGTTCTTGTCCGATCACCAAAGTTAAGCTACGTCAAGCCTGGTCAGTACCTAGATGGGTGATCATCTGAGAATACCAGGTGCTGTGAGGAATGCCCCTGCAGGCATGCTAATCTCCAGACATAATGAGCTCCTTTTTCCTTTGGAAGCCTCCCCACCTTCAACATGGTCATAAGCTCTACTAAACTTGTAAAAAGCTGCTTATATCACCCATGGTCAAACTGGGACCTCCAAATTCATCTCACCTCAGCAAATAGTCTAGTTTGGCTCCCCTCCACCCACATATGGGTATGCTATCTCCAATCAGCTCCCCTTGGCAACAAAGATGAAGAAACAGATCCTAAAGAATCGTTTTATTATACAATAGATGACTGACTTGTAAATGTTTACTGAATGATAGACACTTAAGAATTTAGAAAAATTCAGTATAAAAGTTTATCCTCAACAGTACTAAAAGAGTTAAACAAAGAAATAGATTTGAATACTTACCATTTCCAGAAACCATTTTCTTCTTGCTTCTATTCAACTGTTCCTTAATATACAATCAGAGATTCTACCAAAAATATCAAGGTAGGTATGAGCCATAGACAGTCATTGTCAGTTAAAGGCTGCAGCCTTTTCAAAGCCCAATCTCGTTTTGATTTTTTTTCCATTAAGAGTCAGGTTGGCCAAAACTTTTCCTTAATATTCTCACACTATTACTACAAACTCTGCATTGTGGACCAATTTCTCAATGTTATTATTGTCAGAAGATGTTATTTTATGCAGAAAGTTGAACAATTTAGCAAAATGACACCGTCAATGGCTGGATTTCAGTACGCAATGTGCCTCCAATTGTTCATGCAAAGTAAATTACAGTTTTTAAGGGAGGTATTAGTACAATCAGTTTTTAAAACATCATCAGGGTTTCTGTGATATATTTGCTACCAATATGGTGAATTTCAAGAAAATAGGTTGATTTTCATGATGAGTAAATTGATTTTCAAAGTATCACAATCAGAACTTGGTCATGTAGGTTTTAAGTCAAATTACGACAACTCTGACCACTACTACATCATTTAGGGTCACAGACAATCGGTTGCTCCTCTATTGCTTTATAAGTATACAAATTTTCAATTCATAAAATTGCAATAACTCTCTTATTAATTTCAGTACATCTAAGATTTAGGTACCATTGGAAAGCTCTTGGGAAGTGCTCTCAGGGGATACCAGGTTTCACAAAAAATAGTTTACTTTGAAAATTTTTGCCACACACCTAATTAAGGCCTCAAAGAATTTAGAAGCATTTGCAATATGTTTTGATCTATTTAAATAATGTCACCACTTGTTCTGTCAACAAGCCCATTTATTTGACATTCCATTGTATCTATATTTCCTCAAAAATGAAAATGTCAGCAGAAACTGAATAATCATTAACCTTTTACATTGCATATTTTCCCTCCATGACCTGGGGGGGAGCAGTTTTGAAATCATTAGGGGTGGCCAAGGGGTCAATGTCACGAAGAATGGGATTAACGAACTGAGTGCAAATTCTCGCTGAAACAGTTTCTATTCAATTCATACTAATACCCTTTGGAAAGGTGTGAGTCT
This sequence comes from Thysanoteuthis rhombus, assembly GCA_963457665.1. NCBI lineage: Eukaryota > Metazoa > Mollusca > Cephalopoda > Oegopsida > Thysanoteuthidae > Thysanoteuthis > Thysanoteuthis major. The sequence goes on from OY735230.1 coordinate 42,927,333, forward strand.
CCCCACCCCCTCAGCCAACATGTCATGGGTTAGTGTGGCTGGGTTAGGCCCATCACCCACCATGTTTTAAATGAAACTTGCATCATATTATCAATGGAACTATCATCTTTTACCTATAAATTCAGTTTTTCTTATTTTAAATTACGTTGATACGCAAGTTTCCAGCATCTTGTCATAAAAATTTTTATTCAAATAAATTCATAGCCTCATTATTCAGTAATCAAAGTGTTTTCCCTGGTCTCCTATGACCTGACATCACCTTTCAGCTAAATTGTGTGCCTTGTCTTTCTTTTTTACCTATCCTGTAACCCTGTTTTGAGTCTTCAGGCTGGTTTGGAATCAGAGTTGTCCTTTTCCTAGACTGATTGCCAACCATGGCAACCAGTTTGCCCTACTATTTACCTATAGTATAAAGTGAACACAAACTGTCCCAACCAGAGTTACCTGCTTGGCCATTCCCTATCTCTTAAATTTGTATTCTATCATAAAAGAACAATTCCAGTTTTGATCCGATAAATTTTTCAACATCATCACTTGTTAGAAACCACTGACAAGACAGAAAGAGTCGCCTGAATTACTGGAATTCCACAAAACACAACTCTTTGGACCCACCAGTGAACTGGATTACATTATCCTCTTAAACTGTCTGACCAACCCGCCAAGTGGGCTACAGATTCTTCTCTCTCCAAGGGTCTGTCTATCTATGTGTGTGTACATGTCTCCAGGCTCTTCTGGTCACATTTTGGGACTACGACCTTGGAAATTTGCATTTGGGCACCATTCTTTTGGTTTTGTTCAATGAAGTGCTTTTCTAGGTTTCTGTGGTCATTCTGGGACCAACAATGCCCAAGTCTTGTGCTAGTATTTTTTTTAAAGATTATTTTAGAATAAAGATCTAATTTTTTTGATAATTAGCTTTCATCCAAGTGTAGGCTACGGTGATTCACTTATACTAAGTACAGATACTTCATTTTGGTTGAGATGTTCAAAGCTGTCGTAAATCTAGCCACAATTTTTGTTGTTTTGGATCCTGAATATAAATCCTTTTTCCATCACCAGTGACTATCTTATGCAAAAATCTATGTTGAGAAAGACAAGGTTTTGAAGGCCGATCAATGTTTGTTTCCATAAGTTCATGTGGAACTCATTTTCCTAGTTTCTGATTTTTGTTGACTGATTGCACAAACAATAAGAGCTAAGTAAACTTCTAACTCACTTCTAAGATTTCCCTAACATTTTTCAAAAGTTGGCATTGGGAACTTTTGCATCAACCTTGTAATTGAGAGCAAGAGCAGTAAATCTTACTGAGAAAAAACATTTTATGACCCTCTTGGGTGTAATTTATTTTAATCTAGAATTAATTTTCTATATGAGACTTTGTAAGGACCAACAAAAGGACAAGCTATAACCTGCTTAACTTCATATTGTCAAAGCTAAAGTAAATGGTAATTGTTGCTATATGACCCATGCTAATGTTGATATGCCTGAAAATCATTATCTTAAAAGTGTTGTTTTTAAATTTTAGGTTTTTATTTGACCTTCATTTTTCTGTTACAGAAGAAAATAAATATTATGTATGTATCTTCCTCCCCCTCCTGCCAACGCCTTCTGGAGCATAGGTTTCTTCGATTTTTTAGTGGTTCTGCCTGGCTTGCTGTCTATCTATATATGTGTCACATTACAGGCCACACTGATGGAACTTGGAGAGCAGAAAATTTAAACATTCATTCCCTATTATGTCTAAGAACATTACTTTTTACCTCCCCACTATTTTTAAAATTGTGGTTCAATTTACAATGCAAGTTTATGCTAAATTGCTCCCTTAGTTTGCGTCCGGTAACATTCGTGCTTTTTTTTTTTTCTTTTTTTTTCCAATCCAGATTTTTTAGTGATCACTACTCAACAACCAGGAGGGAGACATAATTTATTCATTGATATCTATTTTCCTAGTTTTTTTTAATTGTTCATCCTCAACGGCATTTGATAATGACAGTTTCAATTGAGTGACTAACCAGACCTATTTATTTTTCCTCTTTCCAGAAAGAAGATATTCAAACCATACCAAACCTGTTAACATGTTGTCGGATGGCGTCGGCTCCCATTCTTAGTTATCTTATCCTGAATGGTCATTTTACCTCAGCCTGTGGTTTACTTGTGTGTGCGGGAGTCACAGATTTGGTGAGATAGTCTATCCTTTACTCTTGTCTAACTCCTTGAGTTGACTTTACTATTGTGAATTTGTCAGACATTGGAATTTCAGACTTTAGTATTTAAGGCATGAATATGAGAGAGAGGGGAAAAAGAAAGGGTGATGCCTCAAAGTCATTTAGTGTCAACTTGCATTTGCGAGTTCTCAGTATTTTTTTTTCTTGTAAACATTGAATTATTATTATGAAAAATATTATTGTCAAAATCCTACCATTGAGTTTAGACTCTATTTTCATTAGTCTTCACTATGACAATGACCTCACCAAAAACCAGTGACATCATGACGGTTCGAATAAGAGTTACGTAGGTAAAAACTGGTAACGAATTCACTCTTTCAATTTAGGGTGGTTAGTTTTATTACAGGAACCACTTATAAAGGAGTTGAAATGAGACACATAGTTTTGGAATGATATTGTATGGAAAAGTAAATTCTGTTCTGTCTACCTTTTTAGATTTTAATGAAGCAATGCAACAGAATTATGTCTTTCACTAATGAACCAATTTCTTCTTTTAATTCCAACCTCCAGCTTGACGGCTACATTGCACGGAACTTTAAAAACCAGAATTCTATGTTGGGAACAGCGCTGGACCCATTGGCTGATAAAATCCTTATTAGTTTCCTGACCGTCTCTCTCACAATTGTTGATCTCATCCCACGTGAGTATTTTTCTTCATCTATAATATTATGCTCCTTATTTCATTCATCCCTGTCTCTTTATACATTTTTATTGTATCTTCCATTGTCTAATCAATAGTGGTAGACAGGATACTACAGTATCCAGAGCATTATTTTAGGTGTAAATGATGATCTATTTTCTGGTTCTTTACATCATTTCATATATATATATATATATATATATATATATATATTATTGTGTCATCCACTGATAGCTGTTTTGTTGTATTACAACACTTAAGTGTGGCTGTAGACAATCTGTTATCCCATCCTGTACCACGGGGCAGGATTGAAACCTCCGCTTCAGACCTGAAGGCCGGTATCCAACCACTGAGCCACAGAACTGGATGGTCATATATATAATTTGAAGTATAGAAACTGAGACAGACTCAGGTGTGAAAGTGTATGGAAGTTAGGTTTATTTATCCGTAAATGTTTTCATTGATGGTCTAGGCATATTTTGGGAGGTATTCCCATCTCCCGCAGTTTGTGCTGTGTGTGTGTGTGTGGAATAAGGATTTGCTACACAAACCTGTTTCTGCCCGCTTTGGGCTTCTTCAGGTTTATAATTCAGTTTACTTTTAATTCCTATTGAGGACATTTTTTGCAGGGGGGGGGGTCTATTTTTCTAGGTGGTAGAATAAAAGGAAGATTCTATTTATATATTTTTTTGTTTTGTGGTTGGTCATTGCTTGCTGTATTTTTTGTTTTATCTAATGGGGTTGTATGGCTGTTGGTGGTTATAAATTATAAATCAGGAGGATATGATGCAGGTATCTTTGTTATCAGTATGTGGTTAATCTATCATTTTTGTGGTAGGTTTCCTCTCTGAGAGTATTTTATTCTCATTTAAATCTTTTTCCAATGTTCAAGTTCCTTTTTATATAACCTTTGTTAATTTGATTAAATTAGGTTTGGTCTGTTTCCTCATGTCTAAGATAATTATGGTGATTAGACTATTCTTTAAGGTGGCTTTATGAATAAGATATCTATGGTGGTTATATTTGGTATATCTATATGTGGGTTATTGAGCTACATTTGCTAATAGAAATTTTGAGCAGTGCTGGCATTTTGATGCTATTTTATTTTTTCTGTTTTATAAATTTTTTTTTTTGTTCTATTGGTAAAAATGAGGATTTCGTATTTCTCATTCAGGCATAGGTGGCATGGGGTTTTTAATATTTTGGCATATGTATGTTTGTTTTAATTTTTTCCATTTTACTGATGGTTTGAGATTGCCATCAATCAGTCTCCGATAATTTGTCGACAGTGATGTATATCATTACACTTTCATTGTATCTTCCAATTTGTTATCCACTGAATGGTAATTGGACCACGAAAAAAAAGTTATTTAGTTTAACTCCTAGTTTTGACTACCTTTCAAAGTAGTTCCTTTCCTATTGCTTGCACTGTGGTTTACAAAGAGCTCCGCTCAGAAAGTGTTGTGGCAAAAGTCCATACATTTTGTTCAAGAGCATGTTCAAGGCATGGGCACTCCAATCAGTATCATTAATCCAGCATATTTGTTTTACATGAAACTGATGCTGACAAAGGCTTTGGTGTGTGTTTGTGTGGACCAGAGGCAAAAACAAAAAAAAACAATACATTCAGAAGGAAAAACGGCAGTGTAGAATTATGGGGGGCAAATTTATATACATATACTTATATATACTTATATATACATATACTTATATATATTTGGATACTTCCAAAATGTATCACTGCTTGTGAAAGACAACAAAAGAGTGAGAGTCTTTGAACTACAAGTTTGGAAGTCGGTTAAGAACAACTTACTTAATTTGATTTGAAGATAATGAAATTTAATGTTATGAATATTCTTAATGTTTCTTTTTGTCTATCTTGATCGTTTTCTCTTTCTTTCAGTACCTCTCTTACTTGTCATCATTGGACGTGATTTAGGTTTAATAGGCATCTGCTTTTATATCCGATATGTGTCACTACCTCCACCTGTAAGTATTCAATCTTTAACATCACTCACCCATGATTCTATTAATGGGTGATTTGATAAGTTTTTAGCGTAAGGTACAAGGACATGAGTTGCACAGTTCCAACTAAATCCATGTACAGTTCAACACTTTGAATGGTTACAAAGAAAATTTGAAGTTCATAACTGTTTTAAATTTTCTATTCCAGACAATTTGAACTTGAGAGTCAATGATTGTTGAGAAAATGAACATTGTCACCCATCGCACAATCATCTTCTACCCTTGGTATCAAGGGTTTATTGCTGTAGGAGATCCACGAGGACCTGGTGGTGACGCTCAAGCAGGATACCCCCACCTCCTACAGCACTGTTAAGAAGTTGGCTGCTGAATTGCATTATGCGTGATATTTTCTCAACAATTGTTGACTCTCAAGTTTCTGTACGATCGTTCAAAGAGTTGAACTGTACGTGTATTTTGTTGGAGCTGTGTATCTCATATCCTTGTGCCTCAAAGTCCACAAAATTATCAATCACCTCTTCTAATGAATGATCCTAACAATGTCCAACTATTCCCTGTCAGGTATATTTTCAATGTAACTATTGTGTTGTTTGGATGGTGTGATAGTATGTCTGCCATGAATGCAGAAAGTCAAGGGTTGAATTCCCAGTGCAAGCAAAGAGAGTAGAAAACACTTTAGAGGACAAATTTCGCTGTACACACCAAACTGTGGCGTGGAAGGCACGTATCAACCATTTCGAGATTACATCCTCGTCAGGAAGAAAAGCAAGCATGCCTTTACTCATCTTCAAAGATATCTGGAAGATTACGGCTAACTGAAACCCCAAATGGTTCACGCATGTAACATAGTGAAGGAAACGTTTATAATGAAAAAAAAACTTCTGTACTGGGTTTTTCTCATTGAAATTGAGGAAAATAGAAAGGTTCCGTTGCATTTTTAAAATAGATTATTTCTATACAAATCAATTAATATGAAAAGCTAATAAATGCAATATTTATGTAAATGTGTTGAAATATTTCAATAAATTAAACAAGTATGAAATATCTTGACACATGGATCTAGGAATAAGGCTTACTTACATTCAACACTTGTATTCATTCTGTTGCCATTTTGCATTTTGTCAACCTACATTACACTTTCTTGTAGGGTTTTCTTTCTTAGCTGTTGGAAGAATTGAAGAAGGGAAAGAACACTATCATAAGATGAGTTATCTCGTTTATGGCACTGGACTTACAGTTAGCTAAGACGAGTTATATCATCCATGCCAGCGAACCAGTTAAAATCATTTAAACGTCTTATTGTTGTTGCATTTTTATCCTTACATTCGTCATTATTACTAATATTTTGTTACAAGTTCTCTCCCTTCAAAGAGTTCTTTTTTGACGATTGAATCCTTTCTTGTTTTTTGTGTAGTTGATATTTTGAGAGGAAGAGATGAACACTTCCCTCTCTGGGAAGAAGTTTGTATCATAGACTAGGAATGCTGTTGGAAACTGAGTAAAATCAAGGAGGCAACCTATATCAACATGTCGACTGAATGTATAAGTCAGACAAGTGTGGAGTTCAATCTGATGTAGCTTCTGCTAATCAACAGGGACAGGGTATGGAAATCCAGGCCTGACAAGGAAAAAGAAAGGAATCAACAATACCTGAATCCTACATTGTAGCGTGGCTACCATTTGAATATTCTGTTTACCGCCATCGCATTCAATTACTACACCTGAAGAAGGCCATAGAATAGATCATCCAGAACGTGTTAACTCAAATGACAAAGCGTTCAATCAACCAAAACACTCAGACTTCTCAAAACTCTGTATTGTTTTATTTCATCTACATATAAGATAAGGTCTTTTTATTGTAAATTTTCTATGCAGAAACTGGATTTTTAATGGGAGTCAAATTAAATTTTTCAATTTCCCCAATGATAAATTATACTAAAGCCAGCAATAAAATGATAATAGTGAAAATGCTTCATCCAAAAATTTCAAAGTAAATACAAACACAGCTGTAGCCGTTTGAGCTATTTACTCTTTGAATTAAAGTTGATATCTTGTCTGTTTCAGAAAACAATTAAAAGATATTTTGATGTGACCCATGCGACTGCAGAAATATCTCCGACTTTTTTAAGTAAAGTAAGTTTTTGCTTTTCATTTTTCTGTATTTCCCTTTTGAACAAATTGTCTTTTGATCACCTTCCAACCAGGGGCGTAAGGGGAAAGGGTTATTTGAGAATGCCACCAGGACCCACAATGGAGGGTGGGGAAAAGCTTTATGAATAGTAGTTCATCTATTGCGTTTTTCCTGAAATTCTACAATAACAAAAATACATTTGCACGTACTTGAATTGCGTAAACTTGCCGTCTTGGTCAATAATTGAAGAACCATAGTATCAAAGTCTTGTAAAAAAAATTCCATCATAAAATGAATATGGTCAGAATAAATTCTATTCATGAGATCACTGGCATTTTCCACTGGGGAAACATCTAGAAGAGAGTAAAAAATTAAAAAAAACAAACAAAAAAAACCTAAATCCCAAGATGTTATTTACACTGAAAAACATCTAAAATAGAATAAAAAAAACAAACTAAAAAAACATCTTGATCCTCCTGAATATAGATGTTTTTTGTTTTTTTTTTTTTAAATTATAATAAACCCATCAGAATAAGACCCTCAAAAAAGGTCAAAGCTTCCCCCCACCCAAGCTTTTTTAGGAGGGATTTTGTTGAATGCTGATGCCAATTTTCAAGTCTATGAACAAAATGTACAGCCATTAGTGCTGGAACACACAAACATGCCTGCATATAAAAAAGGATAAAACCCTTCGCCCCTATGGTGGCTACGGTTGTTCATTAATAATACAGTCTTTGGGGTTGTTTTTTTACCAATTAAGTGATAATGCATGTTTACTTATCATAAGTTTTCTTTGCAGAGAAATTTGTGGAAAGAAAATTTCATTTTTCAATTTCACCTGTAAAAAATTGTCTCAATTGATAGCTTATTGTATACTATTAGCTGTTTTAAAATTCAAGTGTAGATTTAGCTTAGTCTAGAATTGACAAATGTACTCGGATAGATTACTGAATATCATATTTTAAGGTTCTTCAAGTTATGTTCTTCTATAATCTATTAGTATTTTTTGTCTAGTCTATCTTTTATCTTATTTTTGTTGCATTTTTTTAGCACAGCTTGTTTCACATTTCATTAGGTTGTTACATATAAAAATTTCGTTTTTTTTTTTAACTTCCTTACATAATTCTTTGTTTCAATCCTGTTCATCTTTTTATCGCACATTATCATCAGAGGATCATTGAGGGAAATAAGGTTGTTTCAAGGGGGTCATATTTTGATTAAATACCCACTGACTGTTTTTGTTTGAATAATCATTCATCTTACTATTCTTGTTCGAAAAACCTAATATGACAGTTGAGTAACCAGCAGAGATCAGAAATACAGAAGTAGTTTCTAACAATAAAAGATGAAAGATAAACTAATTAAGAATTGATATTGTAAAATACTTCATCAAAGGAATTCAGACAACATAACACTGTTTCTGTTTATCTCTTTCCACAGGTAAATACAGCTGTTCAACTCTCTCTACTCGGTCTAAGCGTAGCTGCTCCAGTTTTTGGTTTTGTTAATCATGTTCTCCTGCAATCCCTATGGTAAGATTTCCTTTCGGGCTTTCAGCTGAAAAAAATTACTTCCTACCAAATGTTTTAAAGTATGCTCTATTCCCGGTAAACTGTTCAGTATTTTTTTTTTTTCTATAAAAAAAATAACATATCGATCCAAATATGTCCATGAATTTTCTTCCACTGTGATTAACGAATTGATCATATGAAAAAAAACAAAAAACAGATTGGGACTGCGCTTATATAGCAATGACCAGCAGGCTAATATTGCTGGCTGTTGTTAGTGGGTATGATATTCATCAGATATCATAATATAGGTGGTCTGATACCATTTACTATATAATGAAGTCAGAGGGAAGTCAGAATAATTTTAGTTGTGTGAATAATGTTACTGAAAGTTATTATAAGATAAAAGGTATTTTGCTGAGCGCAAAGTACTTCATTTGACTAAAATCTGCTCATTAGATCAAAAGTTATTAAAAGTTCGATGTTGCTATTTTGTCTAAAAAAAATTAGAAAGTGATGTTATAAAATCTAGCCTTTTCCGCTTGGTCCAAAAGAGAAAAACGACGCCCAAAGAAAATCTTTTTACTGCAAAATTTACCCACGTTCTGGGATGAAATTTGGGCAAAATAGGTAAATGACTATGGAGACTTCTTATTCATACTTTCGTGAGAGCCATGTTTCTGAGACAATCGTTCCTATGGCTAATCGGTCAAAGAGGTTTATTTCAGCAGAAAATACACTTGGAGCTATGTTTCCAATCTAGCTTTTTTGGAACTAGATTTAGCATTTTTTTCTTGTTTGGTCACAAACTCTGAATCTTGCTTCTAGCTTCAAATATTAGATTAATTAATATTTTCAACAATTTTACTATCAAAATATGGACTTCAGTCAAGTGTAATATTAGTAATATCATTGAAAGTTTAGTTCATGCTGATGTTCACTGATGCTCCAGCAGTCTTAACTAAAGGGGCTAAATCTTGTTCCATAAGCAGCTGAATTGGCATCACTAAAATGGAACAGTAAGATTTAATGTCAACATTCAGGAAACTGTCTGATCCAAAATTTCTCAAATAAATTTATGATGATGCTTAAAAAATAAAATTTCGATGCAATCAGTTACACAATTCTGTGATTTCTATTGATATTCGGACCATCCTCATCTTTGTTGTTTTTCATACAATGTTTCGGCCGTTGCACTCTACGGCCTTCGTCAGATATCATCTGGTCCACATGGACACATAGCGCAGTGGTTACAGCATCAGACAAATTACTGTTAAGTAATCTGATGGTTCTAGGTTCGATCCTAGTGTGAGACAGTATAACAATACTACTAACGCTAAAAGAGGGGAGTACGGTCAATATACCCCCGTCGGATAAAGGGTTCGGTTCGTTACTTCCCAAAAATCTCCCAGATGTTACCTGACGAAGGCCGTAGAGTGCAACGGCCAAAACGTTGTATGAAAAACAACCAAGATGAGGATGGTCCGAATATCAATAGAAATAATAATAATACCTCGTCTCAAAAATTCCGAGATATACAATTCTGTGAGTTTTATTTATTGCCGATTATTTCACTCATGAAGTATTAATTCTGTTGCAGGATTTTGTAAAATACCCAGGAAATATAAGTGTAACCTAGGGTAATTGTGAACAAAGCATGGAGAATTCAGATCAAAACATATTTTCATTATTTGAACATATATGGCCTTGTACAAGAGCTAAACAGAGCAAGGTATCTTAGTTGACCATTTGTACCATTTTTGGTTTGGAATACGACACAGAAGGAATTTCACGGGGGTGGGCAAGCAGTTTTTCACCCCGGCTGATTGTTTTCCTTAAGCCTCAACTTGGAGTGAAAATCAAGGGCGAGAGGAAGCAGCTCTATTTTGCAGACTTCAACGAAAGCTGGGTGAATTGTAGGTGTTGGAATCAGGGGTTGAGCTGCTGGTCTTTGATCTTCTCGTGTCGGTCATGTTGCTGGTTTTCAGATTGCAATTGTTAGAGGGATGGGATGTTGGGTGTTTTAGGAGCTTGCCGCAATTGAGTCCGTCTCTTTTAACCACAATGCGATGAGGTGACCTTTGCTTCCAAAAACCATCGTCAAAACAACATTATCTACCATACTTTGGAAAAAAACCACATCAATCAATGGAGAATAAATCAAGGAACAAGTTACAATTATTTAATACTGAAAAAAATTTCATGGAAAGAAGATCTTGGTTGATTTCAATGTCATGGTAGCGATCTGGTTATTTCTCAATCATGTGTCAGGTGATTAACCTCCGTAATATAATGAACAGTATGATATTTGTGGGGTAGGGTTGCAATTAGTACCTCCTCCCCACCAATGAAACTATGGACTGTTCAACTGGAATAAATTTGCTGTCATTTTTACTTAGAAAATAGTTTAATAGAAATTCATATACATCTGCAAATCTTTTCACTGGTAATATAGAATAAGTGTGTGTGTGTGTGTGTGTGTATATATATATATATATATATATATATATATATATATATATATATATTACCCTATATAAAATAGCAAACTACATATAGTAGGACTTGGGCTATATATTAAAATCATAGCTGGAAGGAAGGTTGTGTTTGATCAACATTACCACGGTAATAATTTGGCTAAACGGAAATTTCGGTGATGATTTAGCATTGTTGGAGACTATTTTTATTGGCTATTTACATTAATTCATTTGCAAGGACAGCATCAGGTATGCAAAAAAAAATTGTTTCATCAATTCTTATTGCTAGTTGCCAGTGTACATTCTTTCCAATTTCATGAGTATGAAGAGAAAATATTTGTTTTTTGCTACCCTAACCCAAAATTATATCCTTCACAATTGAATTTAATAAAATAAAATTTATATTCAAATCTAATGAATTACAAAATGTTCAAGATGTCTGCTTTCATTCATTCTGTTTGTTCGTATCAGTAACAGCAGATACATAAACCAAGTTATCTCCCTTTGATACCGAATTTGACTTCTGATAGCAAACCTTTACTGATGAGACTTTTATGTAATAAAGCTTTCACTCATTTAAAATAAAATCAAAACAGATTAGGACTATTTTGATTTTTGTGTAGCATAATATTTTGTGTAACTAGTTAATCAATGTTGTTATAAAAAGCAGCAACTGAAAGTTGTGATGAAGGTAGAAGCTATTCAGAATTGATAATAATGTTGCAATACTTCATCCAAGAATAAAATTTGGAAAAAAAAATGTATTTTAAAAAGACTACTACGTCTTAATTGTAAACGTTGACAAGTATGGATTATTGGTTGTAAGGAGTTAGATTTAAGGTTTAAAATCAGCTTCTGTTTACTTAAAAAGTCCCCATGGCCGATTAGTTAAAAGTAGCCAAACGTACACTGGACCCCCTCTGGCTAGAAGGTGTGGGTTCGATTCTTACCATGTGCTTATTCTTTATTTTCTGTTTGCTCCATTTAATAGTTGGCATAGGATTATTGTCTGATTCAAAGTTGTGATATAAAGCAACCAAAAGTTAAGATGAGTTATTTCGTAAGCCGAAATAACATAAAGCAAAGAAACAATTACCATTATTTCATATGGGGGGGGGGGGTGTTAGGGCATCCCCAGACCCAAAAAATTGTCAAGATGATATGTCAGGCTGAATCATTGTAGGTCATGGTGGTGAGAGGAACAGGTGATTTCGGTATAATAGAGGAAGGAAGAGGAAATGTGCTGCCTCTATAATGGCTTGCTCCTAAACAAAAACAAAATTATTGGCGTAGAGCAAACTTTCGAAAAGTGGGGACCTAAATTCTATTCAATGATTTTTTTTTTTTTTTTTTTAATCTAGAAAGGGGGAAAGTCCATTGTTTAGAATGGTGGGTAGGAAATATTTGTCTGCAAACTTGTTACCTTTGAGTGGAAGAGTCTATGTTTGTGGAGAGAGAAGCAAGAAAGTCATGCTGTTCATTTTGTGAATAGATTAATGTGGTTGTACCTCCCTAATCCAGTGCTCTGTGATCTGGTTTTTCCCATGGTCTGGCATGTTTGGGATCTACTGTCATTAGCTTTTGTATCTGCCATTAGAATTCTTTGATCCAGTTTCGAACTGTGGTTTATGTTAAACTGATTGTGTAAAAAGCTCACTACAGTTTGAAAATTACAATGTTTATTTTAGCATAAAATTAGACTTGTACCTATTAATTTTTTCTCAATGAATGTCACTTCATCAGTTTTGTTTCATTTATTTTAACTCTTGAATTCATACAAAGAAAATAGAATGTCAATTTCATTGAAATTATCTCCCTTTAATCATTTTGTAAATAGCTTCTTTTTTTTCTATCCTATTCACTGAAGAGTTCCATCTTTCTTTTGTGCTATTCATTAGAGTGTTCCACTGTCGGTTGAGAGTGTTTCCTAGCAGTTAATGAATTATTGAGTCAAATGATTTTAGTTATTCTTATGCATTATTTTTCTATTCATTTTTTCTAGGTATGTAACAGCATCAACAACTGTACTTTCTGCCTGTGGCTACTTTCGTGAACGTAAAAATGTGGTCAAGATCCTTGGTGCAAATTCGGATCTGAATGAAAACCAGAAATAATGTAAAAGTCACATAAAAAAGTGATTCATGCTTTTAGTAGTTGAATCTACTGTAGAAAATTATATCTTCTTTATTCTCGAAGAGAAGCAAAGGAACTGTTCCACCTTAAAACATTTGCCTGACATATGAAATGCTGTAACGCATTACATAGTCAAAAAATCATGTCTGATTCATTATTATGTAGGGATTTACTCTGACTAGTATCTTCATCTTGGTTGTTATAGTCACAATGTTTCAACCAGAGTAATGCAAAATAAGACATATACAGGTGAAGTTCCTATCTTGCACAAGATTCCTACTTTGTATAAAATGGACAATCTGGGAGCTCAGACCGATATGGGAACAATTGAAGGTTAGGCTCCTACTTCACCCTTTTCTACTTTGGACTAGTAGTCATCCAAAGTAGGAGCAGATGTAGTAGAAACTTCACCTACACTATAGTTTGGTTTGAGGGGTAGACAAGTGACATTGCAAGGACGAATTAACTGATACGAGATATCTTCTGACATGAACTGTGGAATGAGGGCAATCTACCCCTGGTGATTGAATAAAGGGCTTGGTTCTAAATTCCCAGAAAGTTACCAAATACAAATACATCTGAAGGAGACTGGAAAGGACACCGTCCGAAACGTGACTAACAATCAAGATGAAGGCACTAGTCCTCATAAATCAATGTATAATAATGGTAATTCCTCATCTCAGAATTTGAGACAAAAACAATGTCTGATGAACATTAAAGAAGGAAAAAATCTCTTATTGCTATTCTAGGAATTGATATTTTGTATTTATTCTTTTTCCCAATTAAAGAAACAATTTTAATTTGCCATAAAAGAAGATTTTATGGTTCTTCCAGACTGCTGTGATTGGTTTTGTAATAAAGATTTTTCTTTCAACCTATTGTTTTCGTTTTTTCAATATGTCGGCTGTTCCTTCTGAATATATGAGTTGGTATGTGTAAGTGTCCAACTAGCCATTTTAAAAGAGTTGAGAAAATTGCACATAAAATTTGAACTTCCACTCGTAAATATTTTGTTATTTTTAGAGCTACAATGCTGTTTTTTTAAATTTTATTTTGAAGCTAGAACTCTTTGTCTTATGATTCTGATGCACAATGGAACGTCATATTATTCGGAAATAATGACTTGTTTTCATTGAATCTTTGAAAATTGCGTGTCACTTTTTGACCATGTTTCACCCATGATATTGCCATTATTTTTACTGTCAGGATGTTCATTTTAGTATTGTTTTGGAGCTTTAATACTATGCTTTTTATTTCCATATGCATAATCATGTTCCTAAGAATACTTAGGAAAATAGAATAGTGTGAATAAGCAAAACAATAAGGGCTTTTGTTTTATTGTTTGTGGAAAAAAAAAACCCCAAATCTCACTTGGTGCATTGTAACTTCGTGGGTATTCAAGATTCAGTAATGTAACATGCATAAGAATAATAACGATTTGTGTTCAAGCTTCAAAATAATTTTTTTTTTCAATCGGAGCTTTGTAGCTCTAAAAACAACAAAAATACTGTGACCGAATGTCCGTCAAATTTTGATTGGTTTCCTCCACTATTTTCTTCATTGCTGCAGTACAATCCACCTTAGTATGAATCAAAAGAAGGAAAAAAATTATATCATTATATTGGGAAATAACTTATTTGATAAAAGTAAAATTCATTTCAAATTCTATGCAAGAACTTGTATCAGCTATAATATTTTAAAAATGAGTGAAATGTGGAATCTCACTACAATTGAAGAAATCTCTTTGAGTATGAACTGCAATTGCACAACAAATGGCTATTGTATGGAGTTGGCATTCCCCCTGATATATAACTCCGCACATGAGGCAATCGAGTGTGGGGTGTAAAATTGTTTGGATCAGTGGTTCTTAAGAAATTTAATGCAAATGAAATTGCAAATTATCAATCTTTCGTCATAGTTTCAATAAATTATGTCCTTTAACTACTGCTCTTTAGAATTATCTAAATTTGGATATAAGATATGTAAATAGGCAACACAGGAGAGAAGTGACCAAAATATTTTAATGTAAATATTTTGATAGTATGAGAGACTGAATATTATTATTCATGACAATTCTGGCAGGCTGCTCCATATACCATAAAATCCAGGCCCCTTCAAAATGGGCACAGCACTAGTATGTACAATTATGAATTGTTTGAAATTGTGTGAACTTACTCACTTCAGATCATGCAAAACATCTCATGGTAAGATCACAAAAAAAGCACAGTATATCAAAGAAAAATGGTAGGAGTGTCAGAGATATTCAAGAAAACTCAAATTGCAATGATGCAAGATTGTCAGACGACCAGTGGACATCATATCTCACAATATGGATTCCTTGAGATCATGGCTGAAATTGTGGCTAGAAAAAAGTAAGATGGTGTGATCTGAACTATTTCAATATTTTATTATCATGATGCTGATGCTGAAAATTTATATGGGGAAATTACAATTTTATTTTGTGGGGCTTGCTCCTTGGCAGAGATAGTTGTCTGTTTTCTTATGGTTTCAGTGATCAGTGTTCCAGCCCAGATAAAAACCAAGATTTCAAATGCTGATTTGGCACAACACTATCTTCCTACACCAATTTTCTTCTATTTCGCTTTTTGTTGAACTAAGTCTTGCTTTGTAAATATTCATGACCATCAATCTTTAGGGTTTTGCATGCATTCTATTAATTATATAGTTATTTCCTAAGCTTTGTATAGAGTTGCTCAGGGCCACAATATTGGAGCATAAAGTTGGGTTTATACATAACCAAAATCATCTGTTTAAAATTTATTGGTCAATATTACTTTCAGTGTCAGAAAATCGTGATTCACCAAGTATTCATACACCCGATGTTATAACTTTTTTGCACTGTTTTCTCAGCATCGAGCAATTGATTTTGTACGCCATTTTTCACATCGAATGAGTGAGTGTGTGGAACTTTGTTTTTCATTACCTCTCTTAATACTCAATCTCAAGTTTTTTCAATACTATCAGTAACAATAAACAAATCATCATGTAATACTTGAAAGTGTTCGAACAGAACCTAACTGGCTTATTGTATATCCTTCTCAACATTCAAATGAGGTAGCCAATAATAATGGTGGAATTCATTAACCTCCTAACCAGAAATACAGATAGGTCTGGTTAGTCGCTCAATAGAAACTGTTGTGTGACCAACATTTTTTAGCAGCATGCTGTGTGGGGTTGATCAATGCCTTTTGTTAAGTAATGATCACAAAAAGAGATGCGGCTAACCAAGAGACAGACCTACAAACTGAGAAGCATGCAATGTGCGCACGAGAGAATCATGCTCAACCTTACATGGAGAGATCACAAAATAGCACAGTATATCAGGGAGAAAATAGGAGTCCGAGACCTCATAGAAACTATTAAAAAAATTCATATGGCGATTGGTAGGCCATGTTGCAAGAATGAAAGACAACTGATGGACATTACGACTCACAACATGGATCCCCAGAGATCACATGAGAAACCGAGGCCGACAGAACACAAGATGGAGAGATAAACTAGACAAATTCAGGAAATACTGGCTCTGTGACGCCTATGATAGAGAACTGTGGCGAATCCTGAGGAAGGTCTATATCCAACGACGGATATTAAAAGACTGATGATGATGATGATCACCAAAAAATCTGAATTTTCAAGACAAGCGTGACTGCTGCTGGGCACAAACCAAGGGACTAATTTAGCATAAGCTTACATTGTAAATTGAACCCCTCTTATAAAAACCTATTTTGGGAAGAGGAATTATCAAAAGTTTTGGTTGACATTTTATAATTATACTATACATTGATGCAGTTTCTATTTCTCCTGATAGATGAAACCACTAGTCTCTTGTCGTTAACCACAGTGCATAGCTGCAATCCTCAAATAGATAGCAATAGAATCATGCCTGAGGGCGCATTGAAGCAGTTCCTACCCCAACTGATCGGAGGAACCACCATTGCCTCTTACTTCATTCACTACTTTGCATTGATGTAATCATCAGATGACGGCAGAAACAGACTTGAGCGTATATCGAGGCAGATAAAGAGAACCACTAAAGCTTCTTCTTTTGTTCACTCTAGAGTTATTTTTCTCTGCTTGTTTCTCTATTTGTAACAATGGACTCTTCCATTTAAAGATTTTCAATATTACCGATAAGATATCTCCAACATTTCAATTGAATCTTTCACTTAAACTTGGTCAATAGTTTTTTTCCTCTAAAAAAAAGTGATCACATAGAAATCAAAATTCTGTGAATTTTTTTCCTTGGGGAGAGACTAATTTGAAAAAAAAAACGTCTTTGGTGATCGACTGCTTTTGATAACAATAACCGTTTGATAAAATTATCCGTACAAAACATTATTCCCCTGGCAGTGATGCCAACTTAGAAAAAATATTTTTGTGCTCGTTTGACAACTATAAAAGCGCTCAATCAACGCCAAAATGGCTAAATTGCACAGGAAAAGGTTAAAAGAGTCAAAAACACAACAAAAAATGGCCAAAATGTACACACAAGTCCGCGCTAATTTAGCGCGAAAAGCGCTAATTGACAAACCTATTCCTTGATAGAAGTAATCTCGCTCACCCAACGAAATCACGTTTAGATTCGCGAGACACAAAGTCTTATTATTACCCATAATCCAACATTCCCGTAAATAAGCAAAATGGCGTCGAGACGTGTTTTGTCAGATGATCTCAAAAATATTGAATTTGAAACTAGTGAAGGGGTTGAAGTAACCCCAACATTTGATAATATGGGTTTACGTGAAGAACTGCTCCGTGGAATATATGGTTATGGTAAGGAAAAGTTCGTTCTACCTTCTGAAAAGATCTATCCTTCGTAGATTGTTTTGTGTTATTCATTACGTAGTCCTCTAAAACAAAAAAAGATACACGTGTTTGATGTTGCATGTCGATATATTTTTGTTTCAAAAATAATTTTGAGTGTTTTCTTTAATAAATCTGATCATTTGAAATAACTTTGACCACTGTTTACCTTCATCTTAATTTTAGAGTTGTTTTTGCCACGAATAACTTCAACTCTGGTCATTACTTTACGGCCGTGAATTAACCGCCTGGATCGGAAATGAAGAGTTGAAATGTTAAAAACAACTAAAGATGAAGCGAAATATTTCTTAAAATTAATCAATTGAGTTATAATACTTCATCTTATAACAAAAATAATTAACATAATCATTTTAAAGTTCTTCGGAATTCGCATTGTAAATAAAGTGAAACTATTCCCCGAGTGAAGCCTGAAACAGTTGGTAAAACCGGAAAATGATTTACTCAAGTGAAGTAGTAGGCTTGCATTACAACTTGGAGAGAAATTTGAAAAGTGAAAAACAGATTTTATTTTCATCTTTTAATCACGTAAAAGCCGTCCTTCATCTCAAGATTCCAAATAAATTACAAACTACTTTTTTTCACGTTAAGAAAGTTGTTATTTATCAGAAAAAAAACGAACTTGTTAAGTATTTTGAACGACTTCACACATTCATTTCGGAAGGAAAGCAACTACTGTTTTCCTTTTGTTGTTAGATCTTCACGTATGTTATATAAAACCATACTGATTCATATCAAGTTAGGGGCCCTGCGATTTTCTCGTAAGATCTGGAGGTAGTAAGATAAGGGTAAAATTTGACCGTAAACTCACACCCGAACTAACACATGGAATTATGGATTTGTACTTCTAGTTTACCTCTGCTCTTATGGTTATTAAAGTTTCTGTATAAAATGGGTTACATTGCTAATTCAAGTTTTGATTATTATTTAGAGTTGTTTTCTTGGTTGGCTCTTAGATTATGCTTTTTTCGTTTAGGTGTTTAATAAAATTCTGATGGAAAGTAATTTATTCTTAATTAATAACATCTCGGAAAAAAAAATGCTTCCTCTCCGAAATGGATGTGAACTCGTCCAAAAGACTTCACTAGTTTGTATTTTTCTGAAAAATACGAAGTCTCTTAATCCAAATAATGTTCTTTGTAATTCATTAACTACAAATAAAAAGTTCAATTATTATTATTACATAATTCTGTCTACAGTAGCTTCACGCTGAGTTATTATATAGCCTATATAGAATTTGAATTAAAGAAAAACCTATAATATAGGTGTTTTTTGAATTCAAATTACCTCAAGTTGTAGCCATTCGGAATTTTTTCATTGGTTGGAAAAATATACGAAGCTTTCAAATAGGTACTTTTGCTGATAAAATTTGTATTGCGAATTTAATGTTGGGTATTTTGGGAAAATTTAATGACAAATGAATTCGAGAACATTGGGTAAAAAAGGATTCCCTGACTTGACACATGGCAAAAATCTTGAGATTCTCAGAAATTTGTAAACATCAACCTCTTCTGAATTGTAAACGAACTTGATATTGAGGAACCAACTAAGGGAAAAAAAATGAACAATCTGTAGCGTCAAAATAGAAATCATGTAAAATAAATTCTGTTCATGACATTGTTGTTTTCAACTGGAAAACATCGAAAATAGAGTAAACTTTTTCATCGATTCTGAACATTGAAACTTGACGAATTTGTCATGCACATCAAGAATCGGCAAGAATGTTTGAAAAAATCAAGCCAATTTGTTCAAAAAATACAACTCAGCTTCAGAATGATATGCAGAAATCATCTCCGTCAATAAAGACTGATCTTGATATATATTTTAAATTGAGCTTAGAATCCTCCCCCCTCTCTCTCTCTCTCTCTATATATATATATATATAAGCTGTGTTATTTTTCCTGTTTCTCTGTCAATAACTGTTTTGCTGATGAAAATATCATCTACCAACCACACTTGAAACAGTGGCCTCTTCCTCTGAAACGATTTCAGTAGTTTCTATTCTGAAAAAAAATCCTATCATAAATATTTAGACATATGCATGAATTTTTTTTTTTGAAAGCGATTAAGTATATATATATAAGCAAATCTCCTATTTCGCGCAAGATGCGTTCCGAAAATGATTACAGGTGAAGAGGCTCCTATTTAGTCTACTTATATAGTCCAAAGTAAGAACTTCATCTGTGTGTGTGGTAGACTGCTATGATTTTTTTTTCCATACCTAATTCTATAATTATTCACTTGGATATCATACCTTTTCTTTTATGTTTTAGGCTTTGAAAAACCATCTGCTATTCAACAGAGAGCTATAAAACCCATCATCAATGGAAGAGATGTTATTGCCCAGTATGTACTTTTATCATTTCTTGAAATTGTTCTTGGTTTTTTTGTTTATCTTATATTGATAAGTCAGGGTTGTTCGTCTGTCATACTGTGAAAAGTACCTAAACATAGGTACAGCCCATCCAAATTTGGCCTGCCTACTCAAAGTTGTGAGTTTTTTCTTGGGAGGCGGTTCTATTTGCAATGTAACTATGATACTGAAATGGTACCCACTTTCCATCTATGTACATATCTTATTTTATGTTTATAAACAATTCTTTATAGGGTGTGAAGGAAAACCCACTCTTTATGGGGTCAAAAGTGAAGGGGACTTCTTCCTAAATTGAAGAGCATTTTAAAATGTTTTAGGAGGTTATATTTATGATGTAACTATAATGCAAAACTGAATCCTTAATTTCCGTTCACTATATATATATATAATATATGACTATCCCAATAACTCATCCGTGAGATGAGTATTCAGCTATTTTTATATAACAGCCTTACCCCTATTCCTTTTCTCTATTTTGGTAATCAGTGCTGCATAATGATGAACATATGTAAGAAAAATTCTAAGGGAAATTATGAATCACCTCCATCCATATATGCTGTGTTGAAAGTGATCAATTAAGAAGTTGGAAAAAAGAAAGATCAATAAGTAACTTCTTGCCTTTTGTTGGGCTGAATTTAAAGAAAAAACAAGCGGGCACAAAATGATGCACAATTTAGCATGAACTTACATTGCATATAGAACACCCCACTGAAAATCCATTTCGAGGGGTAGTTATAAAAAAACCAAAAAAACATTCCATACTCATTGAGAGGGATGTGTACGCAAAATTTCAACTTTCTACCATGAAGCTGGGTGAAGCCCAGATAGATACCCCAAACACAGCAACAGTTATTGAACCATTTTGTTGTGGGTATCGTTGATCAAGTATTTGAAATATTTCTCTGTGCATGCATATATGGACTAAATAATTTGTTTTTTGATAACAGTTTAAAAGGATTTACTCTAAATACAGACAGCTGCAATGAAACTAAATACTAAGCAAGTATGAATGTCATAGTTGTAAGCATCTTTTTTTTTTTTTTTTCCTTGTTGAATGCCAATTGGTGACCAGAATGTTAGTAGTAATATATCATTAAGTAAAAATAACTCTATTTATTCCACCAAACTTTTGATCTTGTTTGGTAAGCATTAATCATTGCAGGGACAACTTCATAGCAGAGTATTAAGCCTTCAGAATTGTAGTTTTAAATGAGCAGAAGGCAAAAAGACGGGAGCTATAACTTATAAAAGCTTAGGAGTAGTCGTTCCCCAACCCATGGTTGCAACCCAAATAAGGGTCACGGGGCAAGGAAAATGATAAAAATGTGAAAATATTGGTCAGAAAGAGGAGTAGAAAAATGTTCTGAGTCAATAAAAAAAAAAGATAGTGCAAATATATCTACATCACAATTTTTGAATATAAAGCACCATTGAGACTCGGGGTTAAGAAAACAGTTGCAAGAAATGTTCTCTCTGTTTTATCAATCTATTAGCACAAAAATCCTGTGCTGTGCAAATGTTTTTCCTGTAACAAGTATGTGTGCACTAAAAGCCTGTACGTAGGAGAATGACATTTACGAACTGACACACTTCCTGCTTTTGCTCTTAGGTGATCAAAGAGCCCTCAAGTATTTTCACGGCTGAACAGATTCATTCGGGCATTTTCTTCCTGTGTGTCGTGTCTTGATTCTGTAGTATTTTTCCTAGTTGTATTCTGCTGCACATCTTATAGATCGTTCAAAATTATTGCATACGGAAAATGATGTCTGTGCAAATGTAAACTTGGAGTTGTTTCAAGATAATTTTGGCACAGCTCATCTCACATGGCTTATAAAACTGTATTGGTACTTGTTGAATGTAGTACAAGTATGATTGTATGGAGATTTTATTATATACTTTGTATTTTTTTTATTTCCATTAATATTCGGACTATCCTCATCTTTGTTGTTTTTCATACAACGTTTCGGCCGTTGCACTCTACGGCCTTCGTCAGGTAACATCTGGGAGATTTTTGGGAAGTAACAAACCGAACCCTTTATTTATCCGACGGGGGTATATATTTGCTAGGCAAGCAAAACTACCTCAGTAATCCTAGCATTGAAATGGATACCATATGGGAACCTCTAATAATAAAAGACAGAACACAATAACATCGAAGAAAAAAAAAAAAAAAAAAATCTGTCACCTGAGGTTTAAGGCTCCAAAAAATTAGCACCGGTTGTCCACATGGACACATAGCACAGTGGTTACAGACAAATTACTGTTAAGTAATCTGATGGTACTAGGTTCGATCCTAGTGTGAGACAGTATAACAATACTACTAACGCTAAAAGAGGGGAGTATGGTCGATATACCCCTGTCGGATAAATAAAGGGTTCGGTTCGTTACTTCCCAAAAATCTCCCAGATGTTACCTGACGAAGGCCGTAGAGTGCAACGGCCGAAACGTTGTATGAAAAACAACAAAGATGAGGATGGTCCGAATATTAATGGAAATAATAATAATACCTCATCTCAAAAATTCCGAGATATAATATAGTTTGTACTTCTTAATTCAGCTTGTTGAAATAAAAAGTTGAGTATTTGTTAATTTCATGTGATGCAATGTCAATATGAATCAGCTGCTGGAAATGTTTAAATCAAAACTCATTTAACTCGTTCATTACTTCATTATTTTAGATAAACTAACCTTTTGTGTACGCATTTATTTCCTCTGTGCATGCACCCAGCTTGGAGGGAACTATGGTTGTGAATAATTACGCTTCAATAAATGTATCGAAACTGCTGATGTATTCCAATCTGTTTGCATCCAATATTTGTACTTGATTATTAAATATAAGTAAAATTCAGTAAAATTTTTTGAATGAAACTAAATGAAAAGAAACACTGAAATAAAGAAGAAAAAATATTGGGAAACACTGCTTTGGTGAAATTACTGGGTTGATACACTGTACACGGGTTAGAATATGGCCTGATATATCATGGAATCGCGATTTGAGTTTGTACCTCAATTTACAAAGCGTTGAAATTGACTCCTGAAATTATAGGTAAATACAAAAATAGAAAGAACCCTCAGAATGCTTTGCTCTGGGCCCACCACTGTTTAATTCATCGTTGTTGATAGCACAGAAATACTGAAACTGGAGAGACCTATCAGGCCAGTGTTGATAACTCAAAAAATATTTTTTGTGCTGACAACAATGAATTGGGTTATACCAACTGTAAAAAGGACATGAAATAGACTGAAACATTTCAGTAGTCAAACAAAATTTTCTCACTTACCCCTTTGTCGACATTCATTTAATGATATCGAAGTTTTGTTGAAATGTAATCTTCAGTCCACCTGTCGGACTAGCTCCACTCTCTCCTGGAAAAATGTCTTGAATAGAGTTTTTTAAAAAAAAGTCAAAATGAGGACTCCAAAAGTTTTTTTTGTAGAGAAATAAAAAAATGTTTTCAGAAGGGGTTCAGTGGAGCACTTTTGCCAATTTTCAAGTCCGTAGACAAAATGGTATGGACAAGAGCACTGGAACAAGCAGACAATGAAAGAAACTTGCATATGAAAAAAAAGTGTAGAATCCTTTGCCATCTTTGATTTGATTTACATTGAAGATTTCTGTAACTTGTATTTCTTAATTTTTTAAATAATTTTGATAGAATATTTTGAAAATTGTATACTAAAATGTAACCTGGAAAAGTTGAGCTTTTATTTCCATTATAAGATATTGTTTTGTATAACAATTCAGCTCTGCAAAACCTTTTTATCTGTAATTATAACACAAAACTATAATAAATCTAATTTGATCATCTCTTCCTTTAGAGCCCAGTCTGGTACTGGTAAAACAGCCACATTTGCTCTGTCCATCCTACAATGCCTGGATACCCAAATACGAGAGACACAGGCCCTGGTACTTTCTCCAACTCGTGAGTTGGCTGTTCAAATTCAAAAGGTAAGGTTGTTATATTTTTGTCTGGATTCTTCTAGATGGGGGATTATCATTATGTATGAGTGTTTTCTTTCGGACTTTTCTCCTCATCTTGGTTCATCTCCCGAACACATTTTGACCTCCTGTTGAAATTATAGAATGAGCTGTACTGTGCTGCATTTTTCACAGCATAATGAAGACACATGACAGAATTTTTTGTTTGACAAAAAAAAAGATGAAAGCTTTTTCTACGTATAAATTATTGAATGAGCTGGACCTTATGCTGAAATAGAATTATTTATTTATAGATGTTGCAGTCAAAGTTGAAAATCTCTGATTGATATCGTTTTCTCCTTGGAAATTTATTTAGTTAAAAGCATTTTATTTATATATATATATATATATATATATATATATATATATATATATATATATATATATATATATATATATATAATCTTCATAACTCTTGTTTTTGAAATCACCAAAACAGTTTTATGGTAAATAACAGATGATCCCAACGCTGGGTTATTCATACATAGCACCATAATGACAAAGTATATGTAAATCAGGAAAAAAAAAAATTTTTTTATATCACATAAATTGCATTGACAGATATTGGAAAATGAGTGACTAAAGTGAAACAAAAAATCTTTTGTAAAAGTTTTTAATGTTATTCGTAAAAAGCTGCAAAGCTTTTAGACATATATATATATATATATATATATATATATAATTCTCATCTCATTTATTCTCGGTCTTTTTCGTCTCTACCAACACTACAGTATGTATTTAAGAAATGGACATATTTGGTCCGACAGAATGAATTACAAATTGAGTTATATTATATAGAAACTCGTTTGAAAATGATCTCCCGTCATTGACCGTGAAACGACAGGAGATCATTTTTCAAATGAGTTTCTGTATAGAATAACATTATTTATAATTCATTCTGTTGGGCCAAATGTCCATTTCTTATATATAAAATTGGGTATTTAGGCAGCATCTCTTCTTTTAAATGTTTCATTAAAAAATATAGATATTTGTTCATTTTTCTAGAATGTTTTTGTAGTTTTCTAATGTTTCTTAAAGTCAGAGAGTAAGAATTTTCCAAAATTCATGTCATATTTTCTTCATCCCAAATATTTTCAACCATCACTTTTTTTTTCTTTTTTTTTTTATAACATTGCTATGTTTGTATCAATATTTCACAGTGTTTATGTTATCTTGTTAGT
This sequence comes from Thysanoteuthis rhombus, assembly GCA_963457665.1. Lineage (NCBI taxonomy): Eukaryota > Metazoa > Mollusca > Cephalopoda > Oegopsida > Thysanoteuthidae > Thysanoteuthis > Thysanoteuthis major. Next base: position 42,952,806 of record OY735230.1, read on the forward strand.
TATGTCATTTCAGTTTGTAGTAAATTGTTCTGTTGATGAATTTGTATTACTATTTTATGTAATGTTGGCACCTATTTCATACATATATATATATATATATATATATATATATATTGGTGAATTCAACAGGCAATATGGAAACTTGAAAATGAGAAAATGGTTTGTGTTAATTTCTGTGACATGTTTTGGAAGTTGTCTATCCTGTTCTCAAAAGTCAACTGATGAGAATAAGATTGGCAGAACAGGTATAAGATTTAGAGTGGGTGAGGAGATAAGATCGATATTACTCTTTTAACTCTTAAAACCCTACATTTTTTATTTTTATTTTTAAGGTTGCCAAAATTTTGTGCACTTAATAACTTTGATAGCCTGTAACTTGTGTTTTGGTCCATGTATAACTGAAATTGACATGACAGCATGGATGGGAAATACGAACACGCTATTGTTCAGTGGCAGGGGTCACATGCAGTGACGGAACTAACTTTTTTTTTCCCCAGCTAATAGTCGCCTACTGAGTGCTAAAGGCCAAACAATGTTTGTAAGGTGACATACTGCATGACCCCTATAGATGTTGATGTTAGGGGGGGAAAAAAGGGCTTGAAGTAACATTCCTGCTATAAATCAGTAAAAGTTCTTCAGTTCTTATAAAACAAAAACTTCATCAAATAAGAGGGAATTATGCTGGCCTCTGTATGGTTCGTAATTATGTTGTTTACCCCTATAGAGTCCTCGTGGAGCATAGTGCAATAACTACTCCGCTTTTTCTGGGGTTGATGCTAATCTTTATGTGTTGTGTTGTTGTTTCAGGTCATTTTGGCTCTTGGTGACTATATGAATGTGCAATGTCATGCTTGTATAGGTGGGACCAATATTGGAGAAGATATTCGCAAACTTGATTATGGTCAACATGTTGTTTCCGGAACTCCAGGTCGTGTCTTTGGTAAGAAAGGTGTCTCTCTTTATTATATTGAATCACTGTAGCCCCACCAATGATCTGCCCGATCTACTAGCCAAAGTGGAAACTGATTCTTCTCTCTTTGCACATCTATGTGTCTCTACAGGCTTTCTTGGTCACATTTTTTGTACTACTGTCTTGAAAGTTTGCATGAGTACACCACTGGCAGCATTTGAAAAAATTTTTTTATGAAAAAAAAAAGCTTCTTTTGGTCTCTATGGTCATTTTTGTCTAACCAACTGTGTCCAAAGTTGATATTTTTTCAAAGATAATTTTAGAAGAAAAAGATCTTTTTCTAAGATAATTTCAGATAATCATTTTGGTTCACATGCGGGCTACGGTGATTAAATTATGCAAGGTACTGATTTAAGATGTTTCTTTTTAATGCAATAATTCATCATTCAGATACAGGGTGAGCCTAAAATCTTTCCATCGCGTTGACCAAACATTATCCCCCTTAATGTTTTTATTTTCATGGGTGTATCCCAAGGACAAAGTGTCCAATGCACCAGATCCTGATATTGAAACTTAAATGACTAAAATAATGCCTGCTTTAGCATTGTTGACTGAAGATATTTTCTCTTTCAAATCCTGTATCGCTTAGTTGTTCTCTGGGCAACAGACGGAGCCTATGTTGATGTTCACAAATATCTTAAGTCTAATAATCAAAGGGAATGCATGTCATTTTTGAAGGTCTGAGAAAACTTTTCTCTTTAACTGGTGTAATCAAAAAGCTTACGTGCAGTGAAGAAGTCTATGACTATACTGAGTACTTTCTACATTGCTAAGAAGGCCAAGAAGATCCGGCCGGGTTGGGTCACTCCACCTCTGGCAACATGACATCATGGGTCACCATGGTAGAGTAAGGCCTATCACTACCCCTTGTCTGATACCTACAACAGCAGATGTTCAGGAAAGCCTATATCCAACAATGAACTTCGAAGGCTCATGATAAAAATTTGTGGATCCAATCATCTGTGTGTGATCAGTGACATGAAGAAACAATTAGTTGAATTAATTTAATCAAGTGAAAGTTTTTGATAGAACGTAATTGAGCCAGCATTTAAATCCTAATGTTTTTGTATCCATCAGTAAGGTGAGGAAATGGATAAGATTTATCCACCTTAATGGTGGATTTAATAGACATGATGGGAACACGAAAATAAGAAAAAATTGATTGTATTTATTTTCTTTCCATGTTTCAAGAGACTGGTCTCTCTGTTGTTAAACGTCAAGTGGGGAAAAATGATGAAATTTGCGAATTCCAAGGTTTGGAGTCGGGGGAGATGATGCGCAGTTATTATAATTATTGTTCTAAATTCTCGTCTTTTACTAGCAAAAAAGGGGAAATTGTGTTGGTGTCTAAGTTCAACTAAGTTGTTTGTGGGATTTCAAAATGAGAAGGGTTCTGTGTGTATATTTAATTGAATGTAGTAACTCTTATTAAAAAAAGTTGTATGTGTGTATGCAGTTTATGTAAATTGGTGTATTAATGGAAGATAGTGTCTACATTGGTATTCGCAGTATGTAGAAGTGTGGTCTTTTGTTTGAAAAAAAATTTTTTTTTTTTTTCCCTTTTTTGAATTTTCTAGATATGATCCGGCGGAGGAATTTACGTACCAGATCTATAAAGATGTTAGTTCTTGATGAATCCGATGAAATGTTGAACAAAGGTTTCAAAGAACAAATCTATGATGTGTATCGTTACTTACCACCAGCAACACAAGTCTTACTCATCTCAGCTACTCTCCCTCATGAGATTTTGGAAATGACCGGTAAATTCATGACTGACCCAGTCCGCATTCTTGTCAAACGGTGAGTTTACAATTCGGGTGCACCATTTCTTATCTGAGTCTCTTTTGGACCAGACACTTTTTAAAAAAAATTTTGGAATGGTTGTACAATACTGTATACAGGATGGGTAAGTGGTTTGTTAGGGAAGGGTAATGTCTTCACTGTGAAGTAGGGTAAATGAGGACTATGAATATTATTACAATTTGTACAGTTATGAATGAGATGAAGATAAACTATGAAATTACTAGCATACTTTTTAGTACTTTTTTACTTTTTCAAAGCTTTTCGGTTTTGAGAATTAGAAATTATGCATGTATGAAATGGATGATCTCAAACATATTTACTGAACACAGTATAATTATCCTTTGTCTTTTAACCCCCCCCCCCCATAATGCAATTTAATATCAATTTAGAGGAAGCATATATGATGAAATGAGCAGGGATACCTGGTATTGCCTGGGGAGGGGTGGGATTATAGTCAATCAGGGAAAATATGTTCTTTGATGTATTTCTTCTTGCGCAACACAGGAAAAGGTAAAAATGATCATTTACACTATGTGCACATGAAAAAGTTACGGAAAGAATATTCTGATTGTCTGAAAAGAACAAATGATATCATCACTGGGTTTGACAGGGTTCCTGGATACACTACAGAAGTGTTTCTCCACCAACTCTAGAACAACAAATATAAAGTTGTTGATAGGTAAAGTCTAGTGATATTGAGAGATTGTCCTTGTGCCTTGTCAGAATTTTCAAAATTGACCTCAAGTGAACTCCACCATCAACCTCATACTGGGTATAACTTTTACCTTTTAAAGATGTACCTCGTTGGAAAATTTCTGCATCCTAGGGACAATACTGTGGTCAACAACCTGGAAAATTCACTAAAAATGATATGTTGACATTGAATAACCCTAATGTCAAAATTGAATTTTTCAAATTTTTTATCTGAGAAAGGATCTATTTTGATGCCACATTTCAGTTTCATAGGTGGAAAATTGTAAATTGGCTAGAAATAACCTCTGGTGAATTCTGAGGTCAATGTCGCACTGCCTTTGACCTTTGGCAAGAGATGATCTATCCCAACCCCAATTTAAGTTCCATAAGTGCAAAATTATTGCTAAAAATTGAAGAATTGAGTAGAAATTGTCTCTGATGAACTTGTATAACCTCCATGGAGCAAAATTGTGGCCTTCAACTCCAAAAATTGGCTGAAAAATGACCTCATATGACACCAGAGGTCAACTCTGCATCGCTTATGACCTTTGCCATGGAAAGATGTACCTCTTTGACCAATCATAGTTTCATAGGTGCTAAATTGTGTCTCGAAATTTGAAAAATTGTTTCAAAATCACCAGGAATGACCTCAGAAGTTGACCTCACATTGATCTTTGCAAAATACCCTACAAAGGCTTTTAAGCCTTAGATGCTTCAACACGCTCTCTTTATTGTGGCTTCCTGGTTGCCTTTTATGTGCTTTCATAATTGAAACTCTGTTATCAATGTTGTGTCAGGGTCATCATTTTGTTGAAGGATTTTTGCAAGTCTGTATTTTCCTTCATGGTTTGTTGGGCGTCATAAAGTTGCATTCTCTTTAGAAATATTTCTGTGTTGAAATTGAATTGGAAGTTTTGGTCACTGCTGAAGTGCATGAGCAAGAACAGTTGTTTTTTTTTTTTTTTTTTTTTTTTTAAAGATATATATAAACATTTAATGGTGTAGACAAGGGTATGTAGTCACATGCACGTTACATCTATAATTATGAACAAAATACAATCAAAACACATTGAATGAATTTAGAAGATTAAATGTTCCAAGTAGAACATTAATTTTGAATTTCAAGTTTTAAAAAAAGGTTTTTCATCTCTGGTGCACATTTGTACATTGGTGCCAATCTATTCATAGTCTATGTGTGGATGTCGGACAGAAAAAGAAGGCTGAAGTCCCTCAGCTAAAAACATTGGCTATAAATCACCGCTACCCACGGCACTGGTTTAGTTATTGGTTCTCGGTTATTCATGTGTTCTGACATTTATAGGTATCTGGACTTCACCCAATTCTTGAAACTTGAGGTTTTGCACACACACACACACACCTTAACTAGTAGGGAAATTTTTTCTTTCACCCCCCCCCCCCATAAAATGTGGCTCTAGTGTGGGGTTCGATTTTCAATGTAAGTTTATGCTAAATTGGTCCCTTAGTTTGTGTACACCCTTTTTTTTTTTTTTTTTTTTTCTTTTTAATTTGGGTATTTTAGTGTCCAACAAAAGGCAAGAGAAGTAATTTATTCATTGATCACCAATCTCTTAATTGATCACCCCAACATGACATCAGTCATCTGAAGGTTGAGAAAAAACATCTCATCATATATGTCCTATTTGTTATGTGTGTGTAACTGTTATTGTTGTTGCTTTTATTAATCACCACTACCCACAACAAACCGCTTTAAGTACTTCTGGGTATAAGTTATTCACATGTTCTGACAATCATATATATGTATTTATCTATATATCAGGCCTTTACTCAACTCTAAATGTTCAGAGAAGAAGCTTTAAATTCTGTACACACGCACGTGCACACTCCTAAATAAGTAACAAAATTATTTGCCCCCCCCCCAGTTTTCAATGAAAGGTTCAATTTACAATATAAGATAATGCTGAATTTACACAATAAAAGTGAGCATATATGGGTGGGGGTTGTGATTCATAGTTTCCTCTTGGAATGCTGGTATAAATTTCTTATTTCTACTTCAAATGAAAAGTATGATATCTGCTCTCAGTTTAATCTGAACACAGTGAATAGTTGATTTTTGAGTTGCAACAATCATGACATGTGCTGAAGTCATATGATTAGATTACAGGCATTGCCATCTTGCGTGTCAATGACATGTTCTTTGAACGTCCACAACTCGTATCCTTATCATGCCACATTCCTGTAAGTATTTTATTATTCTAAATGGGACTTTGAGCAAATCACAAACTTTTATAAATTTGGAGCAATAATTTTAAAGTAGTTCATTCTTTTTCAAGTTGAATACTTGAGCTTTGAAAATTTGTCAAAATTTGCATTATTATTCTTTAGTTCTCTAACTTTTGCTAAATATTTCTTTTTTTTTTTCTTTTTTTTTTTTGTAAATCTTATGTTATAAATAGACTTCATCTCCTTATTCTATTTTATAAATTTTGTAATGATACATGTTTTGAATGATCAAATTTAAAAAAAAAAAAAAAGAAGATTTTAATTCTATTTAATTTCATTTTTTCAAGTGATGAATTGACATTGGAAGGGATCAAACAATTCTTTGTGGCTGTGGAGAGAGAAGAATGGAAATTTGATACTCTCTGTGATCTTTATGACACCCTCACAATCACCCAAGCTGTTATCTTCTGCAATACCAAAAGAAAGGTAATTAAAATTCTTTAACCCTTCCCAGGTGGATCAGCCAAATCTGGCTGCCCGAACGTGCTTTCGTTAACAATTGAATGTAGTAATACCAATTAGCTGTAAAGGGATCATCATCATCATCAGTCTTTTAGCGTCCGTCGTTGGACATAGACCTTCCCCAGGATTTGCCACACTTCCCTATCATGGGCGTCACGGAGCCAGTATTTCCTGAACTTGTCTAGTTCGTCTCTCCATCTAACACTTTGCCAGCCTCGGTTGCGTATGTGGTCTCAGCGGATCCATGTTGTGAGTCGCGATGTCCATCGATTGTCTGCCATTCTTGCAACATGGCCAACCCACCGCCATTTGAGATTTTTAATGGATTCTATGATGTCCCTAACTGTAAAGAGATATGTGCTACTAAATTATCCTAAACAACAATGTGACTTCCATATAGCTGCAGCGTGCTTCAAAATTATCAAATTTTGATAACCTGACAACCAGGCATTAACTCATTTATTCCCAGGTGGCCAGGCCGGCCACTTTTGACACTGATGATGAGTTGGCAGTGGGGAAAATTATTTTATCACATCTGGTTAGAAGTACTGTTACGTGATTCTGAGTCATAATTGGTACAATTTATTAGAATTTCATCCTTAATTCTGATAAATCTACTTTGTTTCGCATTTTCGGCACTTCTATTGCCGTCAGTTTCCACAAAGATGACCCCAACTGGGTACTTCTGAGTTGGAATTGCTTCTACCATATAGACTGAGCATAATCCAAACCATATGGTAGATAGATCAGAAATTGAACAACTGTAGCTACCAAAGGTGGTGAAGGTTTCTATCCCTTTTTTTATTTGAGTGTGTGTTCCAGTGCTCCTGGCCATACCATTTTGTCTACTGACTTGGAAATATGCGTCCGTATTCCACTAAACCCCTTCTATAAAAAAATTTTTTTTTTTTTGAAAAAAAAACCCAACTTTTTGGCTATTTTCTTAATAACATCCTAATTTTCCAGAATCTAGATATTTCTTTTTCACTTCATTTTAGATGTTTTCTATTGAAAAACACCAGAAATGCTATAAATAGAATTTATTCTGACCATTTTTTTTTTTCCTTTCATACATGACACCAAATTTTGACTTGTTCAATTATTTATCGTGATGGCAAGTTGAATTTAAATTTGATTGGTAAAATTTAGCAATATATTCCGTCTGGAAAAGGTTAATTGTGTTTTTGTTTTTTTTGTTTTGTTTTTTGCTCTGTGAAGACTTTCCTCTTGTTCATTATTGTTGTCTCCCATCTTGCATTTTAGATCAATCTTATGTGAGAATTGTTGTTTGAAGTTGCTTGAAATGAATGTCCTGTAAAGTAGGCCCTTATTATTCATGGTAGATTGGTTGCAAGCCCGTCCTCCCCAGTAGCAAACCATATATACTTGCAGTGTGGCCAAATTTATTTTCAGATTTACATCTAAAATTGAGTTGGAAAAAAAAACTCCTATATTCTCCAGATGTATATCTGAAATCCAGGAAATATACGAAATATTATTAATAGATCAAGTGTGACTTTAATCTTCGACATTTATTCCATTAAAATATCACTTATTTTATTTGAAATATTTTATTTTGATGAATTGAATGAAAAATATTACTTATTCTACTGAGTCATCTAAGTAGCAATTTCTAATGTATTTTTCTACTTCTGTGCTACTTGAAACATTTGGCGGAACGAAATACACAATTCCGCCCTCTGTTTCACTTTCTCCCTCTTGTGGTCACACCTCTCTGCTTCTCTCTTCAGGCACTGAGCTTTCTGAGATTTAGACACAACCAAAAACATCTTGATTGGGCCAACTGAGAATAAGTGAAGCTATGGTTGGCTATTTGATAGATAGTAAGGTCCTACTGGGATTTCTCAAATGTTTCAACACTCTCTTATTTAGAAGATAAGATATAGAGAAACATTCCTTGCCCGTATGTGTACCTGAAAGATTATCTAAAGAATTATCTAAAATCGACTTGTGACCTCTTTTATCTGGGAGAAATATCTCAACTTTGAGCATTATATTTGGTAAAAAATGACCATAAAGACCCCTAAAAACAAAAAAGAAGAAATTATTTACAGATGGTGTCTGGTGTTTTCGAGGCTGCATCCCGAAAAATGTGACTAGGATGGCCTGGAGAAGCACAGAAACAGTAACAAAAAGAGAAGAGTCTGTAGCCTGCTTGGTTGGTAGATAGGGTGGATCGTCTGTAGGGCTGCGGTGATTCAATATTACAATAAAAAAAAAAATGTTAAAAATATTTCCTTTGTTTTCAGGTTGATTGGTTAACAGAGAAGATGCGTGAAGCCAATTTCACCGTCTCTTCCATGCATGGTGACATGCCACAAAAAGATCGAGATAACATCATGAAAGAGTTCCGATCAGGAGCAAGGTAAAATTACTATTACCTTATAAAAAGATTGAAGTTACAAAAAAATCCATGCTTAGTTTTTCTAAAAAAAAAAAAATCTACGAACATGTATTCACTCTAATATGGAAAAACCTAAACAGTTGATTCTTGGTTCAAAAATCAATTAGACCCATATTTAGGCTCAATAAGTTGTACCCTTCAATTTTTGTGTATTAAGGGTTGGGGAAAAGTCTTATTGAGAGATTTTGCTCTTTGAAGAACCTAGTAAGTCTGCGATTCTCAAAACCCAACAGTGTTCGTATGTTTTCTCAAAATTGACTCGCACACACTTACTAGGTCTTTTCATATGACAGAAGATGTATGATAGTTTTTACTTTTTCTGCTTTACCATTCTTGTCTCTCCAGAATCTTGCTCAAGTGTTTTTCTTGGGGGGGGGGGTGTTTCTTTTTAGAACCAATATCTAAATACTCCGTACACATGCTTAAATGATCTTGTCATTTTTACAGGTACTATGTTAGTATTTGAATAAGATGGAAATTAGTAATTTTCATGTTACTTTGAGACATGATATTTGTTTTATTAATTTTTGTTTAACTTGGTAAAAAACGAAGCAAAACTTTTATTTGATCCAGAGACCTAATTATTTCTTGAATTATCTTTAAATGTTGAAATTGAATTTTAAAATGTCAAAAAGTATAAAATCCTTTAATTATCTCTATGAATCATTCCACACTCAACACTTTTCTTATTTATTTAAAAAAGAGTTACTTAATACTGGAAAATTATTTCTATTTTAGCCGCGTACTCATCACCACAGATGTTTGGGCACGTGGTATTGATGTCCAACAAGTTTCTCTCGTTATAAATTATGATTTACCAAACAATCGTGAGTTGTACATCCACAGGTTAGTAGGGTTTTTTTTTTTTCTCCTTTTCCTTTCCCTTTTTTCCTCTTTTCCCCCCTTTCCTTTTTTCTCCCCCCTTTCCTTTTTTTCTTCAAATCTAAATATTTTTCTTCTTCATTTCTCATCTCCTCATTTCTTTCCTATTGAACTTAGTTGAGAATTTTACTCATTTCCGGTTTGTTTTATCCTCCTTTTCAGGATTGGTCGATCTGGAAGATTTGGCCGGAAGGGTGTAGCCATCAACTTTGTGAAAAATGATGACATCCGAATCTTGCGAGATATTGAACAGTACTACTCAACTCAGATTGATGAAATGCCAATGAATGGTAAGTTGGTCTTTAGTTCCTTTCTTTGAAAATCTTAATTTCCTGTTTTCTTCTTATTTGGTCCGTTCAATTACCGTAATTCCCCATGTATCGTCCGCACCCCATGATACTTCAATTTTGAATGAAAAATGCACGATCCCGTCTTTGATCCAATTGGCTTCTCAGAAATTTTTGCCATGTGTCAGAAAATGTGAATTTTTACCCAAGCCTTGGTAAGAAGTAATTTTTACGCTAGTGCTCTTACTATGGAAGTGATATAAATAGTCATTGTCTGTGGATCCCAATTTCAAAACTACTGAGTCAGTTGAATGAATGGGCAGAAATTTGTTTTGACGTATAAAAAGTAGGTAATTCTTTTGCTTTAAGTTGGTGTGTTACATCTACCCTGTGTGGTGATTGTATATGTGTGCATTTTAAGAGAAAAACATTCACCATGGTGCATTACTATTCCCAGGCTTTTGTACTTTCATTAAAAAAAAAAAAGAAAAAGGTAATTTTAGCCAAACCTACAATTCTATATTTTCATTTTGATTACCTGAAAAAGATGTGATTGCATGAGTATTTTCATTGTAAATTTTTGCCATCTGACAAGTATGTTTTCTATTTTCTATATCATCAAGCAACATCACAGTAATAGTGACGAGGATTTTTAACACAGAATATTTTTGGGGGAAAGTATAGATTAGACATTGGGTGGAACGGTAGGATTACGGTTGAAGAATCATAGTAAATACTATTTTACTTGTGATGTCAAAAAAAATGACGGCATATATGAAATATTTGGTTATACATAACATTATATATATGTGGATAATAAAGATTTGCATTGCAGTCAGATTGGAGAATAGTGTTATGTTGACCACAAATGATTTTTATTTCTATATTTATTTATTTATCATCATTCCTTTCTATATTTATGTATTCATCTTCATTCCTTTCTATATTTATTTATTTATTATCATTCCTTTCTATATTTATCATCATTCCTTTCTATATTTATCATCATTCCTTTCTATATTTATCATCATTCCTTTCTATATTTATCATCATTCCTTTCTATATTTATCTTCATTCCTTTGTATATTTATCTTCATTCCTTTCTATCTTTATCTATTTATCATCATTCCTTTCTATCTTTATCTATTTATCATCATTCCTTTCTATCTTTATCTATTTATCATCATTCCTTTCTATCTTTATCTATTTATCATCATTCCTTTCTATCTTTATCTATTTATCATCATTCCTTTCTATCTTTATCTATTTATCATCATTCCTTTCTATCTTTATCTATTTATCATCATTCCTTTCTATCTTTATCTATTTATCATCATTCCTTTCTATCTTTATCTATTTATCATCATTCCTTTCTATCTTTATCTATTTATCATCATTCCTTTCTATCTTTATCTATTTATCATCATTCCTTTCTATCTTTATTTATTTATCATGTCCTGAATTTTTATAAATTAAATATTGAATGTTTTTTTTCACATTCTAAAACTTTTTTTTTTCTCCTTTTTTTTTACAGTTGCTGATCTTATCTGAAGAGGTTGCAATTATTTCTGCATTATTGAAGATGTGTGAAACAACTTTTCTGTCAATCCATATCGTGAACAACAATTCTTGTCAGTTTAACAAGAGTGAAACAGTCTTTGAAAAAAAAAAAAAGCTGCAAACAATTTTCTTTATTATTATTTACATGCTTCCCTACTTAATTTTGACCCTTTAAGCTCCTAAATTTGAAGACGCTGGCTTCTAATTGGTTTATCATTTGCCATGTTTTTAATTCTATTTTATCTTTTTTTTTTTGAATTTTTTTTTATTGGGGAAAAAGATGAGTGGTAAATTAATTTTTTCATCATACCGGGAGCATGTTAAAAAATGAAAGGAACTTTGGAGTTGCCTAGAATTTAGTCAGCTGATTGGCTGATACGCTTAGCTAAGAATACAGCCAGTCTGCTGACAGTAAATTCAAGTGAGGCAACCTTAAAGTTTCTTTTTAAAGAGTTATTTCCTTTTGTGAATAATGCATTTTTCAACATAAACCCTGTATTTTAATTCTAACTCTTGTGGCTTTAGATTTGACCTTATTTTCCCAGAAGCACAGCTTACTTTTTAAAGTAAAGTGAAATACATTTAGCAATAGACAAAAAATATAACCTGAAGAAATTACTGCTGTTAAATATAAGATCATCTTACCTTTTATATATTCCCACGAAATGAGTTTCATTCATTAATTTATCGACCAGAACATTTTTTAACCTCCATCTCTATTTAGAACATGAATTACTGTTATGAAACTTATGCATAGACTATTCATGAGTGTATTTGGTTATATTGATTTATATATACATATATATATAAGCATTTCTGTGCACTTAAATTAGATTTGTTCATTCCTATTGATTAGTAATATTGAAATTGACATTGCAGTATCTTCAGTTTCCTCTGCTATGCTTAATTTTTGAGTTAGATGGTTCCACTCAATAGAAATCCATACCACACTCCTATCTGATAATTGTTCATCATCATTTGATAACCATTGTAAATAAAGCTATACTCACTGTCTTCCATTGTTCTTTTACATTTCTTGTGTAATATTTTGATGATATTGTTTTGCACAAATACTGTATTTCCCAGCTGATGAGACACATTTAGATTCCCTAAAATCTTGTAAAAAGCACTTGAGAATTAGCTGGTTAGAATATTAAAATCAGTTGTTGAAAAAAACCCCAACTTCTATGGCAGATGTGAAAAAGCAATTCAAGCAATACCAGGGGAGCAGTTCTAAGGAATGGTTTGTGGGGAGACATGAGGCATGTGCGTATATGCATATGTGTGACACTAGGGGGCCAGGAGTCCCCCGTGTCCTAAAAATTACTATGGTTATTACAAAAGGAGTTATCTGTATTAAAAGGGATAATGTGTTTTTTTGAAGATACTGTAGAAAGTGAGAATTACGTGCTTCCAAGTGCGGGCAACTGTAGTTCCTCAATTTAATATCTTCTGTCAAATTCCTGGGTTGCAAAAACAGGTACCTTTAGAGAAAGTTCTCTTCCCGATTCGATGACCAGATAAGGGCTTAATGTGTTTTTCAAGATACTGTAGGAAGTTGAGAATTACGTGCTCCCAAATACGGAAATCACCAGTTAAGAGTATGCACCTGCACTTTCTCAATATAATATGTTCTGTCAAATTCCTGGGTTGCAAAAACAAGTACTTTTAGAGAAGTTCTCCTCCTGGTTCGATGGCCAGATATGGGGCCAGTGTCTGGGGTCTTGAGAGAAAGAGTAAAGCATTTGAAAGAAAAAGTAATTTGCAGAATTCTTGAAAGGGGGGGGGCTAATTTATGATCTTGGACGGACTTGCGTCGCGAGATGGATGAGGGTCAATATTTGTGATTTTCTGGAAGGATCGAGATAACAGAAAAAGAAAGAAAGGAAGTCAATTACAAAGAAATACAGTGTTGATACCAAGGGCTTAAATAGGAGGGATTTTCGTAACAAAGTCAGAGTAAAATTGGGTTTGGAGAAGAGAACCGCTGCCAGTCTCTCTCGTGTTAGCCGGCGCCCTTCGTATCCGTCAACCGCTACTACCATTCAATAGACTACCGTTCGTGACATGAGAGACCAGTCGTCAGTTTGACTTAGATGAAAATCGGCCTCCTCTCTTTTCAACTGCAAATAGGCATTTCCTGTCTCCAGAGATATTGATAATCAATATTCTATATAAAACATTTAAACGAAATTCCGATTTATTGCCTTCTTTTACTAACCCAGAACCACGGCTGGTTTAGTATAGTTTGTGAGGCCATCACCCATACGGCTGAAGGTCCACATATGTATATATGTATGAATTGGCCTTCTGAGTATTCGGTCTTTTTGGATTGGACACGTTTGCATTATAGGTCCCTTTTGCTTCACACGTTTTGTCTTTGGACCATTGCAATGAATTTTATGTATTTGGTTGCTATGACATATCATCACTTAGGTACATATATATGTCAGAACACATAAATAACCTAAATCCAGCAGCAGTGATTAAACTGGTCTGTTGTGGGTAGCAGTGATTATAATTATTTTCATTTCTAGTAGATGAAGTATTACATTAAGTAATACCACATAAAATGGCCATTTATGAAAGGAATAATAGAAATTTAAACAAATGTAGGCAAGCCTGGTTCATTAATTAGAATAAGCTCCATTTGCTTCTATAACCTTTTCCATCTGATTTAAAGAGAGAATATTCCTTCTCAATGGAAATTAGTGTCTGTTGCTGTTGAAAATTGCTCATGTGCTATCATTATAGCTTCTTAGTTGACATACCTTTTATTGTGAATAAAAAGCTCAATATACTGGAATAAGTGATGATCTATGAGAGATAAGTCTGGTGAAATGGAGGATTATCTGAGATTTCATAACTTGCAGTTACTTCAGATGTTTTGAAATGTTCTAGTTTTTCTGTCATATCTAGCCATTATGAAGATTATTTTTTGATTGATGTACAGGATCCATTTTCAATTACAAATGACAATTCTGTTGTCACCCAACTGTTGTTTTGGATGTCTCTTAATTCTGATTAAAAGCTTGAACAGTTACCCCCTGGATCAGTTTCCACAATATCCCCTAAATTCTCATCATCAACTTATTGAATGCATTCTTGAGGGTTATCATCCAGGTTCACGTCTCCAGAACAAAATTGTGGAATCAACGACTCACTCTTCTTTCTGAGCAAGTTTCCATTCCAAATGTGAAATCAATGTTACTGGGAGCTTCAACAGCATTTTTCACTGAGTTTGAATTTGTACAAAAATTATAGCCTGATTTCCTTTGAGGACAGCATCTGCAAGAGTGTGGGATTATCTCATCAAAACTGATTGAATAATAAGTTGAAAATTTGGGGGCTTATGTTGTATAATCAGTTGAATATTGCTACATTTTCTGCTTCAGAATTTGTTGAAATTGCCACTACTACTTTGGAGTTGACTTCATTTTCCTAACAATGATGTTCATATTTAGATGAAAAAGGCCTCACAAGGTCTAAATCATGTATGGGGAGCCAAAAGAGCTATTCCACTTCCATGTCATCAATCAATGAAAGGTAATATGTCGCTAGTATTGATTTTTTTTTTTTTTTTTTTTTTTTAAATCCAGCCAACTGGCTGAAATAGTTGGTTTTATTTATAAATGTATGTTCCATATACAAAAGTTGATATATTAAAACTTATGAACCAAGTTATTTAAGCTCAAGTGGGAGTGTATTTAGACCCTGAAGAAATAAGTTTTGATAATTTTTATCAATACTATTTACTGTCATCTCAATTTCTTTTCGTTGCTTTTCATCACAACTTTATTCAAGGGAAATTTGCTTGAGTAAACAAAGACATTGATATTATCTACAGAAGGATTACAATGCCAAAATTTACTATATTAGAAATATCTAGAAAGCTTGAATCTCTAAAGGTGTAAAAGAAAAAAAAAATCCTCTCAAGTCCTTTTAGTCAAATATTTGTTAATACAATTTATATGAGCTCTTCAAAAGTTTTTATAAAGGTGAATTTTTCTTTTCGGGGGTCATCAGGTGTTTAACGTGTAACCACTTCAGAGGTTTAAAAAGAAAAATTATATTAACTTAACTCCTCCATGAGCTATGATTTTAATAAGTTTTTAAAAATTATTTTTAGGGTCATGTCATAATATATATATATATAGTATATTTTGTATAGAGTATTATTATAATGTATTATATATGGATGTTATTTCATATTACACCTTTTTTTAACCAAAGAGCTTAACGTAGATTACTCAAAAAATTTGACAATAATGGATGAGTAAATATAGCAACAGCTGTACTTTGTGTTTGTGACACTTCTGTTGTATGTTCACCCATGTGAATATTAAATACGTTGTGTCGGATTTAATCTTTGACAGCTTACACACCAACTTATATCATCTTCAAGAATCCTAGTTGATATTCTATGAATCTATTCAACTGAAGAATTCGACAAATTCATCAATAATAAAGACATAGAAATAATCAAACATTGCAGACTGATGGGACTTTTCAATAATCAAGAACAATGGACTAGAAGATGATGACTTCAGCAGTTCTGATGTTTCTATGGGTAGTCTCAATACAGCTGAGGTGTCAGACCTTTTGTATTGTGGGGGTTCACCTATGGTGATGGCCTCACAAACTATACTAAACCAGCCGTGGTTCTGGGTTAGTAAAAGAAGGCAATAAATCGGAATTTCGTTTAAATGTTTTATATAGAATATTGATGATCAATATCTCTGGAGACAGGAAATGCCTATTCGCAGTTGAAAAAAGAGGAGGCCGATTATCATCTAAGTCAAACTGACGACTGGTCTTTCATGTCACGAACGGTAGTCTACTGAATGGTAGCAGCGGTTGACGGTTACTAAGGGCGGCGTCTAACACGAGAGAGACAGGCAGCGATTCTCTTCTCCAAACCCAATTTTACTCTGACTTTGTTACGAAAATCCCTCCTATTTAAGCCCTTGGTATCAACACTGTATTTCTTTGTAATTGACTCCCTTTCTTTCTTTTTCCTGTTATCTCGGTCCTTCCAGAAAATCACAAATATTGACCCTCATCCATCTCGCGACGCAAGTCCGTCCAAGATCATAAATTAGTCTCCCCCTCTCTCAAGGACTCTGCAAATAACTTTTCTTTCATAAGCTTTACTCTTTCTTTCAAGACCTCAGACACTGGCCCCATACCTGGCCATCTAACCAAGAGGAGGACTTCTCTAAAAGTACTTGTTTTTGCAACCCAGGATTTGACAGAAGATATTAGATTGAGAAAGTGCAGGTGATTCAACTTCCCATAATATCTCGAAAAACACATTAAGCCCCTATCTGGTCATCGAATCGGGAAGAAAACTTTCTCTAAAAGTATCTCTTTTGCAACCCAAGGATTTGACATAAGATATTAGATTGAGAAAGTACAGGTGACTCCCACTTGGAAGCACATAATTCTCACTTTCCACATCCTCAAAAAACACATTATCCCTTTTAACACAGATAAACTCCCTTTGCAATAACCATAGTAATTACTGGTAATAACCATAGTAATTTTTGGTAACAGCCATAGGAATTTTCAGGACACGGGGGACTCCTGGGCCCTAGTGTCACAGTGTCACCTCATCAGAAAATGAAACTCTAAAAATAAAGGATAAGGAAGAAATGTGAGAACTGAACTTCAAAGTCAGAATCAAGGCCAATGTAAAAATTCTATATTTTCTAGCTGTTTAATCTAAATAAGAACATGCATAAACCACACAGATGAGAGAATTCTGCAATTACATATATTTACACAAGTTCTAACCACCCTAACAAAATCATTAAAAAGATCCCCAAATCAGTTGAAATCAGGCTAATATATAACTCCTCAAATGAAACAAAATTCAACGATGTTAGAAATAGATATACGGAATTTAAATATGATGAAAAAGTAAAATTCAATAGAGTGAAACAGCAACAACAATAAAAGTAGAATTGGAAAATCATCTGGTATAGACCGCCATTCAACTTACAAGAAAGAAAACAACTTTACAAAAATATTCCTCCAAGCAAAATATTAAACTAGAAGAAACTGAAAATTAATTATAGTTGTATGGATAATTTTAATAAGTCCATAACAATTAAGTAATTCGAAATAATACTAATGGAGAACGCATAAATAAACCAGATTGCAATTGTACATACAGAAATGAAAGCCCTTTGCAAAACAAAAGTCTCAAATCAAATATTGTACACCAAGCTGGAATATCAACCCATGAGAAACCCTTAGAAGTGAAATATTATATAGGAATATTGAAAACACGGTTTAAACTAAGATTAGCCAACTTTATATGATTTACAAACAAAAATATAAAAACAGCACATTATCGGAGACTAACTGATAGCAACCTTAAACCAACAGTAAAATGGAAAATATCAAAACTAACCTACATATGCCTGAACATTGAAAGCCCATCTTACCTATGCCTAAATGAGAAATTTGAAATTCTCACTTTTGCCAATAGAACAAAAAAACAGAATTATTAAATAGGAAAAATGAAGTAGTGTTGAAGTGCCAGCACTACTCAAAATTTCTACTAAATGACATGATCTAACAAACCACATATAGATATGCAAAAAATCAACCACCATAGCTATCTCAGTCCCCTTGTTATTACTATTTACAATACTATTTTTCATACCTCCAGCCACTTCAAAGAACAACCCTATCACCATAATTCTGTAGAAACAGACCAAAATTTAGATTAATTAAACTGACACCTAAGGTCATGTAAAAGTGAACCCTATCACAGAACAGATTTAAGCGAGAACCAAATACTTAGAGAGGAAACATATCACTAAGAGCTAATGGTTTAAAAACATACTGATGAAGAAATTGGCTACACTATCTCTTAATTCATAATTTATAACTACCAACAAGCACAGTTGATATAATGGATAAACATTATAAGCAATGAGCAAACACTAAAAAGAAAAAGGAAAGATATATGTATAGAATTTGAGGGAGATCCTATACCCTAGAAAAATAAACAGCCCCCACAAAAATGTCCTAAATAGGAATCTAAAATGAACTGAATTATTCGCCTGAAGGAGCCCAAACAGGGCAGAAACACTAACGTGCTTTTGTAGTGAATCCATTACCTCATCATATTTGAAGCTCTACTTGAACTTAACTTAATGTTGAATGTATTGAGCACTTCATGAAATAAGCCCATCACACATTGAATATTGTATTCTTGATTTGTGTGTATATATATATATTTAAACCAAATGTGAAATAAAACAATAATTAAATGAATTATCATAATAAAAGATCCCCCTTTATTTTCCAAAAGACATTTTTTTCATTAGAAAAATTAAAGTATTGTAAATTTTACATCGAATTCTGTTGCTTCTACAAGAAATTTTCACTTGAACCCCATGAAAGTAGAATTTAAATACTTTTTTATGCACTCACCTACTTAAATGCGAAGGTCCTCTTCAAAAAAAATGTAAACAATCATTTTTAGCAAGGAATTTCTCTTACTCTTAGTCTATAAAGCCTACGTTTCCTTGGAAAATATTCAAGTTCTGTAAAAAAAATTAAGTTTTTTCAGTATTTAGGGGTAGAGGGGGCTCTATTTACAATGTAACTATGATAACATAATTCTTTTAGAAGCGAACCTTTCAATTTAAGTAGTGAGGCTTCGTGTATGATATTTTGATAGGAAAGTGAAATGTCAGAAAATTTGGTCAATTTTAAATCAGACCAATCTTTGTGAGACCAAATTATCTCTCTTTTGAAGGTACATGACACTTCCAATAAAATGGCAGCAAAATCACAAAGGAACCTGTATTCTTTCAGATTTACCACAGAAAGAATTGAATCATTTAATTAGTATAAATTATATCAAAATGAGACATTTTATTAAAAAAAATGTTTTCTTATAACTTTTGGTCTGTGACTTCTGTTTCTGACTTTAATTCTGGCCCCGGTTTTGTTTTTTTTTCTTTAGGTCACTTGTTTATTGTGACTTTTCTTCAGTGACTTTAGTTCTAGAGACCTGTCAAACTATCTAATATAAATTAAATATTCTTTATATATAAACATTAACTTTATCAAAATTTTACTTATTCCATTTAATAGATTATTTCAATAGTATGTATTAAAATATTACTTATTTCATCATGAATATTACTCATTTTATCATAATAAATTGAGATATTTTTTTTTGTAAAATAAAATGATCCTGAAATCTTACTTATATATCTATTGATATAAATCAAGATATTACTTATTCTACTTTTCTTATAATCATTTCCTTACCCACAAGGTGAAATATCTGGCTCGCTTTATTTTTTAAAAGACAGAAAGATAATATAACAACTGACTACATCTAAGATGGGAGGTAATTCTATCAAAATCAAATAAGAATAGCCTAAAAGTTTGTAATAAAATGATTTTTTTTTCTGTTGTCACTGAAGAAATTAACTTCTTGTCTTGTCGAATGACTGCAACAGAATATTCCAGGGTCATTAGACATTAAGTGTATGGTATATTTTCATGGAAAAATAAAAAATTCAAGGCCCCCCCCCACCAAATAAGACTACAAAAGGACTCTTATTGTTTCTTCAATTGAATACGAAACCCTTCTTCTAGCTAGATATCGAAAACATCACTTCTTATGGTGACCCCTATAAAAGCCCTGAACACACATGGTCAAATGCTCATTAGTGCTGGCACTCCTCGCTGGTTATGCATCTGGATCCAGCACTAGTTGCCTACTACTCTTTCTCTCTCTTTTCTTTTCCTTAAGATCATTGATATTTTGCTGACTGCCCGGCCGATTCGATCTTAACTATTTTTCCACTGTGACTGATCTCTGAACCAACTTTTCCCGTTTCACTACAGCGCTGTCAAGGCATCTCATATGTGCAGCTATGCAACTGTGTCCTCACCATGTGCTCCTAACACGTATACAACTCTCACTCTCATGAATGAGATGGCAATGCTTTTTAATATCCTGTAGTCACAACGATCTCTCTTAATTCTATTTACTTCGGGAATCATGCATGGATAAAACACTGTGTTCTCTGTCTTTCATGGTCTGTCCGTCGAGTGTCTATCAGCATCAGAGAATAGCCCCTAAGTCTCACACACGACTTTGCTGTTTGGCTCACACACTGAACCTGGTCTCCACATTCATTCCTTGGTACACTCCAAGCCATATGGATTCACAAGCACTTCAGACACCTCCGCTCTAACTCTAATGCTAGTACTATCAATGACAATAAAGCTCCCAACTTTCGCTATCTTTTCTCATCTCTTCATGCAATCAATCATATCAATGTTATCATTACATGTATTTCATTCGTCATTTGTCATTAATGTTCTTGTATCAAATGTATGTCTTATTTGTCCATCCAAATACTCGTATGTGTTCTTTCAACTTTGTTTTATCTCTGCGTCCACGTTCATACCTGGCGCGCATTCTCTTCGTACATCTCTCTTTCTCCTTCCACATCTCCAGTGATGACATGACCACCAAACCACACGGAAGCAAAATCCTTTGTCTCCAACATCCTCACGCTTCTGAGAACTATTACATCTATCTAGAACCATGCTATCAACAAATCGTCTACTTACCAACCACAATATCCCACTATAATCGGTGACTTAAAAAGATACCTCACAAAACTGTGAAAAAGGAGATATATGCCTGGTGGCATTAGGAGACCTGCCATAGTGGAAATTTCAACAAGTTTACCGGATAAGCAAGGAAAAATGAAGATGAGTGACTGAAAACAAATATGATATTTTTGTTAAGAAAAAGCAGTGAAAACAGAAAAAACAGCTACAATCTCAAAATACTTGCAGAAAAGATGAAGCCTTTTACAGATGGAAAGTTTGCCGGCAGTGATGGATATTTCCAATATTTTTACACAAAATCATAGACAAATCATAATTTAGTACTCCCCCACCCACAAATTAAGATTTCAGTTTGCATAATTCTCAGCCTTCCTTCCTTTGAGAAAGAATGAAAGAAAAATCTTTGAATAGTCAAATCCTGGCTTTTACCAGGGTTCAAATAGTGACTTTCGGGGCCTGGGAAGAATCTCCAATTATCTCGACCATCAAGTCCAATGAGCTTGAAATATAACAATTACAATGCACACACAATGTATAAAAGTAAAAAAAAAAGGCATGTAACTCAAAATTCAATTTTAAGTTACCTTTATTGAACCAATAAAAGAAAGACTCGTTTATTCTGACAGCATAAAAAATAAGTCAGTGATCTTCAAACTACAACTACTCGGGGGAACACTTTTCAATGAAAAATTTTTTAGCTTAATCTGGTCCAAAGGACGATCCAATTTTGAGGTTTTTCTTTTTATGCTCCATGTCGTCTTATTCTCTGAAATATACTGTACTTCAAAATTTGTAAGCTTGTTCTTTGGAATTCTTTACGCAGGTTAGTTTCAAAAAGTAATCTTTGAGATATATATATATATATATATATATATATATATATATATACATCTGTGTACACAACGATACTTGAAGCATCCAAAAATAGGGTTGACCTATAGGTCAGATACAAAAACATTGACTAAACCAGGAGCCAAAGCCATGAATATAGACTAAAATTGGGGTTTTGTCTTATCCATCAAAATATACAGTATTTGAAATTATAACCAGTAAAAATCAACTTTAATCAACGAATAACCCTCTCCCAAAGCTTAATTATTTAATTAATAACCACAAACCTCTGTACAAAAGTTTTCTAAAATTACAATCACTTTGTTTTTTTTTTTTTTTTTTTTTTTATTGCTTCTCATATTTTACAAGGTATGGTATTTTCATTGATCAACCCATTTTAGGGTCTATCTTGACCTTTGAAAATTTTATTGGAACTTCTTAGCCCATATATTTTTCATCCTCCTCAAATGGCTGTTGTATGAGGTGTACTTTAGAAATCACAGTATTTTCAGTCATCCTTGCAAACCAGCCAATAGAAAGACTTGTACAAATATTTGAAAAAAGTTATCTCCCTTCATGGCTAAAAGTGGCCAGATTGTACAATTGATTAGAAATTAACACAATAATGAAAATGAATAAAAAGTATTTCCGATATATGTCAAAATATTTCTGGACATTTTATTACTTGATAATACCTACAATAGTTGGACGGGATATCGAAAAAAAAAAGGGAAAAGCTACAAAAATCATATAAACATTATTATGATTTTTAATAGTAAGAGCAATGTTACGCAGAAGCAGGTTTCTTTTCCTGCGGTGGTCCCATTTTCTTTGATTGTTTATTCTATTTATGTTGTCTAGGCTAAATGATACATTCATAACATAATAATGGGAGATTATTTCAAATAGAGATTCAATATGATATAACGCAATTTATAATCATTCTGCTGGATCATATATTCATTTCTTAATATAATTGTCTGCATTGAAAGGAACCAATAGAGTAGATATAGACCATGAATAAACAAAATGAGAATTTTGAGTTGAAACAGTTATTTGGGCCTTTGCATAAAATATTTACTAAAATGTTATATTCATCAAAATAAAATTTAAACATCAATTAATAGGGTACTTACCCTTTCAGGAGCCTCATGTATGAATGTCTGTATGTTCTTTCGAGTGTAGTTAACATTTTTAGCTGTCACAAAGGGAGGTAAATTCTTTCAATATTTACTCATCTTCTTAGAGCCTGATTTGCAAAGATAACAATATTTTTTTTAACCTCTGATAGAAATGTAAGAGAAAAAAGGGGAAAAAAATCTCTCGAGTACACCTGATGCAACATTCACCCAAGGAAGACCGCAAAACATATCAACCAAAATGAGCGTGAAGTCTTTATAGTCATCTTGTAATATGATCAACCCCTAATCTCATAAGCCATCAAGTAAAGCTCCGGGCAGTGGAACTCTTCTGTAGCAGAAACAAAGTTTCTTGTAATTATTATTATATATAGAATGAAAAATTTACCAAAAATTTACCTCAAGGTGCAAGGGAGGTAACAAAGATGAATACCAAAATTTCCCAACTGAAAATGAGTTAAACTCCTCATCCAATTGTGAGTGAATAAAAAACATTCCCAAACCATGCATTCAAACCAGTAGATTGTCTGTTCTTTTTGTTATTCCCATAACCTTTTGAACAATCGATTCTACGGCCTCCTCAGGTGTACAATCTGTATTTAAAGGTGAGTGTGTGTAGGGGCACTCATTTTTCTAGTGGCGCAAAATAAAAAAAAAACTAACAGTAGCAAATAGAATTTGAAAAAAGAAATTTTCTGTTATTTCTGCATCAGCAAATACTGTTCAAAAGTTGGGGAAAAAAAAAATTCAAACAAGAGACATAAGACAGATAAGTTCGAAATTCAACTTGAAGCTTCCGCTACTCCAGAGGGACAAGGTGCGGGAATCTTGGCCTAGTGAAGAATGGGATCGAAAACACTTGCATCATAAGTATTGCTGCTATCAAGAAAAAAAATGAAATTCCCATTTACTGCCATTACAATCAGATTATTCAACTTGAGAATGGATTTGCCGAAACATTATGTAAACAGCATAAACAAGAAAAAAGAGTTCACTCATCAGAAAAAAACTGTGAATTTTCAGTTATTATGTGTTTTTTTTATTCTTCTTTTATTAGATGTCGGTAGAACTTGGTTGAGACCTTTGTTTTCTTGCAGGACCATCCTCTACAGTCTCGTTTTCTCCGAATATATTGTTCAATTTAATCTTTGTATCTTCATTGAATCTCTTATCAGAAAAAGATTCCAAGTCATCCAGAACAAACCTGGAATGAAAAAAAGGTTGTTGAAAAAACATTTTAAGGAAAAAATCTAAGATTTGATCAAGTTGAATATTCGATAAAAAATAGAACAAGAATTATAAATTCAACGATGCGTCGAGCAACTGTGGTTGTAGGGAGGAAGAGGAAGAAGAGCTTTTCTTCCAGTCAATCAATTATAAAATATTGAGATACGGAAATATTCTGCAAATATAATTTTCAATAAAAATCCTGAATAGCTTGGCATTTTTTTGCCATTTTTGGCTTTTTTAAAGTACAAAAATGCCAAACTTGTATAATTCTATTATGACAATACACTTTCCTTTTTCCAATTTCTGTTATTCAATGTAACTGAGACTGACCAACTGTCCAAAAAGCGTCTAATAGAGATGTGCAGACACAAGGGAAATTTTGTGTTTTCAATCTAAAACACCTTTCTATTCACTCTTGTAAATTCGTCAGATTTGAGAAAAAATAATTTTAGGTTTTACGAGAGGGATTCTATCTACAATGAAGTATTTGAGGCTGTACTCTAGAAAAATGGTAGATCGCATACTTCAAGGTCTTAGTTCTGTTTGGTAAGGCACATTTTGGATCTGCCATCATTAGTTTGGTAAATATGCCACTAGGGTGGCGTCACCAACGGTGCTAAAGCTCTGAGCTTTGTTTACACTGAGACCAGGTGTTTTGGTGATACAGTCCTATGAATTTCATTTTTCAGCTGTATTTTAGCCCTTCAGATCCTTCCACAAGATCAGGAAAAGGATGGTGCTTGTGCTTTCGCTAAAAGTGTAAGCACAAGACATTATCAAGGAACTTCTATAAAATGTTTGTGAGAGTACAATGTTGTAGGAATAAGGTTTGGAGAATTGGATCACTTACTTGAATTTTTCATAAAGGGGTAACAGTTCTGACACCTGGCACAATATTTTCTTCACGTTCCTGGACTTGTCTTCTAACTTTTTTGCCATCTCATCGAAATTCAGATGGGAAGGTAAGCTAATTTTTCCATAGACTTCACCAATGATTTCAGCCAAGGTTGTAAGGCATCTTTCCTCGCTTAAAGTAAACAATATCTACAGAGAGAAAAAAAAAAAAAATTTTTACATAGCCTAAATGAATCAGCATAGCCAGCACACATACCAGAAAAAATGATCTAAAAAAATTCTTTTTTTGATAAAAAAAAAAAAGAAGATTTTAGATGGTGCCCTGTTGTGTACTCATGCAAATTTTTAAGGTTGTAACCCCCAAAATGTAACCAGGAGTGCCTGGAGACACACAGACAAGCAAAGAGAGAAAAATCTACAGTCCACTTGGCCAGGTGATTGGGCAAGCCATCTGTGAGGCTATGGTGATTTGATATGGAGTAGTAACAAGGCCTACACAAAACAGGGACAAAGAAGAGATATGTGTGAGTAGAAATGGGGCAAGAGGGGATGCTTGTACCCCCCCCCCCCCAGGGATTAGTGTTTATGTGTTGCAGGGGTGTGTGGAAATTTCCTCTGGCTTATAAGGCTTGTTCATAGATAATCATGGCCCTCTCTAGAATATGACCCTTGAGTGCTCTTTTAGTCCCTGGGTGCAAAGAATTCTTGCTACGTCACTGTGAAATATTTCAAAAGGGACTAAAGTGTTATTGCCTTAGGTATGTTATTTTCTTCTGTTAGTATCAAATGGCAGGATATGTCCTGGACAGACCTTGTGTATATACATACTCATGACATATTCATGAAAAGGACTGAAGAGCTCACTGGTCAATATATTGTAATAAATCAGCTAAGATGGGATTTTAGTCAATAATTCATTAAAATTTTCATTATTGAATTTCAAAACCCCTTGCTGCACCTGGGAGCAAGGTTAGTGAAACAGAGAGGGTTGACTATATTTGAATTAACTTTTGTTAGAGATGTAAAGAGAAGAAAAAGTCTATCCAAGTGGAGAAAAAAAAAAAAAAAAAAGATAAAAATGAGATACATTTTTCACGCACATATATTTCCAAACTTTATTCTGGATTTTTCAATTGATAGTTGCTATTTAATCACTGTTCCACCACAGCAATATGTGACACATGGTCGGGCTTAACGTGGGAAGAAATAGTAGTCAACTCCGCAAAAAATGGCTCCAGCCGACGCAGTTACCGTTGAAAAGACAACGTCACCTGCGAAAGCTGGGCCGAGTAATAATGGGAGAGCCTAGGGACGAGTCCAAAGGCCTCCCGATGCGCTTAGCAAACGCAGCTTCAGTGTAACCTCATTGGCCAACGTTTGCACCGGCGCACTCAGTCTTTGATACCCTGCACACAATCTCCGGCCCATTCACTTTTATCCATCAAGGTACTTTTCTACTTTTTTTAATGATTACATCTTGTTCATTTCTTTTATATGATACACACTATAATTCACCAAATACTTTTCTACTTTTTTTAATGATTACATCTTGTTCATTTCTTTTATATGATACACACTATAATTCACCAAATACTTTTCTACTTTTTTTAATGATTACATCTTGTTCATTTCTTTTATATGATACACACTATAATTCACCAAATACTTTTCTACTTTTTTCCAATGACTAAATTTTCTTCTACAAGTATCTGAAGAAAATCAGGTACAATAATCTTACCTGAATGTCAGGAACAAGCTTTGCATACAGCAGGATTCCAAACTGCTCAGACATTTCACCAATGATAGCGTTATCAAACATCACCTGGAATGAAAGATAAAGTAAATCATGGACAAAAATTTAACTGATCCATCAGAAATCATCATGTGACCTTTTTTTAAATAAACCTTCCCCAAAATAAAACATTTTTCTTACACATAATAAAGAATAAATACTCAAATTGTCAGCCCTTTGGCTCCGTTGGTACAGCCTACATAGATAACCAGCAAGATTGTTTAGGTTGACAAGTTCCTAACAGTCTATTCAAAACCTACAAAGTTGTTTACACAATTTTTGACCTTTGTTTCTGACTTCATAGAAAAAAAAAGACAGAATTTCATTAAAATTACAATATCTAAATTTCATTACAATTTTGACAAGATTATAAAACTTGAGAATTCGACTCAAGTGAAATTAGAATTGAAAGAAAGTGAATTTTGCTCTCACTGACTCGGCAACTATCCTCTTCCCTTACTCTCTTCCTTCCTCTTTGCTTCGAAAGCAGCGAGCAGTTTTTTTCTTTTCCTAATCTCTCATTAAAGTACCTAATTTGTCTTTGCAAGAAGCAGGCAGTTTCTCTTTCTTTTGCCTTCTTTCTCTATGGTTGCTTTCAACCTTTTTCAGTTAGGTCTGAAAGGAAATCTAGCTCTCATAGACTTAGTGACACTCGTCGCAGATAAAAACAAGAACCATAAGTGTTCTTTTAATGATGCCATACCTTCAAATGATATCACACCTCTTCCTTCCTTCTTATTTCATTTATTTATTATATCTGGAGCAGACTGACTGAAGATTGTCTTACGGAGCGATCAATTCAAAATAGATTCGCCATCACAATAATTGAAGAACCGAAGCATGATAATTTTGAGTCATATAAAAACAATGTAAAACAAATTCCATCGAAAAATGAATGCGGTCAGAATAAATTCTATTTATGATATCACTGGTGTTTTGCACTGGGAAATATCTAGAATAGAGTAAAAAAACATCTAGATTCTCTGGAACCAAGCTCTTTTTTTTTTTACTCTATTTATTTACTCTATTATTAATAAACCCGTCAGAATAAGGATCAAAACAGTTGAATTTTTGTCCATAATCAGAAACCATCAACCAAAACTGTTAACATAGTTTCCTTCAGTTTTTACGCTGGTCTGGCTATGTATGTATAACAAGAGAAGTAACTTATTAAATGATCACCACTTTTTCCAATTTTTCAACTGATCAGCCCAAACATGGCATGCTGTCAGGAGACATTAGTCACATGATGGTTTAGATATAAAGACATGCAACTAATTTGTAATTCATGAAAGTCAGCATTTAGCACCATACGTTTAATGAAGTAAGTTATAGTAAAGTGATTGTCACCACGTAATTTCTTAACAAATTCTATATCTAAAAAATCAGGACAACTTTTGGAGATATCATGAGCACAGATGTAAAATTTTTATGCTTTTACGTGGTGTGAATATATATCTAATGACCTAGGGGAAATAATTGTGAATGGATCTGCTCCAAAATTTGAGCCCATTCAAAATACCCCATTGCCCATCATTCTACCAAATTTTAAAGAAATTCATTGAGAACTGCTGGAGATATTCACTGGACAGAGATGAAATTATGGCAGCTTTATGTGGTGTGAATATATAACTACAATGTAGAGAAGGTAATTGTGTGTAGACCTGCCCCCACAATTATCTATTTTTTCTGTAGCATATTGTTCACCCTTACACAAAATTTGATTGAAATTCATGGAGAACTTTTGGAGATATCCTGTGGACAAACATGAGATTTCGGCAATTCAATGTGGTGTACACATATAACTACGATGTTGATGAGGTAACTATGAATGGATCCGCTCCAAAATTTGATAATTTATTCTGTTGCCAATGTTCTACTCTCCATGTAAAATCCATTGAAATTTATGGATACATTACAGAGATATTGCACGGACAGTTATGAGCACACACATAAACATATGAGGAAAAAATGTTTCCTCCATCAAACAAAATCCTGGATCCGCCCCAAATCATACCCATCTCTTCCGTACTTCATTTCCCATGTTTCCACCCAATTTCATTGAAATCCATTTAGTACTCTCAAAGGGATCTGGTGGACAGAGAGAAAAACAGGACTGACTACACACCTCTCCAACTTCATTGGGAGGTGTAAGAAAAAATGATCTGCATTTTGTACTGAAGATCGAGAAGACGCGAGAACTTTGGATATGGCTGATGAATGTCTACAAAAGAGTCATCCATTTCAAAATTTACTAGATTTCTTTGATAAATTATCTTATCGAAGAGAATAAATTTGTCGACAGAAAAAGCATGGCGGGGTAGGGGGTGCAGCACGCCCCCATATATAAGCCTACTCCTAGTTTTCAAACTGAAGTATAATGCCATTATTTTTCTTAGACCCACTGGGACGTTTCACAAAGAAAAAAATTACCAAGAAACTGCATGAAATTGTTTTTAGGTAGTCATCTTGGTATCAGCCCCTCTGATGGTGTCACCCGGGACGAGCCCCATACCCTCTTCCCCCCATTGGCCCACCTCTGATTCCAACCACCATTGTAGAGTTAGCAAGTGCACTTGACTGTTGGTGGAGATGCATGATCTGTCCCTAGGGTGACACAATGCGGTGAGCACCACCAAATAATGATACAGTCCTCTTGTATGACTTCTTATATTGGCTATAGATGTTACAACATTCAAACCCCATGATCCTCTGTGAAAAGACTGGACCCGGATGTGTGAAAAGGGCAGCCCCACTTCCAAGTGGAGGCCTGTGGGTTCAAACCTCTGTTTCAAAGCAAACTCACTTTTTCACATTTCTCATTTTCAAGCAACGTCTTCAGAAATTCCTTCATTTGAACCGGATCAAAAACAAAAACGGTGCCAGGTAGTGATATTAGGACATATACGATATTCTGTTCATGCTTCAAGGCATGAACTCCAAGTACTGCCTGCTCTTTCAGTTGATCCAATTGTTCATCCTCAATGCTATCGATAAAATTAATAACTAGAAAAGAAAAGGAAAAAATTCATAGTAAGACAACATGGTAAATAATGATACCTGGACTAAAATACATTCCATAATCATCATTTACTCTAGCTAGGTAATTCTCTCTCCTTAAACCTACTTTTAACACTGGACTTAAACATGAAACAAAAGACATATATGCAATTAACTCTAAAATTCATTAATCACCTGACATTGACAGTGGAACTCTTCAATTAATAGCTTAAAAAATAATTGAACTTTGTGAATTGAATAATGGTCAAAGGTAGATAATTTTAATCAAGAGTCATTTTTCCAAAAAATGTCATTCTATTTTCTTTGTTTGAATGTGAGAGTTAAAGAAATGAACAAGGGAGATCAGCTCAAACATTATTTATTGGAGACTACCATAAACTGAATCAATGTCGCCCAGGCAAATGGCAAGCCCCACTAACTAGTCAAGTGGGCTATAGATTCTCTCTTTGCTCGTTTGTGTGTGTCCCCAGGCACTCTAGGTCACATTTTGGGGGCTACAACCATAAGAATTTGCACAAGTAAACTATTAGCACTTTTTGGGGTTTCTATGAATGTTTTGGATCAACTATGCCCTTGTTGTGGTACTTTTTCTTAGACAATTTTGGATCTAAGATCTGTTATTTTAGATAATTTTTAAAATAATTTATTCTGGTATATGCGTGAGCTATGGTGATTCATTCATGCAAAGTAATGATATATCTTAATATTTTTCTTTTTATCAAGAGTCCATGACCCGTAGCTTCAGTGATGGTTATTGTAAGTGTACAACAACAGGCTCAGCTGATGATAGCTACTGGTACCATAAGTGTGATAGATGCAGTAAGAAGAGAGAGGGAAGAAAAGAGTGTTAAAAGGGTGTATGACTTACGAAAGAAATTCTAAGAATAATTAAATTCCAATATGTCTTACCAGGAGCTTCTTTCAGTGTCTTCACTTGTTTATTTTCTTTGGGATTAGCATTTTCATTTTCTAAAAAATTGGAAAAAAAACAAAAACCAGTTGAATAATAATAAAAAAAAACTCCTCCCAAAAAGATACACACATATATATATATATATATATATATATATATATATATATATACAGAAGAGAAAGGATCGCCAATACATGCCATCTTAGAAAAATCCTCAGAATTTTCCTGGAAAATGCCTTCATTGTTCAAGTTTTAAAAAAAAATATTAACTGGTGTATTAAATTTTCATTTTCGTTTTTCAATTTGTCAAAGAAAAAAAAGAGGGTGATTTTGTAAATAAGATAAATACTTCTGATTATAGTCAAGAGTGAGATTGATTGTTAGCAAATGATACATGATACAATGTGATCTTATTAACAATCAACAGTCACCCCTTGGATTTACAGTACTGTGTGGTTAAGCAGAATAATTAAGAGAAAAGATTTTTTTAACCAATCAAAAGACAGGTTATATATCTAACCATATAATGAGCAGATATGCAAATTTTTCTGTTTGTTTGCGCTCAAATAGGATGATATCAATGGTTGATTTACCCTCCTATTATGAAGCATAGAAACTCTCAGCACTTCATGTCTGATCACGCATTAAAACTGCTTTAGTTGAGACTTTAAAAGAATTTAAAAGCAATTTACTTGAATAATTAAAAATCAATTACCAAACAAAATAGCTTTAGACTTCTTAGTGCGAATCCATACATAAATAACCCCATCATTTTGGATGTGTATGTTCTGGTAGATATATTTCTGTAAGAATTCTGGAAAAACCACGTCTGGTTTGGAGAAAACTAATCTGGCCCTAAGCCAGTATGAAAATACACTAACGATTGACTATTGCTACCTCTTCTTCAATAATACTTATAGTAGTGATTGTTATTGTGCTTTTGCTACTATCTTTGGGGGACAATTATTATGGTGAATATAGGCCTAAACCTAAATTGATACCTCAAAATTTGTGAGTCGACTTATAGGCTGGCATATATGGTACTAGTAGTTTTTTTACGTGTTGAACCTCACTAATTAGGCAAGCTTGGTTGGGACCTGACAAGGGACGGATTCTTAGTGTTGTCAACTCGCTAAATTTTAATGACCCATCTCAAGACTAAAGACAATATATATCAGCTCTTTGACTCCTGACTTATCCTACTCATGTAGGAGAGCTGCACAAATAGAACAGTACTCAAAAATTACATTTGTACATGAAAAACCATACACACTACATAAATACCATAAACATCACTTGTGGTTGTACCTGTGTATAAAATTATATAAGACATTTTATAAGAATTTTCATATGTATATACATATATAAATTGTCACCTTTACTCTTTCATTCCTCTACAATCTTTTAAAATGAAATAGAAAAACAAATGATCATAGTTTAAAATTAAAAGATAGTTAACAAACAATAATGAAATAATATTTATCTGCCTTACGACCATTTTGAGACACAACCTGCAAGTTGGAATAAAACCTGGTTGTAAGTAGGGGAGCAGGTGTATATATCATATACTATTACTGATATTGATACAACAGTCTATTTAATTGTTAAATTATAAATCTTATTAAATTTTTAGCAGCAAAATTTGAGTTAGTGTACAATATTGAAAGAATTAAACAAGAATTTTTAAATATATCAAACTAGAAGGGATATCCTGCATTGCCTGGGAGAACATAACTTCAAATTAGACGACATATTGATGAATATGTTGTTTGTTCCAAATCTTTTATCATTCCTCCTTACCAAATACAAAAATGGAAAAACTATCATTTGTAATATAGCACCCCGAGGCGGTCTCCAACCCTTTTGCCGGCTGGTTAGTGTAACGCTGGTCAGGCCGTACTTGACTGGTCACTGTATCTTTGCCTTAAGTTGCCCCTACCTCACCTACATAGTGTCCTAATCCGATGGGGTGCGGCTGTCGACTAAATGATTCTGCGGTGCTGGAGCAAAGACCTCCGGTGAAGTCACAAGTTGAAAAGGAACAATTGACACTAGGTGTAAATATGCAACAAGATTTATGTCAGTATTATTACAGGTTGAATGGTCAAAATATATGCTAATGTGGGTGAGGACACTATGGAATGACTATCAGTCTGTCTTTCGGTTTATCTACTTGATATCTCTTGGTATGTATATTAGAATAGCTTCAAAAAAATTCTCGAGTCAAAATTATAAGTCATTTGGGGAATTAACTTGATGTCTCTTGGTATATCTATTGGTATAGCTTCACCAAAGATATAATCTTGTGGAGGTCAGGACATCTTGGTGACAAGGAATGTGAAATTCTATGAAATGTCCTGGTGGCTCCTTTGCACCCTACTCTGTCCACTCAAAAATAGGTGGCTTATATGATAGCCGGCTCCCCTTGTGGTTAGGGCCAATGGTTAAAATATCAAACAAAGATAATTAATCATACATCTGGGTTCTGTCCAGGCTTCGCTCATCCAAACTTTTAGTGCAAAAGTATTTTCCCAAATCAGGGATTTTTAAACCTCTCAAACAAAGGTGATTAATCATACATCTGTGTTCTGTCGAAAACCTCTAAAGATAAGCATCCTGATTTTGTCAGTACATTCAACCTTGCAAGGTTATCTCATTTCCACTTTCAGAT
Source organism: Thysanoteuthis rhombus (assembly GCA_963457665.1). NCBI lineage: Eukaryota > Metazoa > Mollusca > Cephalopoda > Oegopsida > Thysanoteuthidae > Thysanoteuthis > Thysanoteuthis major. The sequence goes on from OY735230.1 coordinate 42,986,223, forward strand.
TTTTCCAATTAACCCTTCATTTTCATAGTGTCATTTTTCTAATTAACCCTTCAATTCCATAGTGTTACATATGTTAACATTCAAAATGTGCTCTTTACTGACGGTCATAGATCGATGTCCTTACTAATGTAGTGATCAAAAAAATCAACAAAAAATTAAAATGAATCTAAATAGTAGTGTAGCGCCCTCTATTCTTCTAGTTAGGAATTAAATACGGAAACCTTCTTTTAGCTAAAAATCAAAAACATCACTTCTTCCTCCGACCTCTATAAAACCCCTGGATGCACATAGTCCAATGCTCATTGGCGCTTTCAACATCATCCTGTCTTCCTCCACATCAACAGGACCGCACGCGTGCTGCAGTTAAACCACGAGGATCCAAAATTCTTGCTGTCTCACCAACATTCATCGCGCTCTTCATTTCACAACTAATGAACTAAAGCACTTGACTGAAAGTGGTAAAATATCAATGATAATGGTTTACAATACATCAAGCCCCCCCCCCCCCAATGATGGAATAATTACTTTCAAGTTCATCTTAGAAACTAACTTTGTAAGATGAATGAATGACGAAAATCCAGGTATGAAGTTTAGAACTGGAGATTGGCTAGAGAATGATATCTGTTGACTCCAGAGGTTAGATTATGAAGAAAGTCAATTTTTTCTGTACTCTCCATGCAAAATATCAGGTCAATTGGCTTTGTAGTTTTATTGGAGAAGAAGCACAGACAAACAAACAAAAGGCTCAAATATTAGTATAGATTAATTGAAATATCTAAAAAAAAATCTCTGTAAAAATAATTATCTTTTTTTCCAGACCAACAAATTTTTTTCTCAGGTCTCAATCTCCAACCAAACACCAGATTCAAATCACTGCCCAAACTATCAAAACTGCTGGGCAAGAGAATCTCAGATTAGTGAATTTCAACCGGTACCTAAATTTTCATTTTCTTTCATCACCTCTGGCAATGAAGTTGGACATGGGTTATGTATTTGCATGTTTTTCTGTCTGTAGCAAACCAATTCAGAATAGGGTTGACTTATGATATCTACGTGCAAGTACATCCAGTTTGCATGCCACAGTGGAATTTTGTTTTTTTGAGGTATCCCCCTGTATACCGATTGGAGTTGATATTCTCTGGCCTTATATATTTGAGTCAATGTCTACAGGAGAACTTTTGGTAATCTTGTCATAGAATTGACAGCTATGCAAAATCATGTCTGAGAAATTACAAACCTTCAACAGCCAACCCAAACTGTCCACCGAGTCAACATGGGTTCCTTCAGTTTTTAAGTGGTGCTGGCTGACTAGCTATCTATATATGTCTCCTGTAATCTGGAAAAATCTAGTAAGTCAGTTGAATTTTGAGAAAACAAGCAAAAAAATGTTGTGATTTCCTTGAGAATGGCGGACTTTCTAATTGAAATGTTACAAAATGCAAAATTGTAGCAGTTGTTTTCTCTGCTGTCCTCAGCTGAGTGATTGAGCTATCCGGTGCAGGGTACCCTCAAATTACCTGCTACTGAATGGCTTATTCTATGAATTTTATTGGGGAATCTTTGCACAACGGAAAATAAAGTATCTACCAATTTTTCAATTCCAAGCAAGAGTTTTTCAAACAAATAGTTTTATCACAGAAACAGATGTTATCAAATGCTGTCAGAAACTATGTCACCTGGGTAAGAAAAAAATTTCTTGTCGACAAGATAACAAATAGCCGGAATGGAAAGTGGCCACGAGAATACCAATTTAAAAAAAAACAAACTCTATTTTGATATTGGTCATGAAAAAATTTATCTACCAATTCCCTTATTACTTTAATCGAACCCCAACTAAACTGAAGCTGCCTTAGTGATCCAATTCACTGCAGTCAAAAAAAGACTATTTCAAGACCATTTTCTTTCTCTCAATTGAATGAATTTACTTTTTTACTAGGAAACTCCTGCCAGACGTGAGCTTGTTCGTTTATGATGAAATCGTAAACTTGTTTTTCAATTTTTGTACTTACCTGATGAATTCCATTCTGAATCAGATTCTTTTTTGGATTTCTTGGAATCTTTTTTACTTGCATGATCTTGAGAGAAAAATAGTCCATTTACACATACATGCGTATTAATATATGTATACTATATATCTATATATCTATATATATATGTATGATTTAGACAAGTGGTACAACTGGCTAAGGTGGATTGTTCTTATGGGTCTGAGTGACTTTGAAGCTCCCTGTATTGAATACATCTGGGCGCGGGGTGTGTGTGTGTGTGTGTGTGTGAGGATATTGTTAGTAGGAGTTTTGTGAATTAGAGATCCGTGCGATAGCCAACACATTTTTGATAACTTGTCAGAAGCCTATGACATAAAAAGCATTTATTTTACACTACAGATATTCATTTTTCAACACCATCCCCTTCCTTGTCAATACAAGGATGTCTAAATTCATGAATATTTGATTAGCTAAGATAGCTGTATTTATTTGGCTTAAATCATATATCGGAGAGAGGATTACATCATTGGTTATACTAATTTTTATGAAATTTCTTTTTCATCTTGTAGAAAAAAAAAGACAGAAAAGTAAAAAGATTTTTCCTTTTAATTCATTCATTCAATTATTATTTTTTTCTTATTTACTTTTCATCTCTTTTTCTCATCTTTTTGGATGGGAGAAGTTAATAGTATAAAAAATGTATATACAGTTATCCCGAAATTAATGCCAATTCGCTCAATACGAGTCTTGAGTAACGCACTTAAATTAATTGTGACCATCCTTTTATACAGTAAAAATTTTGATTAACATTGTTTTGAAATTGTAACAAATTATAATGATAAAGGAAAAATATTAAATATGATCTTACTAACCAGTCTGGGTTAAAAAAGAAGAAAAAGAACTAAAATGATTTTGAGTTGGTCAATCTTCCAGTAATAGGCTCAGGAATCAAGCCTTGGAACAATTGAATGCTGACAGAGAGCTAGGGATTTTGAGTGAAAAGGACGTCTTTTTTTCTCTTTATCTCCAAATAATATTTACCCCGTTGACTGCATCTAAGAACGAAGGTGATTCCATGATTGAGAGTGAAAAGGAGTTAAGGAAAATAATCATTTTATACATCAAACTTGACATAATTGAAAGATTTAAACATGTTGAAATCAAAGATTGGATGAGAGCTTGGCTTTAACTTGACGTCAATATAATTTTCTTCGCTTGGCCCTTACAGTTCAAAGTAAAAACTTGAAGTTTTTCATTCCCCCAGCCTCAAAGAGTAGGGAAAATGCCTTTTTGTTCTTTGGAAAATCCCCCCTTCACCAATAGGTTTTTAATAAGAGGTTCAATTTACAATGAAAGTTTATGCCAAACTGGTCCCCTACTTTGTGCCCACCAGCATTCATGCTTTTTTTGGTTGATGAGAATTTGTACAATTTAGTGATCAAAAAAAGGCGAGAAAAGTAACTTATTAATTGATCACCCTGCTTTTTTTGTCTCTTTTTGATTATGAATTTATGATTTTCTAACTAGTGTAAGTATTTTTATAATGGCAACTGCTTGATTTATGAGGTAAAAGGCAGTATAGGTTTGTGGCGGTGATTGATAATTTGCCTTGAATTGTCTTATATTCACTGACCAATTTTAGCTTCATCTTAATTTTTTTCAGTTACTTTTATCCTAATTTCTAACCCAGCCTATCATTCGATAGCTACAAGTCAACAACTTGATCAGAAAAAAACCAAGAGGAAACCAAGGTTTACCAAGGTGAAAACTAGAGAGAATCAATAAGAATACTGCGTTCTAATACTTCACCCGGTAATAATGATAAAAGAATAAAGTACCTTTTGATGAAAGAACTTCTTCCTCCTGACTTTCTCCAGTATCATCTTTTGAAAGAATCAAACAGAAATAATCATTTTACATTTGGTGATACTTAATTTTTGGAAAAATCTGGCGGATCCTATCACATTTTCAATACTAGTTTTTCTTCTCATCTTTGTTTTTTTTATATCACAACCCTCTTCATTATCCTACTTTTTTTTTTTTTATTACTAGTTTTACTCTATCTTATCATTGTTGCTTTTTATCGCAACTCTAGGTTGAGACATTATTCATTCATTTGATTACCAGATTTACTCCCGTCATTGCTACTTTTTATCACAACACTCTATTAATACACTCTTCATTAAGAATATCATTTCATTATTAGCTATACTCCATCTTATCATTGCAGCCTTTTATAGTAAGACATGTCTGAAACAGCTGCTGGTGTAGTTGAACACACTGTGACATTATATATGAAATGTTCATCATAAACGGGTCAGAGGTGTATTATTGAATTATTATTACATGATTTCTGTTGGTCTGGCAAAATGGACACACTGGCATGCTTCTGGAACCAAGGGTGTCGAAAAATCGGTCGTGTACCTGTAATATCATGGCTATTTTTCAGTATTTTGAAAATCATTTTTCATTGAGATACTGTCAGAGGCGTAGCAAGGGGGGCACAGTCACCCCTAGGCACAGGTTTGAAGGGGTGCAAAATTTCCACAGGCCTATAAAGTCGGTTAATCAAAAATTATGCCCTCCCTGAGGATATCACAAAACTGTCTTTGCCCCTGGGTGCTGAAAACCCTTGCTACGCCACAGGATATTGTAGTTGATTAAATGATGGCTAATTGAAACAAAGAAATAACTTGCGAAGAGAATAGATTCAAGCTTTGCAATGTTCTTTATATATAAGATTTTAACTCTAAAATTTGTATTAAAAAAAATTGTCAATATCAAGGGAAATAACCACTCATTGAACTTACTTCCCTTTGACCTATAGATATTTTTAAAATTCTATTCATGGAAGAGTTCCACTGTCAATAAAGGCGGTATAAAGTGGTTCATGAATTTAAAGATTAAATTAAGCCATTCTGAACTGAACCAGCTAATCTTTACTTATAAGAACTAGCTGGACCTGTGGAAATTCCAACTGAGATTATCCATTATCTCATGTCTCTGCTCTTCTTTCACACCATGCCTGTATTTTCTCATTCTCTTTAGTGAAACCAATTCAGCACATATCTTGTTTAGGCAGTGCAAATAAGTGCAAAATTTGGCCATTTGTTGCATGGTTTTCGCTATTTTTAGCTATTTAGAAATATTTTGAGCACTTTTTGGATGTCAAACTTGTGCTAAAATTATCTTTAGAGATGTCAAGACTTTTTCTCTTTTCCCTTTTAATCTTGGTTGCTGGTCCATGATTTTATCCAAATGCAATACATGGATCAATTTCATATGGAAAAAATTTTCAACACCCTCTCTAAACTATCTGACTTTCTTTTCTGCCCTGTTCCTTCCTTCCCTCTCATCAAACAACCTGATTTTCTTTTTTCCTCCTCAGTAAACTATCTTTCTTTCCTCTCCCTACCCTCTTATCAAACTATCTAAATTCCCGATCTTTTCCTATGTCTTCAGTAAACAACCTGACATCCTTTTCCCCGGTCTTCCATCCTTAGAGAAATAAAGAATATCTTAAATAAAATGAGGAATATTTTTTTCATTAAACTATAATAAGAAGAAATCAATATTTACTTAATTACTCTGGTTTGTTAAACTGGATCTTAACCTGGATTTTTTCACATACTTGTAACATAATAATGAAATGAATAAAGAAAATCTGTTTCACAAAACTGTTTTAGTGCCTCTAGCATCAGCTTTATGTAAATTTCATTGTTAAAAAATTCTCTCTTAGTTTTTGGTGAATTGACCAAAAGGGTTGTAACGGTCCTGGATAGTTACAAGCAAAATTATAGTACAGATTTCAAGCAACATGTTACTTCTGCAACCTGACTAAAACCAATTTCATTCATATAAGCAAGCAAAAAGATTGATCAGAATGTGTAGGAAAACTTTCTGGCAATATCATAAGATCAAATGCAGAATCTGGATCACCAAACTGAATCGGATGGAGGTGCAAATTTTTCGATCACACTGTGTTTTATAACACGTCACGTATTGCGCCAGGGTGTTATAAGCGAATTCATGAAAGAAAAGTTCTGGTGAGGATTCTGGTAAAATCACTGAACTAAAAGCTAAAAAAAGAAAAATAATCTCTGTGGAAGCTATGATATCAACACCTTGGCGTGACATGAGATGTCATGTTTGGTGTCAACTGAAAGTTTGCATTTCCGACACAAATCACTCTAGGGGGCCTGGATTCTACATTTGATCCATATAATCGATTGTACAGACCTGAAAATCTTTTTAAAGAATTCTGCTCTGTTTTTTCAGCTACCATCTTCTCTGGTTTGTCAGCCACCTTCTTCTCTGGTTTGTCAGCCACCTTCTTCTCTGGTTTGTCAGCCACCTTCTTCTCTGGTTTGTCAGCCACCTTCTTCTCTGGTTTGTCAGCCACCTCAGTTGAACTTCCATCATCTTTTGGGATCTCTCTTGCTACAGCTTCCATGCTGCTTTCAATGGTTTTTTCTTCAACTGTGGATTGAAAGATGTGATTATGTTTGCTTAGAAAAAGAATTTAAAGCATGATTTTTTTTTTTTTTTAAAGCAAAAACTTATCAATATCATCCTTATACCCAAGAATCAATGGACACAATATGGAGGAATAGTTACCAATTTGAATATCATAAAGATGTTGTTTGAGAAAAGTTTCAGAGAGGGAGAGAGAGAGTAGGGTAAAGTTGCTTGCAAGGATTGGGACAGGATTGACCCTAAGATTCCTGGTGTCCTAGGCTAGTTGAACTTTGGTGCGCTTTACAGACTAACTGAGCTTGTCGTCAGTCATGAGAATTTCTTTTGCCAATTGCTCCTCTTAGTTTCACAATAAAGCGAAGTATTTACCCGTCAGATATTCCAACAGAATCTTACGTCACATCAGGGAATTTTTCAGGACCATTTTTTATTTTTTTGATATATTGATTTTCCCATTTGTATTTGAAAAGACCTACTCTCTCTGTCACAATTTGGCATTCAATATCCTGGGTAACTGCCTATGTTGCTGGCTGAGACAATGAATAGTTTTCCATAATCATTCATGTCTGCTAAAAAAGTTGGAAATGGTACATATGTTCATCGGTTTGTCCACACAATATCTCTAAAAGTTCTCAATGAATTTCAATGACATTTTCTTGAACTATAGGCCATGGGCTAGAAGAATTGATCAAGTTTTGTGGCAAATCAAGGAATTTCTTTCAATTGAAGTCTGAATATAAAAAATCAAAACTCAAACAATTACATCCCAGCATTGTAGCTACATAAGAACTGATTTTTCATTCAGCTTTCAGTCATTGTATGGTATTGGCAGGGGTATGTGCTCATGTAATGTTCCTAGAAAGAAGTGTAATTTCATCAGGATTTTGGGTTATGAACTAATCTGTGACATTTAGATAGCCAGCCAGGATCACTTAAAAACTGAAAAAACTTATGTTGGCAGTTTTGATTGATGGTTTCAATATTCCAATTGGAATAAGTATTCTCAAGTCTTATATATTTGAATTGATGTGTAGTGCCCCCTATACTTTTAGTTAAGAATTAAATACGAAACTCTTCTTTTAACTAGATATCCAAAACATCACTTCTTCCGACAACCCCTATAAAAGCCCTGGACGCACATGGTTCAATGCTCATTGGTGCCAGGACCCCTAGCTGGTCATGCCTCTGGCTCTAGCATGAATCACCAGTTTATATGGTGACGACTTTAGTTGAAAGAAACGAATAGTGTGAGGAAAGGAACAGTGTTATGCTATTGAGAGACAAAGGGATTTGGTCCTCTTGCTTTGATGTGTAGCGCATGGGCCCTGTTTTTGTGGAGGAAGGATGCTGTACGAAGAGAATGGAATGCCTGCCAAGTATGACATTGGATGTGCATTGATGAAACAAAATAGAATGAACACATACAAATATTTTGGCCAGGGAAAAGACGTATGTTTAATTGAAGGATGAAGTTGAGGTACATGTAAGGATAACCTAAATGTAATTGATCGTGACATGTGATGTTAGGAGAAGAAGAGATGACAAAAGGTGGGAGCTTTCTTGTCTGGATAGTACTGACATCAGAGTTGGAGCAGAGTTGTGTGAACGCGTGGATTTCCATATAGCTTGGATCGATCCAAGACAATACATAGAATCCGGATTCAGTGTGTGAGCCTTACTGCAAAGTAAGTGAGTTAACTTGGGGGATTCTCTAACGCTGATAGACTCTCGACGAACAAACCATGAAAGATAGAGAACATGGAGTTTTATCAATGTGTGTTTCCCTAAGCAAAAATGTTTAGGAAAGATTATCGTGACTATCAGATATTAAGAAGACTTTATCATTTTGTTCACAAGAGTGAGAGGTGATACACGTATGGAGTATGTGGTGAAAACATGGTGGCATAGTTGCGTAGTTGTGCGTATATGTGAGGCTTGATATCAGTGAAGTGAATCGGGCAAAGTTAGTACAAAGATAGGTCATGGGGGAAGAATGGTTAAGATCGGATTGGCCAGTGGGTCGGCAAAATGATTACGATCTTAGGGAGAAGGAAAGAGAGAGAGAGAGGAAGACTAGCCAGCCGCAAAGGCCGGGGCCAGAGGCATGACCAGCTAGGGTTCCTGGCGCCAATGAGCATTGGACCATGTGTATCCAGGGATTTTATAGGGATCGTCAGAGGAGGTGACGTTTTGGATATCTAGCTAAAAGAAGAGTTTCGTATTTAATTCGTAACTAAAAGTATTGGGGGCACTACAGTACTACCCCCCTAGCAGTCCAGAGGGCTAAGAAGAGGAGTTAGAATCAGAAAAAGTAAGGAAGGCAGGCAAAAGATAGCAGATAGAAATCTAAGAAAGTTTCAACAACGTGATCAGATTCATCATTAAAAACATGCAATCATCCAAAAACATATTTTTGTGGACACCGACTACTACAGCATCTAGTATGGCCATCGTAGACGCCTTCCGCGCACTCATTCACGCACACACACTTGAATGAACACTGCTACCAATTAGCAATGATCTGATGAACAATATATTTCTTGAAGACACCGACTACTACTACTAATACAGCCATTCTATATGCTCATTCGTGCACACATGCTTGAATGAACACTGATACCAATTAGCACACTTTGGACAAGTACAAACACGTTTGCTTGACCAAACTTTCATACATATTAACAAAACTGCTCCATTTGCTGTCTACATCCACAAGGTAATATTTACACTATCATTTCTTTTTTGTAATGATTTGCTATAGTATTGCTCACACAAACTTATACACATACACAATCTTTTTCGAACAATTTTGCAAACACACAAAATTTCATTCACAGCGTATACCTGAAACAGAGACATTTTGTTTTATTTCAGAGACTAAATGAACATTTTGTTTGGCGATTCTATTTGGCTTAATAGCCAAACCTTCGCTGACACATTATATCTCTTTTGTGACTAATTTTTTGCAAAATTTTTGTCCACAATTTTGTTCCATCACGTCAGGGCCACCAGTTTCAGGACTGCTAATTATATTAGCCCCCCAAAATACAACTTACCAGGATTTATCTTCTTAGATCAATTCTGCTAATTTATATTTTGGGGGGCTAATATAATTAGCAGCCCTAAAGATATCTTTACGAGAACTTTTGGTAATTTTGCCACAGAACTTGACAGTTAATCACTGCTACACACAACAGACTGGTTTAAAAACTGTTGCTGGGTTTAGATCATTCATGTGTTCTGACACTCATATGTATTCATGTATGTAGACTTTGCCCAGCCCTAACAATTCATAGTAGAAGATGAAAATTTTGCACACATACTCCCTTCAATGAGTGGGGAAAATGTTTTCGTTTATTTTTAAGAAATTCCACTTCAAAATAAGTTTTTAGTATGGAGTTCAATTTACAGTGAGAGTTTGAGAGTATTCATACTTATCTCAGATAAAAATCATGAATTTATGATTCAAACCATGCTTGTAGTATTTCCATCAAGGTAACTTAATTTTACCACCACCACCAATGCTCAATTTACAAGGTAAAAAACAGCATATAAGGATGGCAGTGATTCATAATTGTGTTATAATGAGGGATGCCTGTATTTGGTTAATTGAATTTTTTAAATGTTTGTACTTACCAGGTGAATTCTCTTCTGAATAACTCTTTTTTTTATAAGATTTCTTTGAATTCTTATGTGCAACCTTGTTTTCAAGAAGATACTCTTCGGTCATTCCAACAGGCAGTTTCTTAATTGGATTGCATTCGCCTGAACTCAAATTTTTTCCTTGAAATAAAAAGAAAATTCTAATTATGAATAATATTGGGACAGCAAATAATCTGAAGTCAGAAAATACTGAGATTGGACTATGATTTCATAAATGAATTGCCATAGCCCATGCCTGTACTAGAAATATCTATCTAAAAAATATGTTGAAATTTTGGCTGACGGTTTTTAATATAACAAAATAATAGCCTGCACATGTACCAGAAAGATTATCAAAAAATAACCTAAAATAAAAAGATCTATTATCTCCACAATACCAGCACAAGATTCAGGCATTGTTGGTCCAAAATAATGACAGAGATCCCAAAAAGGAATTTTTTGGAAAAAACAATGATAAAAAAAACATTTTTAGATGGTACTTAGTAGTGTACTTATGCAAATTTTCAAGGGTGTAATCCCAAAATGAGACTGTGAGCACCTGGAGATACACAGTGATAGACATTGAAAGAGAGAAGAATCTGTGGCCCACTTGGCAAGTTGGTCAGGTCATTTATAGAGCTACTGTAATTCAATTTCTACCAGAATGAGTACAGAAAATTTATGTGCTACACATATATTTGAATATATATAAACACATACAAGTATAACACATTTTACTTTACTTTCTTGACCACTTACTTAGTCAATGGATATAACTATAAAATGCTAAATATAAAGAAAATTTTCATAAAAAAGCAGAATTCACCATTTTCAAAATACCAAGTTAGGTAATGTGAAGACGGATTTGTTTTTATCTTAAAGTTTCATTCATTATATTTTTTCTTATATAAAAAAATTCTCTCTCTGGAACAATTTTTATCTCATTTAATGTTATAGACAATATAAAATAGAATATTTTTTCTATTGGAAATAATGAATAGAACACTTGGTTCTAAAAGATGATAAGTGCCAGTTAACAGGTAATTCTTAGGAATAAGTTCAACAAAATCTCATGTAAATATGAAAAATAAGCTGGATAGATGCTATACCTAGTTAGCTGCTACTGCAGCTTGGCCATTTTGAATTAGTGTTTCTAATTTTACTAGGAAATTAAATCAAGCCAAAAGACATTTTTGGAAACAATCTAGTCATTTTTAATCATTCAAAATTGTCAAATTAGAAATGGCAGTACCCGATGCAAAATTAGCCAGAAATACTTAATTTTAATTAAGTCAATAAAGCTGAAATAAGGTATAAAATTTGATTTTCAATTTAATTAAATACATTTTGGAAAAAAGATCTTAAAATCAACTTTTGAAATGAAATAATATTATATTCAATCTATGATTAAAATTAGCATAACTTTGTCATGAAGTGTCCCCCTGACAACAGCGTTTTACCTCCCTAAAAAACAATGGTTGTAGGATTTTGTTCGAGACGTTTATAGGCTATAATTTTTCCCCAACTTTTTTGATTTCTAAAGCACAAAAATCCATTTTAGGATGTAACGTTTCAAAATTTCCAAGTACAGAAGCTGTTTTACACGTTTTTTTGTTCACATGACTAAAACAAACCGAAATCATCATTTTTTCCTTCTTCCATTTACTGCATGTATTTCAATAGGGTTCAATTTTGTTTTTATCATTCATATGATATTAAAATATAAAAGGAAAATGAAGAAGTTTTTTCCACAAAAACTGCCAAATACTATATCAATTCTTTATATATACATTTTCAGCTTGTAAAGATACATTGACTTAGTTCATATACATGACAGGTATTTTCAGCTGGTGAAAACAATACAATAAATCCAGTTTGCAAATCTTTTTCAGAAGTATTACAACAATGTCTTCCTTTTCATCCATGAAATGATTGATAAGCTAAAAGAAAAAAATTAAACCTTGAAATAACTTGAAAAACTATACATTATGAGCAACAAATCTGAGTATAAATCTAACAAAATAATTGTATATGACGCCCCAGTGTTGCTCTCTGTCTCCTCAAATAATCAAAGAAATTTCTTATAAGGCAATATCTGTCTCCACAAAATTTAAATCAAGGTCATCCAACTTCACTCTTGATGATGCAGAGTTAGAAGGTGTGCGTGAGCCTTGCACGCATAAAAGGGTAGCTTTTGATATCTCAAAAGATAATTTTGTCCTCAACCATGATTACATGACTTAATATCTTTCACTGTTAGATTGCCTTATAACAATTAACTTTGAATAAATATTTGTAACGATGGTAATGTCACCATATCTTTAACCATGGCTATGTTTGTTCATCTATGACATGTGTAGGGATGATCAGTTCATTACATTATAATAAAGGAATACAAAAAAAAAAAAAAAAAGAAAGAAAAGTCTACAGCTATATGCTCACACAAGGAAAATATACAAGTAATTGTAGGAAACATTAAACATTATTCCAATATTTTGCAGGGTGTATAATCAAGGTTGAGGCTATGACCATTTAGAACAACTGAAAGTTGCTAGATTTTTACTGATGATCATATATTATTATTTTTGATCTAAAAATACTGTTTACTCTCAGCCAATATGGCATTTAGTTAGGGTTAGTATTAATAAGTATGTTTAAAAATTAATCTTATGCTGTTAATTGCAATTGTAACTTATCCTTTATAGTTAAATTTAATGAGATACAGTTTGAATGATCATGGTTTTCTTTCATTTTATCCATAAAATTTTTGACAAAATCTAGCCATTTTTAGCCAAATTCAAAATGATGGTACCTGAAAAATCAGCATAATGTTTTTAAACTTTGAATATTATTGTACGTTTGAATTCCATCTCTCCATCACATTTTCAGATTTCCAAACATGGCCATGCTTAATGGTATATTTTTTTTTTGTAAAATTCTAATTGCACTACCCATTGGCATTTGAGGAAATGGGACAATTGCCAGGACTGTGTTCTTCAGAGTTTGTTATAGCATTTCAGCTTGAACAAATGTTTGTAACCACAGTAACGTTGACACTTTTGTCGCCATGGTAATGTGGCCAAAATAAAGAATCTGTGATTTTTATATCTAATACAAATTTTATAGCTAATATGAATTTATGAATGATCTTTTTAGCAAATTTCATTAAAGACGTCTGATAATCTTTATTGATTTAACCTTTTTTATTGATTTTTCTTGTTTGTGAATAAGTTGTTTTTTCACTGGGTCTCAAGAATGAAGGAACTGTCTAAAGTTCGTAATATCGTTCTTTTTCGAACACTTTCAACCATCTTCAGTCATTTTCAGGAAGGATTTCAAAGTCCAATGCTCATATTAAAAATACTAGTGATATATTATGTCATGCCTTACAATTAAAAATGATTGAATAATCCACAGTAACAGGGTTTCTTTTCCAAAAGCATTGTTTACTTTGATAATAAACTTCGGATTGTTATAATGGGTCTTAGTTTAGTGCTGGCATAAGGCTATGGTAAAGGGTTGCCCAAACAATGGCCAGCAAGACAAGCTTGTTAACCATTACTCTACATAGCAAGTTGTCTAAGATGAATTTTCTCATGATGGAAGAAACAACAAGCCTAAAAGTTAGACCATAGATGCACTAGTTTTCTTCATGTGTGAAGATCTTGTGACAGAGTTGCCAACTTTATTCTCAAGTTTACACCAAAATTGAGTAAAGAAACGTCTTGAAATACCTAGACATATCTAGATTCTTCATATACATATATCTAAAAACTAGGAAATGTATTATATTACATATCATTATTAAATCAAATGAGACTTTAATCTTCAACATTCATTTTATTGAAATGTTATGAATATTACTTAGTTTTTTTTACTATAAATTACCTAAAAATATTACTTATTTCATTAAAAATCACCTGAATAGCAATTTCTGATTTCTAGATCCAACCAAAAACATCTAAATTGGCATTACAGGGTAAGGAATGTAACTTACATTTTGGTCAGTCAGAGATAGCAATGCTCGCATATCTAAAAAGATATAAAGCTATTTCCTGCATAACTAAAGTACAGTTTACAACCAGATTACTGCTAAATTCTGTAAGGAAGGAAAGTTTCTCTTAAAAGAAATTAAGAAGATCAGTGACCCAACATTGAACAATGTAACTAAAACACGCGATTCAAGTGGACCCTGTATTCAGGTAATTGTACACTATGTGGACAATGTAAAGATTATTACGTTTTTTTCAAAGGTATGGAAATAGAGGTTTACCAACACCTTGGAGGTATTATGACTGGTCTAAAAACAACAGTATAGCTTTTCTAAAACATTAATCCAGTAAACACTCAAGTTTTCTAACATCAGATCTAAAGTTTCATAAGGCATTCAATATTACATTCTCGGAGCAATGTACGTCAACGATCTTGTCTTACGTGAAAACCACCGGAAAGAGAGACTAGGATTCTCTATTCATCATCAGTCTTTTAACGTCCGTCGTTCGACATAGACCTTCCCCAGGATTCGCCACAGTTTCCTATCATGGGGATCGCGGAGCCAGTATTTCCTGAATTTGTCAAGTTTATCTCTCCATCTTGTGCTCTGTCGGCCTTGGTTTCTTATGTGATCTCTGGGGATCCATGATGTGAGACGTGATGTCCATCGGTTGTCTTTCATTCTTGCAACATGGCCTGCCCATTGCCATTTGAGTTTTTTAATAGTTTCTATGATGTCACGAACACCTGTTTTCTTCCTTATATACTGTGTTGTCTAGTGATCTCTCCATGTAAGGTTGGTTCGTAGAATGAAAATTTTACCGGCCATTCCTGCTGGGTCCTCAGTACCAAAAGGCCCAGCCACATCACTCGCTTTGGGTGGGGGGGTGATGTGCTCCAAATGCGACTACCCAAACATTATGCAAGAAGGATTCTCTATTAATATTGCTGAAATGGTATTAACAATGGTCATGTAAGTTTATTTTCTAAGATGTTGAAATTTTTCTCTACTTTGTTTTGTTGCTCCTGACAGATTATGCTTTTTTACTGGTTTTGCTCTTGCTGTCGGCAATTATGGTACTTTGAATGTGATTTGGAAGATTATAATTCTCATCGCATGATTTAAGTTGCACCGTGAGGATTTCATGTATCCTCGTTGCATTTTTGCTGAATTTTGTAAAAAGTTTGTGACTGATCTCTCTAAATATAGAACACATCTGGAAATTTTTGGCATAAATTTTGACAATAGCATGAGAAACTGAAATATATCTGTTTTCTTTTGAATATATGCTAAAGGGAATCATTAATATTTATCAAATTGAATTGTATGTTGCAAACTTTTAAGCTTTTGATTTGATTTTATTTCATTTAACTCTAAAAAGATCAAATTCACTATACACTGTAGACCTGCTATAACGTGGTTTAAGCATGGACCCCAATTTCCAAAACGCCAAACTTGCCTCCCAAAATAATAGCTAAATACAAAAATTGAAAGACCCCCCCCCCCCCAAGAAATGTTATGTACTGGGCCCGTCAATGTTAAATTCTGAGCCTTTAGCATGTTCTGCATATTTGCCCAGCTTCTACCCCCGAGTAGCCAATCTTATGGTTGTATCTATAGATTTTGTTTGTTCTCAATCTTTTCAACGACACACGAGTCGGAAAAGGAGCAATGAGTTTCATTTGACAATCGGAATTTTCTTCTTGTCCAATTAATTTTCTCGGCCAATGCTCTTGACTTGCTTTTTTTTCTCTCTCTTACTTCCTCCTCTTTCATTCGTAGGCCCTCCGTTGAAATTCAAAACACGTGTATCCACTTTTGTACAAAATGTAACCCTCAGGTAAAGCGGCCACGATTTAAAATTAAAAAAAAAAATTTCTGTCTCCCTGAACCAGCCTCACCCTACCCCCGTCCCAACAGTTTTCTCTTCATTTCTGCGTGAATTACAAGAGTTAGTCTTTGGTCGGGGGGGGGGGGGTTAGACATTTTGTATCCACAGTAAATGATACTAATTTTCATACGTATTCTCACTCACTGATGGGAAATGACACTCAACATTTTTCAAGCATCAAAAAGGAAAACTTGGGTAAAGGTTTGTAAAACTGTAAAATTTGCTTAAAGCATTCAGTAATCACACGGTAGAAAATTATGGACCTAGATTTCTGCGGGATAAATGGGTCTACAGGGTACTAGTGTAGTGAAGTGCTGTCCAAGATAAGCCTGCTAACCATTGCACCACGGTAGGCACCCCAGATATTTTCCGAGCTCAGCTTAGTCTTGCAATGAGTCATAAGAGCAGGGCACCCTGTGGGGATCAAATTTACCACACTATCAATCATGTCGATAGTGACACGCCGTAGGTTTTTAGGTGATATGCAATGGACTTTGAAAATATATAAACTTTTAAAATTTCATTAAACTATCCTAGTTTTATAAATGTACTTTGAAATTTCAAGTTATGTTTTATCAAAATCCTAGTTTTATGAATATATTAGAAACATAGGCCTCTTATCTATAAGTATTTACCTATGACTAGAATACATGTATATATGTAAGTGACACTCCGATAACAGGATTATTGAAAAAAATCATAATTTTGACACACCATGTTAAAAACGTTTACCATCACTGCTCTACAGCAAGTGCACTTTAAGATATTTTCCAAGCTCACCTTAGTCTGGTAGTAAGCTATAAGAACAGGGCAACCTGTGTGAATCAAATTAGAATTAGTAAATTGTATAGTGAAAGTAGCTTGCTAACCATTACCTTAAAGCAGCACAAACATGAGTTTCAGCTGAAATCTGTTACACTTTGCACTAATGCCCTTGGGAAAGACATGAATTTCTTTCTCCCCACAGTTATTGGAAAACAGAAGGGAAGTTCAAGCCCTTTAGCCCGATAAGATAGTCAATCTAAGAGAAGACCACTCTGGACTCCCAACCCTCAAACACCTACAGCTTGGCAGTCACCACAGCTGGTTCCAAGCCCATGTAAAGAAAGAGAGTTGGGTGTTGGGCTAGCAAATCCACCCTCATAGAAAACCTTTTCGCTACTGGGTCCACTGCAGAGTGTTTGTGGTTCTGTGTTCCGCAAGTTGTCTACCAGAATAAACTGCAAGAAACGAAGAGCTAGAAAATAGAAATAGTAATATACCGGTCATGCGGTCAATCACTCTGGAGAAATACTTTGGGGCAATGACTCCATTTTCATCTCCTTTACTCAATACGACTTTGTTGGCCGATGAAAAAAATTTCAAACCATCTGAAACAAAAAAAAACAAAAAAAAATGAAATCAGATATGTAATTCTTACAGAAAATACAATGCTACTGACTTGTTTTGTACCAAGTTTTGGCTCATTCCGAAAGGTCACCTCTTTTTAAAGTGATGTCAGCTACTATGTCATGTTGACTCGGTTTGAAATAAGCAAAACAAAACAATAACAATGAAAATATCTTACCTATGGAATTTGTTTTAAAACAATAACAATATGAATTAATTATTAATGGATCTTGATTAAATAACTATGTACGGTTTAAGAAAGTTTTATTTTTTTCAAATCAATGTAATTTAATATCTAATCTAAATCAAAACAATGAAAAAAGCTTCCTTTATACATACAATTTAAATATAACATACATTACTTATTCATGGATTTTGTTTTAAAACAAAATAATGTAAATTACTTATTTAAGGGTTCTGTTTTAAAACAAAACAAAGCAAAATTATTCATTGATAGATTTTATTTCTGAGGAGCCCTGATCTAAAAGACCCTATCCCAAAGTTGTCACAATAAGTGACTCCCTTTATTCATACATATATACATGATTTCTCACCTTGTAATGCCTTTCCCAGATCAAGATAGATGAGTATTTCACAAGATGAGCGCATGCCTTGAAAAGAGAAAAATGAATAAATTTTTAGTATTGCTTCAGGTTTATTACTCGATATGTGAATAAACAATTAATTCTCAAAGTAAAGTCACGTTATCTTCATGAAATTTTGACTAGCTTTTCCTTCATCTTAATTTCAGTTGTTTTTCATACAACTTTCAATTCCTATGGCAACGAATACCAGCGCATTAGGAACTAGAGAATAAACCTTTGGTGAGAATTGAACTCACAACTTCAAAGCCAGAGAAAATCCATTTGAACTATACTCTTGCTGTTTACATATGAAATCTAGTAATCTAAACGGAGCTGATAGTTTGTTGGAAAGAGTGAGTTTGACAGTGTGAATCAGCTTCTGCTAATTCATGAAAGTTTTTGTGGCTAATTGGTAAAAGCAACTAGGTGTAAACTAGACTCTCTCTGAAAGTGCGAGTTCAATTCTCACCAAAGGCTTCCTCTTTACTTCCGAAAAGACTGTTATTCATTGCCATAGAAACGATGGCTTGAATTGAAAAATGGAGGCAAAAATTAGTCTAAATTCAATGAAAATAATGTGCTGCAATACTCCATCCAATACTATTAAAAAATTGACTTTTAAAATCATCTCTCAAATTTAATTTGGTTCAGTGGCAGAGGTGGACAAGCGACACTGCAAGGACAAATCAAATGATAAGAGGTATTTTCTGGCATGGACAGTGGAATGAAAACAATGTACCTCTGTTGATTGAATAGAGGTTTCAGTTTGAATGCTGAGAAGGAAACCAACCACTAGATACTCCTGGAGTAGGCTGGATAGGACAATACCTATGTTGTGACTTAAACAACCAAGAAGAGTCCAAATTGATCAGTGAATAATAATTAACCTTTACTACTCTACAACAATTGGTGACTTTGTTGAAGCTATTATAACATCACATCAAATTAGTGAAAGAAAGTGAAGTAAATATCATTAATATTCAAAGTTATACAACACTGAAAACTGCTCCAAGCAGCTCCAGAGCTCTTCTAAAGAAGAAACCACATTTGTTACACTCATTATATCAGATGGCATTAAAGACTTTTCCTAAATTTGAAAGGGAGATAACTTTGATCAATAGTTATTGCCCTGATAATTACCATCTAATTTTTCTTGTATGAAACCAAGAGTTGTAGATTAACAAATTAGTAAGATATCAAAAATTAGAATATACCAGTCAAAAATATAACCATAAAGTATTATATACATCCATCTTATCTTTCTATTTTTTTTTCAAAATGTATTCCTTTATTATAATATAACTGGAATATCACCATCATTATCATCAGTCTTTCAACCTCAGTCGTTGGACATAGACCTTCCTCAGGATTCGCCACACTTCTCTATCATGGGTATTGCGGAGTCATTACTTTTTGAATTTGTCTAGCTCGTCTCTCCATCTGATATTCTGCCGGCCTCGGTTCCGCATGTAATCTTGGGGGATCCATATGAGTTGCAATGTTTATCGGTTGTCTGCCATTTGTGCAACATGGCCAGCCCACTACCATTTGAGTTTTTTAATGGATTCTATGATGTCCCTGACTCTTGTATGGATGTATTTTCTAAGCATAATTTTCTCATGTGCACATTACATACTTCTCAATTTGTGGATCTGTCCCTTGGTTAGGTTCCATGTTTCAGCTCCATAAGTGACTATTAGGAGGATGCATTGGTTATATACCCGTCTTTTTAGGATTAATGAGATCTTCTCATTTTTGAAAGTTGAGCTTGCTCTACCAATGGCTTGCCATCCTAGTGTGATTCTTCACTTGATTTCTTCTTCTATGGTTCGTAACTAGAATATTCCCATCAAAAATGACTGACTTATGTATGTATGCATTGGCACTAGAGATTCTAAAGCTATTTTACTAACTATTCTATTTTTAATAATTCAAGTATCCTAATTTAAAGATTTTTTTTCAAGTCTCCACTCAACTGTTTTTAATGGTTATTGGATATAAAGTCTTAAGAGTTTCTATGACGTAATTCACATTATATCATGTCATAATTGGAAAGAAAATTGACCAATGAAATCAATGCACAGACAAACAGAAGAGAAATTTATTATTAAGATGATTATACTTACCACTGATGACACCATTATCTCCAGGTAGACCTGGTGCAAAATGGATGTGTACTCTCTTCATCTTCTTTAAGCCCTTTTGAAATTTTGAAAATAAAAAAGATTTATTACTCAGGATTTCACAGATGAAAGTTCAGTAAACTCTCGCCTCAACAAACTGATTTGGAGGAAGTTTGTCAAACCCGATGGTTGTTTCTTGTTTGGTGAATAAGAAGTAAGTTCAGTAATTTACCACAATTAACAGATACAGTGAATCCAAAGGCATTCTATTTTCAATCTTGGTCAACAGGTTTACCACATTTATTGAACTGGATCCTGTAAGTTCAAGGTCAGTTTGGATGGATCCACAAGTTCGTTAAGGCCAAAATTCATTATATTGAGCAAAGTTTGTTATAGATAGGGTTTACAATAAAACCAGTAGTTCTAAAATTTTTCTCACTGTGCACTACTTTATGTTCTCAAGAATATGTTTGGACCCTAAAGGAGTTTTTAGGTTGATTGGGTGATCATAGTAAAAATAAACCAACAAAATGTTTTTTCTTGTTCATGTTTGACCAGAATGGACCTGGATTTTTTTAAAATTTAGTTCTTGACAAATGTTGCAGATAAAAATTTTGTCTATCATATGGGGTATAATACAATAGAAAATAAAAGAAATGTCAATGGGATGAATGACACTGTTTCATTTTTTTTTACAAATTTCTTTGAAGTCTGGTTTAATGGTAGACTGTTAGATCCTTTTATCTATTTCCGTATTCAGTCTATTACGATGAATATTTTTCATGGTTTTCTGCCTTGCGTAAATACATAGTAGGGAAGGGGAGGAGTACTTTAATAACCTTTTCTGAGAGCTGTGAGTAATCTTCTTAGATAGGACACCAAGATTCTGAAAGCAGC
Organism: Thysanoteuthis rhombus; assembly: GCA_963457665.1. Lineage (NCBI taxonomy): Eukaryota > Metazoa > Mollusca > Cephalopoda > Oegopsida > Thysanoteuthidae > Thysanoteuthis > Thysanoteuthis major. The sequence goes on from OY735230.1 coordinate 43,007,207, forward strand.
AATATTTTGAATGTCGCTTGTAAAGTGGAATCTGAACTGATGACAATAAACTTTTCATATTCTGTCGAATGCAATATTTAAGATCTGGACTTATTGTCTTAATAAATACCAAGTCAAATACAAAATTGTAAATTGCCAAGTTGTCTAGATTTTTCTTTGGTCAGCGGATTTACGTTTAAGACTAGAATCATTCACAGACTGGATACTATAATATTCAGGATAATATTATTGAATTACAGTACTCCCATTAATGACCTGGCCAATCAACCAGCCTAGTTGGCTACAGATTCTTCTCCCTTTGTGTGAGTATGTGTGTTTCCAGGCTCTTCTAATCAGCTTTTTTTGGCTACAGCCTTGAAAATTTCTCCGGTAGGCATCGCTGGGTCTCTATGGTCATTTTTGACCAACCAACAATACCCAAAGTTGAGATATTTCTTTCAGATTATTTTAGATAAAAAACCTTTTTATTTTAGATAATTTCTCAGATATTTGTTCTGGTACCTGCATGGGCTATGGTGATTCATTACTGCGATGTACAGTTTCTTTTATATCAAAACTGGTTAATTCCTGTGAAACAAAATTAATGGCTATACAGGTTTTCCAGGCTACCTGAATGTAAAGTGTTCCAATAAAAGCTTTTTGTTAGCTGAAATGGCATAAATTGAAGGAACAATTATCATCAATTTATATGGGAAAATATTTTGAGCATCCTCATACCCCCAAAATGGTTAGGATGGTATATCAGGCTGAGTCATTAAAGGTCATGGTGATGGGGTTGGGAGACTAAGGTGTAGAAGAGAGAGGAAGATGATGTGCATTACCTCTATAATGGCTGGTTGCAAAACAAAAACTGAATGCCTTTTTTCACTTTTTGTGAACTTGCAAACATTCAAGTGGAAAAGTTCATGGTTATTCATAGAGAACCAAGAAAATCACACTTCATTGTAAAAATAGATAAGTTTGGGGCCTATTTCAGGTTTGACAAAAGGTCCAAGTGAATTTGAAAGGAAATAATTGCATACATGAATATTCATCAAAGTGTTCTCTGTATGCAGTTGAAATACGTAAAAAAAAATTCAAATACGCTATAGATCTGTTATAAGCATTTAGATACACTATAGACCCCAAATTCAATATGCTGAATTTGGCTCTCAAAATAATAAATACAAAAATAGAATTGCTTCTGTTTAATCAGCTTACACTGACTGTAAAAAAGATATGAAATGCACAAAAACATTTCAGTAATCATATTGCAGTATTTTCAAGTTGAATGACGATTTACAATATATACATTGTATGATCAGTTTCAAGCCAAAGCAAAAATGTAAGCAAAAAAACTTCTCCTGTTTTTTTATCTTCTTTAAATGTAGCCAACACTAAGGCAGTCGTCATTAATTTGAATTTGACTTATCCCTGTCTAATGTAGCCTACTGAGAGTTTCAGGCCTGAAACTTTGAGAAAATTTCACACAGTTTTCTCATTTCTGTACGGATTACAAGGGTCGGAAAATTTGTTACAAAGTGGATTCCCTTGTAACATGATAGAAAATCATGCATACTGACTCCAACGCTCTAATGGGTTTACAGTGTACTTCAAATGAAATGAAATGGTTGATTGTAAATTCATAAGAGAGAAAGAAAACAACACTTGTGGAAAAAAGCTTTTAATGCAGACTTGTCAAAAGCTTTTAATTTGTAGTACGAACCTCTTTGCGAATAGACGTCCAGCTGGAATAGTAGGTACCATGCACAACGTTGGGAAACTCTTCAGGATCATTAATAGGAGTCAAGCCCAGGTCAAGATCTTGAAACTGAAAACAGAATAAATACAGGTCTGGTTAGTCACTTAATACAAAACCATCATGCAACCAAAGTCTTTTGGCAGCATGCTATTTTGGGGGTAATCAATGAATGAGTTATTCCTTTTGCCTTTTGTTGGGCAGTGATCACTGAAAAAGTCTGAATTTTCAACAAAAAAAGCATGAATGTTGCAGGACACAAATTAGGGGATCAATTTAGCATAATCCTAGATAGCAACCAAATCTCCTAACCCTACTGAAAGCCTATCTAGGGCAGTATTTTTGCCCCACCCCCCTTCTAGACATAATAAGGAGTAAATGTTTGCTCCATTGGTGCGTCCTGTATGTGTGATACATACATAGCCAGACAGACCCACTTGAAAGCTCAAGAAACCTATGTCGACAGTTTTGGTTGACAGTGTCTAATATGCATATAAATAAGATGTGATATTTTATGAGGAAAGTTCGGTAAGTATTTCAGTATTTGTTAATATGTTCTATGTCAGCAGATATGGATGACCTGATGGTTTACAACATAGAGAATGGAATTGGCGAACCCCTGTTAAAACATTTGAAATGTTGACATTCATTGTGTAGATAACTTTGCCATATCAGCTCAAAAATAAGTACTAAAAAGCTTCAACAATCTGGCCATTCTAGAGCTTCTCAATCATGATATTTGAAGACGGATCATACATATGAAGAAAATTACTTTTTCACAATCAGAGGATAGCTTGACTGACTTTAATAGAAAATGCTCAGTGCTTCTCCTTCTGACTATGGATAAATAACATAGCAGACTGGGCTCTTTAGCCATGGTTGGCAAATCTGATTTGAAAAAAGGGAGAGCAATTTGATACCAATTTCAACTTCTTTCTCATGGTTTCTGCAGCCAAACGTTTGCCAATTATATCACTCTGCTTTCCTTTAGGAATACTCAAGTGAGGCTGAGAGGGAGACTGTCAATTGGCCATCCCAAGATCTCCATACACTTTACCCAGGCTTGTGCCCTGGAGAGGTCACTCCAGAGTAGTTCCTTTGATTACCAAGACATAAGGAGACCTAGCAAGAGAAGTCGAGTGAGAAGAAGATTAGCAAGCAATAACAGTAAGCATGACCTTTCAATTTAATGAATTTTCCCCCTCTATTTCCAGAAAATTACCAAAGCTAAGTAAAGTTGGAATAAAGGTAAAACTGGTGGACAGCAATAAGAAAAGCCAAAACCTATATATATAATGCCATGGTGATTGCAATCAAGTGCTCCATGGAATTCGGAACTATCCGGGAAAAAAAACAAACTTGGATATTTTCTTTTGGAAAAAAAAAAAAAAAAGACAGTTGGATATTCATTGAGTATTCTTGGAAAAAAGTTTTTCTTGAAATTTCTATCACTCTCAACTTTTAAATGGAAAAAGAGTTTCAGTAAAAGTAAAAGGTCGATAACTTTCATCAAGACCTTTTTCTCTCAACTTCTGTTTTATTCTTGTTTGGTATTTTCAATTAAATAAAGAAAGAAAGAGACATATCTTCATTCAAAGTACATCCCACGTTGTTCTTCCAAATTTTCTGTTGTTCTCTGTGTATGATCAATGTATTAATCTTTTGACTGTGGTTAAATTTTACCTGACGACCAAACCACTATGAATGACAAATGTGATGAACACAGACAGTCAAAAATTAATGTCATCACATATTCTGGCATCTTCAAAGGAACATCTGTATAATTGACAACCTCTAAAATCCTAAAATCTATAGCCTGGCAGGCGAGGGATCAACTTTTACATGAATCCATATGGAAATTATAGAATCTAGTGAAAAACTACAATATATTTTTCAACTGTGTATCATAAAGTTAGATTATAAGGGATATATAATAACAATTTCAGCCATGAAATTGCATAGCATGATATCAAAAACATTATGTTGCTCAGCATCTTTCTTGATTATGTTTGCATAGAATGAACCTAATTTCTTGAAAAAATTGCACACGAGAAATGAATGTACGGGAGGCTACTCTAAAATTAGCATTTAGCAGTTATCTTTCTTGACTAATGTTACAGACAGAAAATATAGACCATCAAATGGCGCATTATATAAGTAGATAAAGACTACTGACCTTCTGAGAATGACCTTGGTTAGCTCGAATCTTAAACTTTTGAGAACTTTCCATTTCCAATGAGAACCTTTGCTTGTCATTTTCTTTTACGATCCTTTGAATATCAACTAGAGTTACGCCAGTGAACCTTTTCAGCCCCAAGAGCTCATCCACATGAACAAATCCCTCTATGGAAAAAAAAAAAAGAAAAGAAAAGAAAGAAGACAGGTCTGGTTATCACACAATTAAAACCGTCACATCACCATCTTTTAGCAGCATGCTGTGTTGGGAGAGATCAATTGAAAAAAAAAAATGATTAATGATGATTAAGTTATTTCTCTTGCCTTTATTGGGGAGTGACCACTGAATTTTCAAAAAAACAAGCAAGAATGCAGCTGGACACGAACTAATGAATCAATTGAGCATAGAATTACATTGTACATGGAACCCCTAACTAAGAACCTCAAGGGGGAGGGGATTTAGAAAAAAAAAACCCAAAACAAACATTGATGTAGCTCAAACAAATTTAGCATGCTTACTCAATGGACATAGGGGAAATATTTTAAAGTAAAAATGTTTTCTAAGGTTTTAGAGGGGTGTTTTTTTAAATTTATAATATGACTATAATTCTAAACTGAACCCTTACTTTCCTTTCAATTTACACATAGATACTAGCTGGGAACATGCTGATAGGTCAAGTGTCATCTTGTTTATTATAAATTATAGTAAATCATTATAGTATATTATAGATTATAGCAAATTATTACAATATATTCTAAATTATAGCTATTATATTTTATTATAAATGATAGCTATTAAAGTGAATCATTATAATTTATCATAAATTATAGTTATCATAATGAATTATCATAGTCTATTATAAATCATAGCTATAATAGTGAATTATTATCGTTTATTATGAATTATAGCAATTATAGTGAATCAATTTAGTTCATTATAAACTATAGCTATTATAATAACTTATCATAAATTATAGCTATCATAGTTAACTATAAACTATAGCTATTATAATGAATTATTATAGTTTATTATGAATTATAGCAATTATAGTGAATCAATTTAGTTCATTATAAACTATAGCTATTATAATAACTTATTATAAATTATAGCTATTATAGTTAATTATAAACTATAGCTATCATAATAACTTATTATAAATTATAGCTATTATAGTTCATTATAAACTATAGCTATTACAATAACTTATTATAAATTATAGCTATTATAGTTAATTATAAACTATAGCTATCATAATAACTTATTATAAATTATAGCTATTATAGTTCATTATAAACTATAGCTATTATAATAACTTATTATAAATTATAGCTATTATAGTTAATTATAAACTATAGCTATCATAATAACTTATTATAAATTATAGCTATTATAGTTCATTATAAACTATAGCAATTATAATAACTTATTATAAATTATAGCTATTATAGTTAATTATAAATTATAGCTATTATAATGAATTATTATAGTTTATTATGAATTATAGCAATTATAGTGAATCAATTTAGTTCATTATAAACTATAGCTATTATAATAACTTATTATAAATTATAGCTATTATAGTTAATTATAAACTATAGCTATTATAATAACTTATTATAAATTATAGCTATTATAGTTAATTATAAATCATAGCTATTATAATGAATTATCATAGTTTATTATGAATTATAGCTGCTAGACTAAATACCCCACCCAAACGGGCAGTGTAAATTGCTGTCCATAAAAAAGATAGAAAAATAGATGAATGGAAATCAGATAGTGTTCAACTTATTTTGTTTTTAAAATTGACTTAATACCATGTTTTATTGTGAACAAGCACCCCAAGATTATCTCTGCAGCCTTCGTCAGTTGGTCAACTGCAATGCTGGTCAGGCCGCAATTGACTGGTTGCTGTATCTCTGCCTCAAGTCACCCCTACCCTGCCCATGTTGTTCCAAGATCTGCGGCCCTTGAACAAAGACCCCCCGAGAAGCATCACAAGTTGAAAAGGAACCAATGACACTGGTTGTAAATATAAGTTGTTCAGGGAATCCACTCAATGTCTTTTGGTATGTCCATGGGTATAGTTTCACCAAAGATATAATCTTCTGGGGGTCAGGATATCGTGGTGACAAGGAATATGGAATTCAATGCAGTTTCCTGGCGGCCCCTCTGCACACTACTCAAAAAACAGGTAGCTTATATAATAGCTCCTCATGTGATTGGGGCTGATGCCTGAAGGGTTTATGATTGATTTCTTTCCTTCTCAACAAGCAAATATTGAAATCATGTTAGCCTAAGCAATCTTCATTCCGATCTCTCCAAATTTCGAATCTATAATTTTCCCTATAGAAATATGTGTAAGCAAAAGGTGGGGCTAGATCTCCTGGCAATCAATTTACCTGCCTGGAAACTAGAGATATTTTCCTAACACAGGAATTTCAAATCTCTCAAAGGCTATTAATCAGACATCTGTATTCTGTCCTGGCCTCGCTTGTCCGACACTTAGTGCAAAAGTATTTTCCTGACTCAAGGTTCAATATTAACTGCTTTACAGTTTTAGATTTTTATCTGTTCCATATCCACCTAGTTTCTTTTGGAAACCCGTTTTGGTAAGCGTTCTTTTTTACAAGTACACTCAACCTCTTATTTCTACGTTAAGATTTTTCCAATTAACCCTTCATTTTCATTGTGTCATTTTTCTTATTAACCCTTCAATTCCATAGAGTCACATTGCACTGCTTGAAAAAATAGGGCCAATGTTGAAAAAGTGGCGTGCTAATGTAAGAAAGGAAGTTTGGGTAACGTGAAAAAAGAGTCATGGAGGCAAAGTTAAAAATGGGTGTTAATTCAAGGTAAAAAAAGAAGGGCTGATCTCCAAAGAGAGTGGTAACTGATGTAAAAAATGGTTCAAAGTTTAAAAGGAGGAAAAAAATGGGGGCTTGAGGTTCACAAAAAGGGGACAACTGTTGAAAAAGAGGTAATGTTAAAAATTGGGTAAATAGTAAAAACGAGTATTGGGAGTAGATGTTGAAAAGGGGAGTGGGTACGATTAAAATGTCCCCACTTTATTTTGAGCCCATAAAATGAAAGAAAACATTCACTTTTGATTTTGATCACTGAGAATGAGATAAAATTTCACTAAGAATTTAAAAAATTATGCCTCAACATGGAAAAAAATCCCCTCGGATTCTCTCTCCTAAAAGTGAAATAAATCTTGCCTTCAATTTTGATGCCTTGCATTCTGACTGATAAGAATAAAACAAAAATTCCCCTCAATTTTGACCCCTAAAAGTAAAAAAAATTCCTCTTGATTTTGAACCCTCTTCTATCCTATATTGTAACCCCTTTGAGTGAAAAAAAATCTCTTGAATTCTGACCTTTAAATTTGAAAAAAATTCTTCCCTCTCAAGTTTGATCCCTAAAAGTAAAATATGAACCCCCCTTTCAATCTTTTGCAACAAAATAGAAAAAAAAATCTTCCCTCGATTTTGACCCCAGAAGTTAAAAATTTTGCTCATTTCAACCCAAAAAGTACAAGATATTACCCTACAATTTCAATGCCTGAAAATAAAGAATGTAAGCCCCCCCTTCAATTTTCTGTCCTGAAATAGGACACCCCTCATTTTGAACCCTAAAAGCAAAAAAAAAATTCCCTTTGATCTTTCCCACAATTTTGACCACTAAAAGAAGATGTCCCTCAATTTCGACCTCTAAAGGTGAAAAAACCCTAACTTTTCCACATTTTGACTCCTAAAAACAAAAAAGATCTAAAAATGGAAAAAATCTCCCCCTCTATCTTGACTCCTAGCAGTGAAGACACCCACCCCCAATTTTGACTCCTAAAAGTGAAAAAAAAATTCTTATCAATTTTGAGCCCTAGATGTGGGAAAAATCTTTTTGCCTCCTATTTGTGAAAAGAAATTCCCTTTGATTTCAACCCCTAAAAGTGGGGAAAAAATCTTTCCCTTCGATTTTGACCCCTAATAGTGAAAAAAAAATTCCCTTGGATTTCAACCACTAAAAGTGAAAATATCGCACCAACCCGACCTCTAAAAATGAAAAGAAAATTTTTTGACCCATGAAAATTGAAGAAAAAAAATACCTCACTGTTTCAACCTATAAATGTAAAAAATGAAGTATGGCTATTATATTGAATTATTATAGTTTATCATAAATTTTAGCAATTATGGAAACTTATACAAATATATATTTTAGTATGAATGTATATCTTGCAAACACAAAAACATAAATACCCCTCTATATACATATATCTGTCGGGCTTGTATACACTCCCGAGCAGGCCCACACTCTTGGGCAGGTCTGTGTGGCCCCTTCTAAAACCCCATTCATCTGCTCACTATTGGTGTTAATAGTTTGCATATCAAAGTGAACCATCAGAGTTAAATAGTGCCTAGGTTTCATTGACATCTTTAGGTTAAAGTTGAAGGTCACGATTTCTGAGAAAAACATGTTTCATTGTGGATTTAAGGTCAGATTCCTTAGAAAAAAAAATTGCCAAATTGATGTAAGCACTGAGAGGAAAGAAATTCACATCCATAGTTTCCTA
>OY735230.1:43050579-43165579 GCA_963457665.1 Thysanoteuthis rhombus
AAATCATCGATAAAAAATTGGTTCTCAATTTATAATCCGTTTCCTATGGAACTAGAGGGCTAAAAAATTTTAACATTTACTCCTATGTATTTGTTACCATAACACAGCAAAAAACAGCACATCAAAGTGCAATTTTTGTTACCAACTTGAAAAACACTGTTAATTGCACAAAAAACTATTTCAATTCATTGCATTCATGAGTGTATGGCAATCATTTGGTTAAATGGTGGAAAAGGTCTTGATTTGCCTGAAAATTTACACCATTTTGCCCAAATTACAATCCTCAGCCTGAAATTTTAGCCTGTATTGTCCAAATTGGGTGGGGGGCCCTTCCACCTAGCACGTAGGCCTATGATTGCATCATCCATTACATGCCAACTCTTCGAAATTAAAGTATGCTATGGACATTGCTATGAAAGCAGGGAATCTGATGAATTGAATTCTAAATAATACACCTACGCACTCTTTACAACTAAAACACTTAATATGATTATTTTTTTTAGCAACACTAAAAATCTAAAATATCTGTGTAAAGGAAAAAATATATTTGAAGATAACTGAATGCAGAAATAATTAAAAAAAAAAAAAGAAGCTATATTGTTGACTTAGTTTAAACCTAACCAAGTTGAGTGTACAATTCTACTTGATAAAAGCTAGCCATTTTCAGCCCTCCAGAGAGACAACTTCTGACAGTCTTTATGCATGTTTTATAATTTTAGTACTGAATAAAATTTAGTACCCGACAAAACAAGATGTCAAAATGGTTGAAGACAACTTGGAGAAAATGAAACTTGAACTTTTTGGTCAAAATTGGTTAGTTTACACCATACAGTTCTCCAGGAAGAAAAATATAATTTTCTTTCAATTTTAGGTGCTTTTACAATCTATTAGACTCTACTCTACAATTATTTTGGGTTTTTTTCTCCAGAAAGATGATTTTCAAAGATTTCACAAGGGCTGTTCTATTTACAATGTAACTATAATGTCGAAGTGAGCGCATACTTTCCACCATTTTACGGGAAATGACTCATGTCATTCTAAAATTTCAGTTTTTGATAATTTCAATTTTTCCAAGGGATGGGGTTAGGACACAATGGGAAAGTGGGCCCAATTGTCAAGTTTCACACCATCGCTCACTCGATGTGAAAAACAGCGCTCGAAGGTATGGATTGGAAAAGCAATTGATATTGACAGGAAGAAAAAAACAAAAAAAACAACAAAAACAAAACTTTTTTTCTAGAACTGCGTGCTGTGAAAAACGAATCCTAAACACAAAACTTGAAAAAAAAAAAAAAAAAAAAAAAAAACTGAACGAGAATGAAGCTGACCCAAATAGTGCTGTCAAAAAAGCCTACTTCGAGAATATTAAAAAGAAAAAGAAATCCAGGGAGGAGAGACTGACTTCGATTAAAGGGTTAAAAAGTAAGCCACTACCTTACCGATGCCAATAATTCAATACCTGTCTTTCCTAAGGACCACTGTCAAGAGACGGGTAAAAGTTGCTCGTTGAATGCTTGTACTCTTTTGTAAGTAGATAATTGAATGAATCCACGCAGAATTTCCAAGAAATACACGTTGTTTTACTTTCTCTATTGATTCATGGTTCATTGAATTCTGGGAAACGTATTTTTACGTTTTACCCGTCTACGCAATACTTTAACCAAGAGATACGAAAACCGGAATTAAAAATGTTTTTTTAATTTTCAACATCCTATTTGCTGGGCAAAGTTCACATTTCTGCGTAAAAAAAATACCACGAAATTTTGTATTCATCTAAAAATGAATACCAACTTAGATTTAAACTCGATATTCGGCTTAAATAAAAAGGATGAAAACTTTTTTTGAAATAATTAATTGTCGCATGTTTTCAGATGATTAAAAATGATTTAAGAAATGTTTTAATTCAAAAAGGAAATTTGTTATCGTCTATTTTATCGTTCAAAATAAATTCAAAATCGGAAATGACAAAATTACTTCCGTTGGATTTGTTTACTAATTTTCGTTTTGTTAGACATCGTACATTTGGTTGGTCAAATTGAGATGGTTTTCAATTAGATGTGTTCATGATAAATTTTCACAACTACTTTTTACCTTCAGCTTAATTTTTCAAATGAAAGTTACGATAGAATCATTTCATTTCCATCGATGGAAGGGAAGTTTTGAAAAAAAAATTATTTATTTGATTTTTCAAATTTCTATTCACGTCTTTTACGCATAAAAAAACACAATACGTTGAAGATTTTAAAAGCTTTAGACAGGTGACTGGAAGAAAAAAATGTTACACAGGCCTGAATAAAAGTTAATGTAGAACTTACTTTCCACGGCATCACTTCCACCATTGGATGGGAATAAACGTGGGTCTATCATTCATATATATATATATATATATATATATATATATATATATATATATATATATATATAATTAATAAATAGTAGAATGTGGATTCACTACACAAACTTGCTCATGTTTCTGCCCTCTTCGAGCCTCATCAGTATCGAGCACTCCATGAAATAAATCCATTACATTTCAGAGTGGTTTCATATTATTGATATATTATTATATTGTTATACTGCTAGCCTGATTTTTACCACACACACACACACATATATATATATATATATATATATGGTTTTTAACTAGCCTGAATAAAGTTATGATATAATATTCGGTTATGATTAAACGACTTCCTTCCCAAAACATGGATAGAAGAAAGGTTTGGGAAGGGAAGTTTGTTTCCCCTTCCATGAATTTAATCTGAATAAAAGTTATGATGAAACTTCCCTTCCACGGTTGGAAGAGCAGCTGCCCTTCCAGTGTTTATCATAGTTGGTCGAATAAGGATATCTTTTTTCTTTTTATCTAATTTCATTCTATGCATTTGATTCTGTTTAATCATTATTATCAATTTTTATGACCATTTTTTACCTTCACTTTAATTAAAAAATTTTTTTTTTAGTGGCTTTTTAATTTGTTTAATCGCCAAGAGTGAAAATTACGATAGAACCACTCCCATACCACAGTTTGGAAGTGAAGTTTTTAAAAAGTAAATAAATGATTTATTTACTTTTTTTAATTTTTAGCGTGAAAAAAAAAAATTACCCAAAGTAGATTTTGAAACCTTTCAGCGGACGAAAGGAAGAAAAAAAAAAAAAAAAAAAAAAATTAAACCGACTTGAGTAGATGAATTACAATAGAGCCATTCTTTATCCTGGTAAAACTATTGACTCAAAAAATTTTTTTTATTTTTATTTGATTTCTTTCCATTCATAGTAGTTTGTACTTTTTTATGCGTTGTGAATTGAATAAAAAAATTCAAAATATTTTTTGCATTGGATTTCAAACACTAATACATCAGAGAGGCCTTCATTTCTTAACAAATTTTGAAATGGCAATGAAAAAGGGTTAGAGTTTATATTTAATTTTGATTTCAGATGATAATTCACACTAGATATTTTTCTGTGGTAATCCTCATAAATACGCGAGAAGACATGTAGATTCTCATTCCTACTTCAGTTCTCACTTTTCCACATGAATTCATTGATATGCGAATTAAAAAGGGTTCTTCCCCAAAAGGGTAACGCTGATAGGTGTCTGATCATACCTGATCCCGTCTAGACTGACAAGGAGTGTGTGCGAACCTGTCTAAGAATTACGCCAGATCCAACCAATACCCAATCCTGCCCTGACTGATAAGCCCGTGGTTTAGGTGGCTGACCTAGATACACAATTGCGGTGATTACTGATAATGAAGATAAATATGTTATAATTCATCACCTTTACACTGGGTAGAAAAACAACTTATCAGTGTCCCCCTACCCACCCAATATGGCCGTCCCCCAAATCATATGAGTCTCTGGGTTAATATTTCGAAAATTGTTTATACTCCTGGTCTTTTTCATACCTAAAAAATTCTTGGAAACAACTCATGAACTTATATTCATAAGAAACATTAACTCTTCGAGTAGACTGCTACTTGCAAAGCAATCTATTTCTAGAAATCACATGGGAGCCCGCAAATGTGTTCATTAAGGACCTGGGAGAAGAAACTGTGAGCTAAAGATAATGGGGATGAAAAAAAGGGTCCGGGCAGATTTGCACTCGGGATAGGATCTGGAATTGGTTGGGTGTGATCTGGTCCGACTAGTTGCGTTGCGTAACCATGTCAGGATAGGATCGGGTGTGATCTGGCCCGCTCAGTTACTCTCGGGCACATTTTAGTTATTAGCACGAGGTTTAAAAAAAAAAAATTATTAGTTAACTCTGTGATTGGAGTTTTATGGCCCGGACAGGACCGCATCTTTTACAGTGTTGAGGGCTGAATCCATGGTGGCGTTTAACCAGTATAAGGTGGCTTCAATTAAATAGTATAATTAAAAAAACAAAAACCTGTTAATAAAAAAAAAAAACAATCCAAAAACAAAGAAATGATAAAATTAAACGGTCGTCTTTCAAATTGTGTATAATGAATCCGACAAGCAAGGTACAATAGAAACAAGTGTATCTGAAGTACCTAACTGACGAGTTCATGATACGCAATTCTCATGAAGACATGCATTTGATTTCACCATTGCCTCGATCTCTAAGGAATATGTTATCTAATTGGAAAAAAAACAACAAAAAAACAACTACCAAACAAAGTGAACTTTTCTTGAGCCTCATTCTTTATGCAAGTTAAACCCCACCATCTAGGTTAATTTACGCCAAAGCAAAGATTACCTAAAAAGAATAATCAATTTTGTATCATCACTTGAGTACAACCGAGTATCTTCACTTTCAACACTAAAATACGATTTAGCCATTCTAGATCCTAGATGTTTTTGGATATATGGCTCTAGGGTGTCCATAAAAGAGACAAATGCTTTTCCATTTTTTTTTCGAGAGTGGTTTTATGTTTTTTCAATCCATAACACCTTCGATCCCTGGGATTGCAGGGGATCTGCTCGGCTATGTTTGCTCCCACATCCGAAAAGAAGAAAGAAATTACCTTTTTTTCTGTATTATTTATTTTTTAGCAGGCGGCGTTGTTTACATGGCGAACTTAACTCTGTACATTGACCGGAAGTTTTGTCTTTAGGCAAGGGAGGTAATTAAGATCTACTTCCTCTTTTGCATGTCGAACAGAATGGTTAGCAACATGTCTACGAAAAAGAGGAAGATTCATGCTGGAAAAAATAAGAAGAAATCCTGGAGAAAAACTGATATTCGCGATGTAGAAGAATATTTGGATGATGTGAGACACCAGGAACGAACTGGGTAAGTTAAGATAGCAATTAAGTCGTTTGTTGCGTTTTAGTCTGTGTTTTATCCTACCTTGCTTTTATTCTCTTTCGACACGTGGTTTAAGGTTCGTGAAAGAAAATCTTTCGTCGGATTTTATTCACAACGTTCATATCTTGATGAAGTGCCAGACGTTAAATCAAGTTACGTTTAGACCTATTGTTGTGCATATTTACAAAATATAGCTGGGGCTTTTCAATTCGTCCCCACCAAAAGCTAAAATTCATCATTTCAAAATACGGAAGCCTAAAAAGAGAAAAAAAAAAAAGTTTTATTCTCTCCGACTTGAAACTCTATTTGAGATGTTAGTTCATGGTGAAATTTTAACGGTAATTTGATCTCGGGAATCAAAACATTTCAACCCTTCTCCCAAGTAGTCTGATTTTCGCAAATTTTCCCGAAGAAGCTAATGCTGACAAGAGTTTGAAATGAGAATTCAGTGATTTAGAAGTTGGGATAATTATTTGGAATGGGTAAGATTTAACAAGTTGTCGATAAAGGGAAATAATCCCCCGAGAGGCTATAGCTGCAATAACTTATGGACCAATTTTTGATACTGGCAATTCTTGGATGACTAAAATTGGCTAGATTTTCAATAAATATTACAGAGGGAATGGTTAAAAGTTATTAGAATTTCAAGAAACTTTATGGAAGAAAAAGCGAGCAAAACAATGAACATTTGAAACTATATTTTATTAAATTCAACTCGTGAGGATTTGTTTAAGGGTCAATGTTAACCCTAACCCCAATTCCCAAACTTCCCACTAAACCGAGCCCCAAACTCACTGATTAACCCTAAATCCAAACCTATATACTAACCCTATGAAAGATAACTTCATTCAAACATCGGTAAAAATTTACCAACTTTTAGCCATTTCAAATGGAAACTTCAAAGAAATTTGCTCCGAAATAATAGCAGCTATGGCATCTGTTTGGATTATCTCCTTTGCAAAATATTGACAACATCTGACCCATTGCAAACGATCACCGAAAAATCTATATTTTGCAAAACCATTTTGGCTCATTCATTTGGTTTGTTTTGTTTTTCAGTGGACTGCTTGAAGAAAAAAAAGATGACAATCTTTTCTTTGTTGACAAATCTATTGACAAGAAACAGAAAAAAATCTCAGGTGAGTTACGTAAGAAAAGCTGATTGGTCTCCATTGTCCAAAAAGTTTATCCAGGTGTTGGTTATCCTGTAAAAGAACAAGGAAATGCCTTATCTATCATTGAACATGGTGACCCTTGATCCCTGGCCTCTAAAAATGATACTGATGGAATCCCATGAAAGATCATTCTGTTTTATTTATAACCTTAATTACATATATAAGGTATGAACCCCCCCCCCCCCCCCCCCCGCCTACTCAGTCATCTTTTTGGTGTTTGGGCGATTGATCCCTTGTTTTTGGGTGCAATCTATTAATGCAGTGGTTTCAGAACTGGGAGCTGGGGGTCCGACAAATGATGCTGGGGGGTTTACTGCTGTGTTCCCTCTAAGCCTGACAATCAGAATTCAAATAAATGTGATCCACTTAGGATGAATATGAGTTTTAAAGTTAAAAATGGTTTATTGTTGTTCATTGATTACAGTTGAAAAACCAAATGCTGAAAATTAGGGTCATGATATTTCCTTTATGGCAGAGGTTTTCAGAATTTTGAAACCACTGTTTTACAGCATAGCCTTCTAGAACTCTAGCAGTATCGAGCCTAAGAAAAATGCAGAAAAGCGATAATGAGTTTACGTCACTTTCTAAACAATTCAATTTCCTTAAAAGAAGTAATTACTATAATTAATTGTGTATCATATGCCCTTATTTTCCAAGTTTTCAAATCTAAAATTCAGGGGTGCATATTATACATATACAAGTGCATTGCCATATTTGAGACGGCCTGACTAATTTTTTTCATCTTCGTTCGAGCTTACTTTTTGTAATTTTGTATGAACATTTTAGTGCATCTGCTCTAAATACTGTATAAATTTCAAAACATAATGCTAATTATGTAAAATCTTATTTTTAGTTGATATGAACCGGCTAAAAAGTTGAACCAAAATTAAATTCAGCTGCTGCTCCTTTTTGTTCATTTGAGGCATTTTTCATACATGTTATATGAATATGACTGTATTCGTCTGCCAATCTTCATCCTTTTATTCATATCCAATGGCAAATATACCCTCAAGATGGTGGAGGACCTCACCTCTCTTGGATCCACCAGCTGCCTCTCAGTGAATGTCAAGCTTAAATACACAGAATCAGCAAGGCCGCAGGTGTCATGGCCTGTTTAACAAAAGAGTTTGGGACAACCCTATGTTGACCACCAACTCCCAAGTTGAGGGTGTATCAAGTCTGTGTCCTTGGCACGTGATTTTATGGCAGCGAAGCGTGGACCCTGTTTTCCCGCCAGGAATATAGACTCAATGATATCTGTTTCGAAAGGATTCTGGACATCACCTGGAAGCTAAGGTGAAACATCTGTCTCTTGGGAGACAACTCCCATTTGAGTATAATCAGCAGTTGACTAAGTCCTGATCTCTTATGCATGCAACTGCTCAGCGATCCTTGCTAGTTTCAAGTTTGGTCGAGACTAGGGCTTACGAGTTTTTATAACCACCCCCCATGGAAGGATGTAAGTCCACCAAAGAATTCCAACCCCTCTAATCTCTTTGGAGTGAACTCAATTAGCTGTCGAGTGCAGAGGGAAATTTGTCCCAATACCGGGAATCAGATCCAGGACCTTCTGCATGTGAGACCGACGTGCTGACTATTATTCTATCTGAACAGACTATCACCTGGAAGGACTTTGTCCTAAACAAGAACATTCTGGCTCGATTGGGATTACCAGGCTTATATGTCTTGCTTACCAGAAGGTGCTTGTGATGGCTTGGTCATGCCAGGGAATGGTCTACACTCGCTAAAGCTTGAGAATCGGGCTTCACAGTTGCAGCAAGTGCTACAGCTCTGTCAGAGGTTAATCCTTGATGCACACTCCATTGTTTTCTGCAGTAAAGAAAGGCCAACAGAAAAATGGGCCGACTTATGTGATATGTGCTTTGGTTGGATAGTTGAAAAAATGGAGACTGTCCTCTCAGCTATTGCAATGTCAGTTACTGCCATTTCTGTTTGGCTGAGGGTCAGTGTAAATGATCTGCAGTTGAGTAATGAATCAAGAAACAATGTCTGTTGCAGATCTTTTATTTGGGTAGATTTCCTGAAACTTTGCATTTGACTCCTTTGATTTGGGGACAAAAATTTAGTCAAATTTTCAGTTTATTCACAAACTTTTACATTGAATAGTGACAATCAATTTTGTTGTTTTTAATTTTTGGTTGTGTTCTCGTTTTATAGCTTATGAAGCTTTACTGCTTTAAACACCAAATATTAAAAAACTTCGATTTTTTTTTTTTTCTTTTTTTTTTTTTTTGTGTCACTTGTTTCATAATACCTGTCAATGCAAATTATGTAATTTTCTTCTGTATTTTTTTCTTTCCATTATCTGTTTTACACATGCTTTGTTATGGTACAATATGTGAATTTTCTTTTGTTAGGATCATCAGTTGTTTACCATGTAACTAAGGATTTTAAAAAACAAAACAGTTATATTAACATGGTACTCCAGCAGTGTTGATCAAACACCACCTCCATATATATATATATATATATATATATAGTTCATAACTTATTTTCTGATTTGTAAGGAAAAGAAAGACATAGAAAACAGATTTCATCCATTGTTGATGATATTTAATCACACTGCTCAATATTTATCAAAGTGAATAGAGCTATTGATATGTATAAAATGAGATTTACAAGAATGTCTAGCTGGGGAAAGTCAGCATACCCTGCCTAATGCACTCTTCAGCAATGTTTTGTTGTAATTATAAAAACAAAAAAAAACATGTTGCTGAAGAGTGCGTTAGGCACAAAATGTTGATATTCACTAGGTATGTATCCATGTAAAACTTATCTTATATATATATTGTCAAATTCTTTGGTTGAGTATGTTGGTAGAGAATCGGCCCAAAGAAGTTTTTTTTTCTGTGTAATTAAGCATTTTTAAAGATGATATAAATTGGTTTGCATGCAGTCGGAAATTGAAACCGACACATCTGACTTGATATTCACATGGGTGAACGAACACTCAATAGAAATGACACGAAAAGCGAGTCGTGTCTGTTGTTATACTTACTGATCCCTCATCATTAAAATGTTTTTAGGGTAACCTATGTAAGTAAGCTGCGTTTCAAAAAATAGATTTGTTGTATAAAACAATATCAGTATACAATACACATAGAACTTTAAATAAAATGACTAACTACTTGTATGGCATAAACTATATAATAAGAAAGGGAAGTGGTGTTTGATCAACACTGTCGGGTGCCATGTTAATATAACTGTTCTGTTTTCAAAATCCCCAAAACAGTTAAATGGTAAACAACTTATGACCCCAACAGGAGACTACTCATACATTGTACCATAATAACAAAGTATTGGGGAGACGGAAGAAACACTGAAGAAAATTACATAAGTTGCATTGACAGGTATTGGGAAATAGGTGATTGAAGTGACACAAAAAAAATTTTTGAAAGTCTTTTAATGTTAAGTGTTGAAAGCTTTCTAGACTATATTTTTTTTGTGCTGAGAACTGTTATGCCATATCATACCTCATTAGTTTACACTCTCTAAAAAATTACATGAATCTCAGTTCATCTTCAGTTTTTTTTTTCTAATTTTATAGTATTTATTGAATCAAATTTATTAGTTGTTGCTAAAAATATTATACACTCACCCGCTTTGTAAGCTGACATCAGCATAATTGCGATTGGAACCACCTTCGTTAAGTTGTGCCCCTAACTAGAAATTTTAACCACATACAATTTCGGACGGACTGACTTTTGGCGAATCATAATAAGTCTAGCATATACCCATTCAAAATGATGCGGTTATTTATATATGGATCGGCACTAAGTAGCCGGAAAGTTATTTCATTAGGTAATTTATTTTGAATAATTCAAGTATCCTAAATTAAAGTTATTCTTTAAAATCTCAACTCATCCTGAGCTGTTTTAACGTATGATCAGACATGATGTCTTGAGTTTTTGTAATCTTCGTTTTTATGTCATAATAAGAAGGTAAATCAACCAAACAGAGTGCCCCATTTGAGCCCAAACGGATGAGAAATTTGCATATATGCACATTGTATATATGGATGCCTTTGTTTTGTATTTTGCAGGACCAGATTATTGGCTGTTTGAATTAATGTTTATCTGCTTTGTGTATAAAACAATGCTGTTGATTTTAATAATTTTTTTTTTTTTTCTCGGTAGCCATTGAAAGAAGAAGGTTGAGGAAACTTGATAAGCCTCTTAAATGCTACATTCATCTTCAACCAGATAATAATGTTCCACCTCCCACTATGTAAGTATTTCAAACCTCTTCATGAAATAAGGTGACACAAAAGTCATGGTGGGTTTTAAGTAATTAAGTTTTTTCTGTTTTGATATTCTTTGTTAGAAACACTCAACCAAAACTGTCAAAATAGGTTTCTTCAGTTTTCAAGTTGATCTTGCTGGCTGGCTATGTATTTATCTACAGGCTGAAATTTTCAACTTTTTATTATGTTTAGAAGGAAACTTTCCTTTTTTCTTCTTTTTTTTCTTTTCCCTCCCAAGAATCCCCTTCCCCCACAATGGGTTCTTAGTGGGGTCCAATTTACAATATAAGTTGATACTAAATTTTGTGAAACTTTCCAGTAATCCAACAAAAAGTGAGAAAAGTAACTTTTTTATTGATCACTCCTCATTCCAATTTTTTGATTGATCACTCCCAATACCACATGCTGCCAAGTGACTTTGGTCGTGTGATGGTATCTATGGAGGGACTAACCAGTCTTGTTTTTCTTCTTAAAGAATGAAATCGAGCAACAAACTAAAATGTTAGAATTCTACTTTGGAATTCCATCAATCAGTAATCCTAACAGAATATTCCTGTTACTTAGATGTATGGATACTGCCATCTAGGTCAATGATTCATTGTTTGGTTGTATATTTTTGTGAGTCGGGCTCCGTTAGTGATCACCTATGAACAAGTAGACCACGTCCGGTTTGAACTGTTCAAGGAGCTGTAGTGCAAAAATTTGTGAAGTTGAAAATGCCGCATATTCTAAAGAAAATAATTTCCATATGTACTTCAACTAAATTCCCTTATTTGTTCATTTCATTCAAACAATTTAAAAAAAAATCATCTAAACTAAAAAAGATATGAATATTCTGCGATTTTTATGCTACACTGTTGAAGCGACAAATGATTCCTGGAAGAAAAACCCTTCTTCCAAGTTGTGTACTTGATTTATTAGGTCTGTCTGGAAAGTATTCGGCCATTTAGTATTGACAGGAAAATATCCAAGCAATGACCAGACGTTAATTTTGTACTGAAGGAGGATAAAACTGGGGAATGATTTTAAAATCCAGAATTGATTGTTAAATATGTATTGCGTTTGTAATCTACACCTGTTAATTTTGATTACATTTTACATACATGGTTTTCTCCTATTGTTTGTAAATAATTGCAATTTTTCATTCAACAGTCCAAATAAAACTGTCCAAAGAGAACCAGTATTTAAAACCAAACGTCTGGCTGAGAAGGGTCCAACTAAACAAGAACTTCAGACCATCGCGCGACGGAAGAAAGCTATCAAAGAACTCAAGAAGAAAAAACGAAATTATGATTCGACTCGGGTCATTGATTTCGATCTTTGGGACAGTGAGTTCATTTTTACTTTTGGGTTTTCAGTATAAATCATGAGAGCTCCATTCTCTGTCTGTAATGCTTGCATTAATGCCTGACCACTGGCGATGCCTTTCTTAAAAGCGTGCAACATGGATCAGAAGAAAAAATATTGTAAAAAGACATCCAAGCATTGCAATATGGAGCCAAAAAATTAGATGAAAAAAAAATCCGCACTTGCTGGATATCGATAGTGTAGCAATTGGGATGTTGAAAACGGCCAAAACAGCCATAACGTACACATCGATAATCCAACACAGGAGGCGGATCAACTTTCATAAGAATCAGAAGTTTTAAAATTTTGAAGTTTAAGATTAAAAAAAATGAGTAAACATCTAGAACATTGAAACTGAAAGGAAGTCATAGCTTATTGTTGTCAAAAATCATTAATGATAACAATGCTTCTGAGAAATTCAGACAACTTGAGTTAGTTTTGGTTTATCAAAATATTTGAATGTGATGAATTGGAATGACAGATATTATCAACAGATTTATTTTTCTTTTCAGATTTTAAGGATGAAAATGAAGGTGAAGATCCTTTCTACTTAGAATATACCAACAAAAGAAGAGTCAAGGTAAATTTTATTAAAGTTTTATGGTTTTACCTTATTTCCAGTTACACTTTCTTTTTATCTTAACTTTGACTTGATAGAGGTAACTTAAAAAAATTTTTTTTATAAAGTCAAATACTTGAAATTTTGAATGAAATACTTGCACACTTGTGAATGTGATGATATTTACTATCTCTCAGATTACAGGTGTTCCCTGATGGTGCAGTTTGCGATATAAGGCAGATGGTTGGTGGACTTTAACTCCCTTTTACCTACGTTATTGCTCATTTGTCTAGAAAGCCGCAAATAAAAACAGAATTTCATTTTGAACCAGTAAGCCCGATATTTTGGACTGAGCACTATTTTGCTACACCCCAAGTCCATTAGATGATAGGTGACACCACCTCTCCCCACTCCCCACTAAGAAATATAGTTACATAAGGGAATGTATAGACAATGTTTGCCATCTTTCATCCAATGCTCACTCTAACCTCACATTTATTATGACTCGTTTATAATGTGATTGACTTGTGACATGATGTGCTAGTGTCAAACTCCCTTGCTTCATTAAATTCTAAAGAGTAATCAAAACAATCCGTTTCTCTCTACCATATCATTCCGAACTATGTGTCCCATCTCAACACCGGTGTTGCTCCTGTTTGGATTTGATCCTAAGATCTACTGGTATCTAGCAAAACGCCTTAGAAATTTATTTGTGATAGAAAATAACATGGTGGTCTGACGAACAGCTTTTTTGAAATTCTTGTGTTTTTATATTGTTTGATGGTTCTGTTATTATATCAACTGTTCTAAGGATTTTAAGGATATCCTTAGTAGCACAGTAATTTTTCAGCAAATAGGAAACATGTATATGTGTTATTATGTAAAGATATTTTTCTTTACAGAAATTCAATGTTAACAGTAAAAGTAACGAGAACTCGCAAATGCAAGTTGACACAGCCTGTTGTCTTGGCATCACTCTTTCTCCCCCCTCTCTCTCTTATTCATGTCAGAAATTCCGAAGTCTAACGAATTCATGATAAAGTCAACTCTAGGAGTTTGACAAAAAATCAAATCTTAGCCATACTTAATTCAAAACTTCTTGTGCTTCTGGAATGCTTTGTCTTGGAACAGTGGTTAGCTCTGACCACTCCACACTTCTGGCCTTTTGCCAGACTAAGCTTAGCTTATCTTACCGTAAACCCTCTTATTAATGGATTTCGGAAATTACAGACAAAATCTATTGATTGCGAATATTCTGTCTGCCTCGTTGTTTTCACCCGTTCGTTGCGAAGTGAGACATGGCATTGCTTCCTAAGTCAACTATACCTTCTTTATTTACACTCTGGTTGAAAGCATTATTCATCAATTCGCTTTGTTTATGATGCCTTGATTTATTGAACTTTCTATTATCACTTACAATGGCTTCCAAAGGTTGGTATTACCAATAAGTGTGTGATGTTATCAATTTCTCAGAAATTCAAACTGATATAGAAGTTAGTGTCACCATTGTCCAATGTATATGATGTTGGTAAACAAACAGTGTCATGGTTACTAAAGATAAAAAGTACCGTGTAGATAAAATTAGTCTTATTTGCTTATCATATAATTATTTTACATTCTCTTACATTGTTGTTAATATCTATATACCGTGTCATGTATACACTTATTTTTATTTTTTTTATAATACATAATTTGGTATTATCAGACTATTTGCATTAACAGACACCGGGTCCCCTCTACTAGTCTGTTATTTAGAGGGTTTACCGTGTTACTGAACAGGGACTTTGCTGTGGAGTTGTAATGAGAAAGCTAGTCTTCTGGAACATTATTACTGTTGTGCATTGTTACACACACAGACACACACACTTATATGTAACTAAATTAACTCTAGTAAATTAAAAGAATGATTTTTATAGAGAGTAAAAATTGTTTGAAGGACTATTTCAGTAAGATGCACCATCGTCAATCAGTCATTGAAAGTCCATTGTTGTACATTGACCATCCCAAGGGTCTGCTAGTTTTTTCACTTCTGAGTGTCATAATGCCAAACATTCTGAACTTGTTCAGATCATGAAGCCGTCTTACTTTTTACCAGACGCAATTTCACCCATGATTTAAAGAACTCCATATTTTGAGTCACAATGTCCAGTGGTTTGATATCCTTGCTATGTGTCCTACCCATCGCCATCTAAGTTAGTTAATGGCTTTTAGGATATCACTGACCCCTGTTTTTACTCTAATATATTCTGCAGTTTTGAGATCTTTCTGTGTGATGATTGGCATATTTTCTTCCTGTGCATATTGCATGGTTTTCAGTTTAAGAGCCAGTTAGAAATATACAGATGAAAAATCGATGTTATCAGTATTCAAAGGTTAAAAGTCCCGTTTGTATTAGGTTATCTCCTGTGTAATGTCTGAAATCTGACGGCAAATGATTGATATTTTTGCTATTCTAAAATGATAACGGTACATGCTAGTATGAGTGTACAGTTGTGAACAATTTAAAAAAAATAATATATGTATATATATATACATGTTATTATATAAAAGTATTTTTCATAACAGAAATTCAATATTAACGGTAAAAATACTAAGAACTCGCAAACGCAAGTTGACATAACATGTTACCCTGGCATCACTCTTTCTTCCCCCCCCCTCTCTCTCTTTTATTCATGCGGTAAATTCAAGTCTGAAATTCATGTTGTCAACAACTGAATTACCAACTTGACCCTTGTAAAGATGAACCAGTCTTTTGAGCATGTAAGACTTGTAATGTTCTGAAAGTTTAGAAAAGTCAATAATACTGAGAAACGACCCAAAATGTTAATCATCATCATCACCATCATCATCATTAGTCTCTTAACGTCCATCGTTGGACATAGACCTTCCCCAGGATTCACCACAATTCTCTATCATGGGCATCGTAGAGCCAGTGTTTGCTGAATCTGTCTAGTTCATCTCTCCATCTTGTGTTCTGCTGGCCTCGGTTTCTTATGTGATCTTTGGGGATCCATGTTGTGAGACGTGATGTCCATCGGTTGTCTTTCATTCTTGCAACATGGCCTGTCCATTGCCATTTCTTTTTTTTAATAGTTTCTATGATGTCACGGACACCTGTTTTCTTTCTTATATACTGTACTATCTTGTGGTCTCTCCATGATTCTCTCGTGCGCACGTTGCATACTTCTCAGCTTGCAGGTCTGTCTCTTGGTTAGGTTCCATGTTTCAGCTCCATAAGTGACTATCGGGAGAATGCATTGGTTGTATACTCTCCTTTTTAGGATTATTGGGATCATCTGGTTCTTGAAAGTTGAGCTTGCTCTGCCGAAGGCTTGCCATCCCAAAATGATTCTTCGCTTGATTTCCTCTTCTTTTGAGAGTCTCATGGAGATACGTTGTCCTAGGTAGATGTAGTGGTCTACCTAGCTGATTTTTGCTGTTTGCTGTTAAATGTAAGAAATAGCTGAAGATGGTTTCAAAGGTTTAGAGAAGGTGATTTCAGTTCAAGAGATTTACCGTAAACAGTTTGTACTGTTCAATATTTCTTCTCAACTAAGGGAAAAAGGTTGTTGTTATTTTTATCATTGTTTTTTTTCAGACTCCTGAAACTTATACAAAGAAACCATCTGAACTTCCAGCCGTGGTCGTACCCCACCCTGGTGCTTCCTACAATCCAACTTATGAAGACCATCAAGTAAGAATCTGAATCTATTTCCATTCACTTCACGCAGATGCATTTGGGAAAGGCATGAATCCATCTCCTCTCTCCCCAGCTATAGGTAAATAATTCGGCAGACAAGACTCTTTTACTATGGTTAGCAACCAGTCTAAGAGACGGACAATAATTCCAAACCAACCTGAAGAGGAATGGGCTCCATCAGGCTGAAACGCTCTTCACACGCCCATAATAAAAAATCAGGAGCAGTAGCCCAACGATCCTTCACTGGATCACAGGATTTTGAAGATGATCCAGGAATAGCTTAAATGTCTAGTGTAGTGCGTTTGATCGTCATTGGGTTTCCCTCTCTAAGTGTGGCCTTGTGCCAGACTATTTTCCAATATTTATATTGATACTAGCTTAGATGTTTGTTCGATTCTCAACTTAGCCTCACACCCACAACTGTGGAGCCCGCAGTGAGAATCAAATTCATTAACAACGGTTTAACCCAGGGGTCCTTAACCCCCCCCTCTTTTGGTAGTTGAACCTTGCCTGGGGATTGCTAATCTATGACAAAACATAAATGTTTGTATATTATCTCCATCACGATATTATGCTAAACTTTTCAAGAAAATTCCCAAAGATAATTGGAGAATTCTTACATTTTTCCTGTTGGCTCACACCTGCCTTTGGGATTGCTCACGCCTCCCCTTGGGGGGAGGGGTCCTCCTGGTTTAGAACCATTGGTTTGACCTGTTTGCTGCCGCAGACGAGATAACTTTTCATTGTTTAAGTCTTTTCCCTCCCAGCAATTAGTTCAACAAAGATACAAAGCAGCTCTAGGAGGTATGTTCACTAAATGCAGATCTATGAGTTGACATGAATATAAGGTGACCTTATGTTTAAATCCATGTTTAAAGATAATTCATGCTCATTTGGATCATTAAGATTATTCTATTTTAACGCCTGTAAATTTAAAAAAAAAATGTATGTATTTAAATTCAAATTTTTCATTGTTATTGGTGGGAGAGAAGGATGAAATCTATCCCAAAATATTTTGTTGTAATTTTTGCTGTATATATTTTTTTTTCTCTAGGAATTATTACATCATGCATATAAGATTGAAGTGAGACGAGAAAATAAACAGAAGGTCCTACATGAAGCCTTAGATGCCATGTTCCCTTCAGCGGAAGATGCACCCACGAAGGTTAGTGACTTTTCATTTTTGAAAATCTTAGAAAATTGCTGCTGAGAAAAGTCAGATTCACTATTAGTTTCGAATATCAGATGTTTGGGAGTCGTAGGTTTAGATTGTCCAGTAACAACTCAACAAAATTCTTGTGACGTACTTTTCTTTCAACTACCATGTTTTTCAGGTGCCATGTACGGAAAAAAAAAAGCGCTAATCGTGAATTTCAAAAAAAAAAAAATGTTTTTTTTTTTGGAAAAAATTTTTTTTTCGAGTGAGGTTGAAATACACGACTGTGTATATTTCTATGTGCAAGAGACAAAAGTAGGAGATACGAAGCTATCTCTTTCTGAAATTTAGTTTGGATTAAACATGAAGAAGGGGTATTACAGTTTCAATTAAGTTCAACTTTCTACCCATGAAGACACGCATTGCAGTAGTACCTTCCTCTACTGATAGATGGAACCACCAAAGAATCTTATTTCATTCACCAGTGATTATTCCCCCTCCCCAATTCACAATGTTTTATAGATCAGAGTTACTCTCAAACACCCTAGCTTGCAAGGGAGCAGGAACAAATTAAAACTGTCTACCGAGGTTTTGTCAGTTTTTGAATGGTTCTGCCTAACTATTTATATATGTGTCACGTGTACAGGATACTAGAGAGCTGAAAATTTAAATAATCACTCATTTTTGTGAAGAAAATTTTTTTTTCTTTTGTTTTCAAAAAATTGAATCTGAAAATTGTTTTTTTTAGTAGGGAGTTTCAATTTACAATGTAAATGTATGCTTAATTGGTCCCTTAGTTTGTCTGGCGGTGTTCATGCTTGTTTTGTGAAAAATCAAACTTTCTAGTGATTGTTGCCTAACCAAAGACATGACAAGTAATTAATTCATTGATTACCCTCAGCACGGCCTGCGGCTCAAAGATGTTGGTCATGTGACATTTCCTATTGGGTGACTAACCTGACCTTTCTTAAGCGAAGAATTTTGTATCTCATCCCTGTTCAGCAATGAAATTCACTATAGTCTGACATGCATCTAGATGACTAGTTACTGTTTGCCAATTCTTTGAAAATTCTCATTCTCCGTCAGCATTCTCTACTATTCGGATTATTCGCGGGAGGATATGTACACCTTTCTCACTCCAGATATGATCAGCCATACCAGATTTTCCCACTCCCCCTTTGGATAATATGGCCTTTCTATGTTCTTTGAGTCAAGTTCCAGCTTTGTTTCCTATTAATTTTTTTTCCGTTTGAGTAGTTTGATGATTTTCCTCCAAGCCAATACGTATCGATCCTTGCAGTGTTACTGTTTTAATGATGATTTGCTCAATGTAACATTTTCTTGATTGCAATGCAGGAAACGTGGTTGTCTGAAATGTCAGCAGGTCTCAGCATCAGCAAAGACGAGAAAGAAGAGGATGATGACGACGACGAAGACAAAGACAAGGCTGAGATGAAAGAAGGTGATGATGACGAAGAAGAGAAAGCTTCGACTCAACCCAAACCCAAAACAAAAAAACAAAGACGAAAGGCAAAAGAACTCAAAATTGAGGTTAGCTATTTTGGAAAAATAAATTGAAAATAATACTATTATTCTGCTTGCAACTTGTATGCTTTCCAATCATGATTCATTTTCTTTATATCTTTCATCATTTCTCTTCTCTCTCCCCAATAATTGCAAATATAATGAACAAGGGTAAATGGAAGAGGGTGCTTATGCTTCAAGGGGGGTAAGAGGAACTTCACTGTCACTGTATGACATTCATTGATTACTCTTCCCCCCCCAACAAGTTGAAAGCTTAAAATTTAAGTTATAGTAGTGATAGGTTGCGGGAGTGTAGATAGATTGCAAAAATAATTACAACAGATATATTAGTTTAATTTGCTTTTGCATATTATAGTTAATAGATTACTTTAACAAAATCAAATGCTGTAAATATCAAAGACTAATTTTGAAGATCTATAATTTTCTCCAGTGTTTGGTAGATCAATATTGAATGCATTGGTGCTAAAATTCCATATTTTGGTTTTGACCAGTACGTTAACGAAGAAACGAAAGATTTGTGATAACTTGTCTGCTAACTTAATGTGTTGTTTTTCCACATCTTATTTAACTACCTTCGTCCTGTAACAGTCGTTACATTTGTATATAAAAGATCACTTTTAATTGTGACAACTGTTATGGAACAGAGCTGGTTTATTAATAATTATATATTTTTTTTAATAAATTCTTTCTGCTTCTTCTTTTTTCTTTTTTTCCTTTCTTTTTTCTTCTTCTATTTTTTCTTTTTCCTTTTTTCTTCTTCTATTTTTTCTTTTTCCTTTTTTCTTCTATTTTTTCTTTTTCCTTTTTCCTTTTTTCTTCTATTTTTTCTTTTTCCTTTTTTCTTCATCTATTTTTTCTTTTTCCTTTTTTCTTCTATTTTTTCTTTTTCCTTTTTCCTTTTTTCTTCTATTTTTTCTTTTTCCTTTTTTCTTCTTCTATTTTTTCTTTTTCCTTTTTTCTTCTTCTATTTTTTCTTTTTCCTTTTTTCTTCTTCTATTTTTTCTTTTTCCTTTTTTCTTCTTCTATTTTTTCTTTTTCCTTTTTTCTTCTATTTTTTCTTCTTCTATTTTTTCTTTTTCCTTTTTTCTTTTTTTCACTTTTTTTCTTCTTCTTTTGTGTGTGGATGATAATTTTTCTAACTTTTCTCCCCCAGGCAAGGAAAAGAAAACAAGAAAAGTTAGAAAGAATCCGGGTTAATGAAGTCTTCAAGTAAGTATAATCTATGCATCTGTTTGATTGAAACATTTGAGTTTTTATTAATGAATTTCAAATTAGAAACTATCGACCAATACTGTCTCCAAAACTTACAATGTAGGTTTCTTCAGTTTTTCCGGACAAAAGCGCAGGGTTTATGGCTGATTTGGTGACAGATGAGCTTGAAAAAAACGTATTCCATCTACAATATTAAACCACGATTGAAAACTATCAATTTTTTAGTGCGAGATCAGCCGCAGCTGTCGGATTTGATGATTTAAATTTTCGCACAAAAATGTGTTGGCTTGAGATCAGCAGCATTTGTCACAGTTGAAGATCGAAATTTTTGCATGAAAAGGCTTCGGCATAGGTTTAGTTAAATGGTTATGTCTAGCTAGCTATATCTATCTATTGTGTGTACAGGTTGCCGCAATGTGTATAGTTTTAAATGTAAATTTACTTTTTATCATGCCTTGAATAGACTGTATTTGTTTTCAATTTACGTTGCTTATGTTGAATTGGTCCCTTAGTTTGTGCCTGGCACTGTTCGCACGTTCGATTTTTGAAAATTTAGACTTTTTGGTGATCACTGCACATTAAAATGTGCGCGACGTAACTTACTGATCATCCCTGCTTCCGATTTTTCATTTAATCACCCCCAACGTGGCATGCTGCCAGGTAATGTTGGTCATGAGACAGTTTCTATTTATTGACTAACCAGACTTCTTTTTTTTTTCTTTTTTTTAAATTTTCAAATTTTCTCTCCTTAACCAACAGAGCACGTTCTCTTCGGAAAGAAATCAAGAAATTTGACGACGAGGTTCAACAGAAGAAGGAAGCTAGACGAAAGGAATGGGCCGAACGAGCAAAGACACGAACGAAACGTCTTGGCAAAAGATAGTATCCTTTTATTTGTAAGTTTCAAAGTGAAGTGCAACTTATGCAGGGCTGACCTTACTTTACCAATCATGGATTGCACCCTATGGTCCACAGAAGTCACATGCAGAGGAACAAGGTTCCCGTGATTAATACTCACAAACACATTATATATAAGCTTCTAGTAAGATGTTTTTTGAATTAGAATTTGATCTATGATGTTCGTCTGTCTCCTCACCAAGGGTTTCCCATGTCTCCCTAGACAACTCTTACATCTCTCAAAATCACTCCTCCAGGAAATAAAGAACCTTCATTGAATCCCCATAGCTTGAAGAGGTTGCAACTGTTGTGACCTACGGTTGCAGGCACAAAATTGCCCTTGGAAATTTTGTAGGCACAAAGGAACCGCAACTTTTTTTCCTCACTGATAATAAAGTAAGGAAAGGCAATATATCACTCGCAAAAGAAGGTGGGAAGGAAGCATAGAGATCATTAGAAAATTGAGAGTAGAAGAAATTTTCTTGTTAGGAAATCAAAGACTCAATCTAATCTAATATTTCTGTTATGGAAAATACATATCTTTAAAGCACTCTTATCAAAACAATATTTCTTAGTACAGAAATGTTAGGGATCTTTGAATAATGTGCCGTTTTAATGTTTACATGGACAGTTTTGTCTGTAAAAGTCTCTGGTTCTATAGATTCTCGGAGAAAGATTAGAAAAAATCCTGACATGATCTTTCTTCATAATAATAACAGATTTTGATAAGATAAAATTTCATCCATGTTCGGGGCATTTTCTCTTAGGTCTTACCTCTCAGTGACTTCAGCAGTGCATAAAACAAATTATGAAAATGTATTAATCTTTATATCAAAAATTAACTAAATTAACTGATTTCTCTAAAATTTTAATTGTTTCTTCGGTCATTAATGAAACTTCTGATGGAATGGTTATTTTGTAAGTAAATCTTATGGAAATCTTTTTTTTCAAGTCCTCCCCACCTATATTATTAAATCACATCTAAAGAAAAAATGTTCACACGTTGAAAAGATTGGTCTCTAATAAGATTTAATTTATTTCAAAATATATTTTAAAAAATACCTAGAATATTATCATTTTTGAATTTCTATGTTTTGTATTGTTAAGGCACCGGAAATCACAGAATTAGTAAAATAATTTTTTCTTGTAGTTCATAAGTTTTATGTAAAATTCATTTTAACACATGGATATATATTTTTTAATTTGATTTCATTGATTCTGTGATGTGATTTCCAGTGTCTTAACAAAAAAAATGCCATATAAGAAATTGAAAAAATATTAATATCCTGGGTATTTAGAAAAAATGATTATTTTTACAATTTCCAATATTTCTACACAAAATTAGATTTAGTGTTTAGTTTAGTCAATTTGGTATTAGACAAAGTGAACGTCATAGTAGCAATGGCTGATTACTTGCACAAAGAATGGAAGAAAGACAACTTTTGGTATTTAGTACGCAAAACAAAAAAAATTCATTTTGATGGGGTCTCTACAGTGATTAGTAACAAAAGGAAACTGAACCCAAACTTTCCATTTGTTGGTAGTTGATTGTATATGACATGACTGAGTTGTAATGTATGATAACTTGGGATGTTAAATAGTATAATAATTTGCACCAAAATCTTGAAGATTATTTTTTATATTCTTATAGTATGTTGTTGCTTTTTCTATATCTCTTTGTTTTCAAATATGAAAAAATTAGCAATGCTCATATTGCAGGTACATTTTTCTGGTTTAACTGCAGTTGCAAGGACTAAAAATTTTTCCTCCAGCTCTGGCCTCACAAATGCTCTGTGAAACCTGTTTAGTGGGCTTCAGATTATCTTCTCTTTGAATGTCTGTCTGTGTATGTGTGTCTCCAGGCTCTCCTAGTCAGTTTTCAGAGGTTACAACCATGATAATTTGCACGAGTACACCACTAGCCACCATTTAGAAATACTTATTTTAAAACATTCCCCCCCCCCCAATGCTTTTTGGGTCTCGATGGTCATTTTGGGACCAACAATGCCCAAATCGTGTGCTGATATTTTTTAGATCATCATTGTAGTACATGCATGGATGATCATTTTAGTCAAATTAGAATCCGTCAATCAAAATTTTCCACATATTTTTCTGATAAGTAGTTCTGATACACAATTCATTTATGTGAGGTTGAGATATTTCACTCTTTCTCAGAGTAGTGCATGTACACACGCACAGCAAGATATCTCGGTGATAGTTCCTAACTAGAAATTCTCAAACAGGAGGCACATGGCTCTCGGGATAAATTTCAGTCAGGAGAAAAGTATTAAGCTGTTCAGACAATGATGGATGAATTGAAAAAAATGCATAAGATTTGTACTTTGCCTCACCACAGTCCACATGTGTGTCAGAATGATTATCTAAAAAAATAAATCTTTCATCTAAAATTAAAAAAAAAAATAACTGATGTTTGTGCTTTGCTGTTGGTCCAAAATGACCATACGCCCCCTAAAAAGCAATTTTTTGAAAAAAAAAACAAAAAACTTTTTTTTATTCATGCGAATTTCCAAGGCTGTAGCCCAAACAATGTGACTAGGAAAGCCCGGAGACACACATGAACAAACAAGCAAAGAAAAAAGAATCTGTGGCCCTTTTGGCTGGTTGATGTGTTGGGTCATTTGTTGGGTAACACAGATTCAACTCCTCAATTTTCATCACAAGTCTGAGGAGAGAGGGGCTTAAACATGCAAACTATTATTTTTTTAAAGAAAAACGTGTCAAGATTGATCTTTGTTTTATAATATATAAATGTACATCAGAGAAATATAGAGTGTAATTTATTGCAACATAACTACGTGGTTGAATAAAATTGGCGATTATTTTCCAAACAGCATCGTATAATGGGGAAAAAATTACTAGGTGCCATTTTGAAATGGCAGAGAAATTCAGGAAACCTGGTATCACTAGGTGGAAAAATGTGACCTGTGAATATAAGAACCACAGGTATAAACTTGGCGCTGTAAAACTTTTCTTGATAGAAATATTCTTGTGTCCTTAACTCGAATTCTAGCTTTTCAAATGCTGAATTGGAACTAAAACTGAGTGAAGAACTCCCTGATAGTCTACGAACATTGGCAGTAAGTACATTTTATTTAATTTTCAAGTGATTTGTATGACTGTAGAATTTTCTCTTTTTATCAATTTTTGACTAGTTTTTTAATCTTGAAAGGTAAAGCATTCATTGCTTATACGAGGACTCCCAATGGAGTATGAACAGTCCCAGTTTTCAGGTGTCAACCTAGTGATCCTTGCAACTCTCAAGTCTGGTTGTGACCAGGACTTTGATATTTGTAAGTTTTTTATGACCACACATTTGGCAGAATGCAGGTCCACTGAAGGGATACTTCCCACCTAATCGCACTCCTTAGAGTATACTCAATTAGCTGTTGAGTGCATGAGAAATTTGTCCTAGTGGAGACTTTGCTCATACCAAGAATCAAACCCGGGATCTTTTGCGTGTGAGTCAGACGTGCTAAACATTACAACATCCAAGTGGACTATTCTTAATCTAACTTTTATACCTGAAGTGGACCAGGATTTTGTCATTCTGCCCCCTAGTCATGTCTCTGAATTTAATGTTAGAAACTGTCAACATAAGTTTCTTCAGTTTTGAAATGGGTCTAGCTGGCTGTTGCGCGTACAAGCCGTAACGATGGAGCTAGGGAGCTGAAACATTTACTCATTATGTCTAGAAAAAACTTTTTTTTTCTCTCTCTTATCCTCTCCTTGATACGTTTTTTTAGTCTATTCTAAATTGGTCATTTGGCATGTGGCTGGCAGCATTCATGCTTGTTTTATTGTTTTAAAAAAAAAAAAATTGGACTAGGTGATCCAACAAAATAAAAGGCAAGAGAAGTAACTGACTCATTTGTCTTCTTTTTTTCCAATTTTTAATTGATCACCCCCAAAGCTGCATGCTGCCAGAAGATGTTTTGCTGCAGCTGTCTTAGTTAACGATTTGAATTTTCGTGCAAAAATGCTTCGCTCAGACCAGCAAATTATAACAGTGATTATGCCAAGCTTATATATATATATATATATCTATATATATTGTGCATACAGGTTGTACCAATGAAGCTAGAGGGCTGAAAATTTTAACATTTACATCCTTATTATGTCTAGAATAATCCTTTTGTTTATGTTTCAATTTATGCTGAATTGGTCTCTTTGTGATAAGCAGCATTCATGCTTGTTTTTTGAAAATTCAAACTATTTTTAGTGATCCCTACCCAAAAAAAGCTGTGGGTCGTAACTTATTCATTGATCACCCCTGTTCTTTTTTCCCCCCCCACCAAAAATACTTTTTTTGATTTTTACGGTCATTTTGGGACCAATAATACCCAAATCTTGTGGTGTTAAAGATGATTTTAGTACTAGTACAAAAGTGGACTATTGTGATTCATTTATGTGAGGTAAAATATCATTAGAGTGAATTGAAGTTTTGGCGTTATTGTCCAATAAACCCTACCTATGATATCACAGGTTATACAAGTCGCTATATTTTTTTTTTTTTTTTTTTTTTTTTTGGATCATTACCCCTGAATCTGTTTGTTTAGGATGAACAATTGTTTTTCTCTGTCTTAATTCTTGAATTAAATAAATGAAAATATGAAATTTCTATTTCAGCCTGAGGGTGATGCACTGATGGATAGATTTGTCAGTTTACAAAGGAGAAATGTTATTGAACCTCGAATACCATTCAGAAAGAAGTAAGTTTATATTATCAATTGGCGCTACCCACAACACTGGTTAAGATACTGCAGTTGGGGTTGGGTTATTAATCTGTTCTGACATTCAATTGTATTTATATATCTGGACTTATCTCAGCTCTAAATGTTCAGAGTGAAAAACTTTGAATTCTGCCTGCGCACGCTTGTCAATGAGTGATGAAATTGTATTTTTTTTTTTTTTTTCCTGAAAAATTCCTCCTCAAGTTTTCAATGAAGGGTTCAATTTACATTATAAGTTTATGCTAGATTTGTGGTAAAAATGGACATGTATAGGTGGTGGTGATTCATAAATGAGTGCTAGTCCCCCCCCCCACCAATTTTTTGTGGTCAAATTCCAATTAGATTCCTCATTTTTAACTCTTAAGACTTTCCACCTTCATCTAAATTTATCAGTTACTTTTACTTGCAACTTCTACTCAGACAGATTACTCCCAGACAGTGAGAAGACCATGGATGTGGGTTCAAATCCCACCTAAGACTTTATTGTTTATTTCTGATAAACGCTGTTTGCTCAAAGCAGGAGAGTTAAAAAGTTGCAATCAAAAGCAACTAATAAATTAGGATGAAGGTAAAAAGTGGTCCTAAAAATTTAAAATAATGAATCATAATGCTTCATCTAATAGAAATAAGAAATCCAATTCGCTTCCTTTTTAATTTGATTGAAATTTGTGACCTTGAAGGAGATGTAAGTAGGATTACATTTAAATCTGCGGACAATGGAATTGACCAGCTGAGTTCAAAATATGACCTCGGATTTTTACATTCATATTGCACTAATGCCCTTGGAAAAAGGACGAATCCATCTATTCTCAGTCCCAGCCAAGTAGTAAAGTAGCTGGACAGACTGTGCTCTCTAGCTTTGAGGAGCAGTCAGTCTTGAAGAAGGACCACCCTGAATTCATGGTCTATTCATTGGCACCCTACGATGACTGACCATTTTCAAGTTTGGGATTTTCGCTGAAATGATGATATCAAATTCCGTACTGTGAGCCACACGGTACTTGAGAGGCACTGCCAGGTAACCCTTCTGGCCTATTAAAAACAACACCATTTTTGCCGAACATGTGTATGCGTGGCCTTGAATAAGCGAAATTGCCTATTTGGCAAAGTTTTAACTTTTTTTCTACAAAAACTAAGTTTTGATTTGATCAAAAGTTTATTCAATCAAAATTGGATACATACATATTGAAAAATTCATGTAGTCAAAGTGATGTCGAACTTATTTTTTTTGTGAAAAAGAAAAAAAGTAAATTTTGCCAATTTGGTGCAATACGTCTTCATGAGGAACTGGCCGTTGCTGAATTGGGTTGTACACATTGTGCGTAGGAGGGGGTTACATTCTTTATATTTGTTTTTATGAATATTCTGCTCCTACTTATGTTTGTATATTGTGTGTGTGTGTCTAGATTACTTTTATATTTTCATTATTTTTATTTCTTTAGGAACCAGAAGAAATACAAACCCAAGCTTTACGAGAAGCGATCCCATAAGGAGATTCCGTAAGTTTATTCAATTTCTTATTCTATTTTTAAAAAAAATTTCTTCTGATTATTTTTTCTGTCATTTTCAATTCCTGTATTATTTTATGGGTTTTACTTTAGGAAAGAAAATTCACTTGACATTTATCAATTCTTGTCAAACTGAGTTGACTTTATTTTCCTAACCTAACAACAAGTTCAGACCAAAATATGAAAAGTTCAAGATGATGGATAGAGAGAAAGGGAAAGAGAGAGACATGTTCTATTCCTTTGTCATGAATTGATGAAAGGGAGAAAGAGAGACAAAATAGAAAGCTATTAATGATTTAAAAAAAAATTCTTTTTCTTTCTTATCTATTCTTCTCAGCCCTAACTGTCCACTGTGGAAACTTTGAATTTTGCACACACGCTGCCCTGAATGAGTTGGGGGAAATGTTTTTTGTTTGTTGAAAATTAAGCTTAGTGTTTGGAATGTTTGCGTTCAGAGTGGAGTTTAACCCTGAAGCAGCAAATCTTGTTATTCATTTTTTCAATGTATTGACAACAAACAAATCCTGAAGATATGCACTTGTCCCAATTTTGTTTTCTAGTCGTAGGAGATATATATATATATATATATATATATATATATATATATATGTGTTTGTTGTGTAGATGTGAGGTGATCCGGCAGAATGTTGAGCGCTGTTGAATCACTTTCAACAAAAAATGAAGGAAAATTCTTTTTGTTGAAAAATTCAGGTATCAAAGTTCAGATTTTCAGAAATTTAGTTTTGTTTGTGTTTGTGTGTGTGTGTGTGTATATGAATATATTTTGAAAAATGGTACGGCATGGCACAAAATGTGATGTTATGTCAGACAAAGTACAAAGATCAATGACCTAGTGCTATATCACATGTTTCTGGGAAT
This sequence comes from Thysanoteuthis rhombus, assembly GCA_963457665.1. Lineage (NCBI taxonomy): Eukaryota > Metazoa > Mollusca > Cephalopoda > Oegopsida > Thysanoteuthidae > Thysanoteuthis > Thysanoteuthis major. Next base: position 43,078,845 of record OY735230.1, read on the forward strand.
AGATTTTAAATATCTGAAGTTCTGAACTGAAATTGAAATAGAGGTACAGAAGAACAATGTCTGCTCGCATAGTGTAATGGTTAGAACGTCTGCCTCGCGTGCAAAAGGTCCCGAGTGAAGAAAGTGGAAAACTCTTCATTAGGACTGAATTTTTTTTTTTTTCTCTTTCTCTGCCAGGAGGAAAAGACCTAATCTTTGTCCATGTGTTGACTTTCAAAAAAAAATTGTGGTAGTCAGTAGGAATCTTTTATCAGCACAGACTAGGTAGAGAGAGAAAGTCAGTGGCCCTTGGACATCCATGATTACATAAAAACATTTCATGGTTTACATACTTGTATCATAAAGACCCCAATACTAAAAAAACAAAAAAGTTTGAAATTGATTAAATTTGTTTAAAAGAATTTCTTGAGAATTTTTTTTTCACTTTTCACTTTCCTAATAGATTTTGAGTGAAAACATTGCTAGATAATGCTGTAAGATGCTTATTTTCTTCAATATCTTCTGGAAACTTTTTATACTCTTAAACTTCAGGAACATTTTTCTCTGGCATTTCTTTGAATACTTCTATTTTTGGAAGTTGGTTTTTACCCAAGTTCATATTCAGATTGCACTTTTTTCAGGTTGATTTTTCTCATAACCTCATTATGATAACACATTTTTACTTTGATTCCTAACACTTTTTTAGGAAGTTTTTTTTACATGGGCTCATCTTGTATTGCAATGCATATCCTATTGTGAGTTACGTATTGAATTGTGGAAAAATTTATCATTGCAGCCCCAGTAATTATGGAATTATACATTTGCATTTTCTAAAACACTTATCCTTAAACAATGAAATCTTGGTGGGTTTAGAAAATGTCATGGTTTGAAGATGAAAATATGGAACTATTGTTTAGAGACCATCTTCAGTTTTATACGATTCAAATAAGAAGTGATGAAAAGCGACTAAAACTTTCAGAGGAAAGAAAATACTAGTCAAAAATCAATTGTGGTTGACAATGCTTCATTGAAAAAATAAATCGGTGATATTACTACCGACATCCCTCTATATTAGGTAGTTCATTATAGCCTGGTTAGCGATAGGTGGGTAAATCATGTACTCTTACATTTTTGTTCGTATCATAACCGACTTGTTGAGAAACCACCAATAAAAATAGAATTTCATCAAAAAATTTGAATTATCAAATTTGTTTGGTTTGCAATCAATTAACATTTAATTACATGGTGTTTATAATTTCTTTGATTTTGTGATGAAAACACCTTTGTTCACCTGTGAAGAGTCCACTTATCTGGCAAATATTGTACTGAACTTAAATCAATTCCTTATTTCTGGCAAATATTGTACTGAACTTAAATCAATTCCTTATTTCTGGCAAATATTGTACTGAACTTGAATCAATTCCTTATTTCTGGCAAATATTGTACTGAACTTGAATCAATTCCTTATTTCTGGCAAATATTGTACTGAACTTGAATCAATTCCTTATTTCTGGCAAATATTGTACTGAACTTGAATCAATTCCTTATTTCTGGCAAATATTGTACTGAACTTAAATCAATTCCTTATTTCTGGCAAATATTGTACTGAACTTGAATCAATTCCTTATTTCTGGCAAATATTGTACTGAACTTGAATCAATTCCTTATTTCTGGCAAATATTGTACTGAACTTAAATCAATTCCTTATTTCTGGCAAATATTGTACTGAACTTAAATCAATTCCTTATTTCTGGCAAATATTGTACTGAACTTAAATCAATTCCTTATTTCTGGCAAATATTGTACTGAACTTAAATCAATTCCTTATTTCTGGCAAATATTGTACTAAACTTAAATCAATTCCTTATTCCTGGCAAATATTGTACTGAACTTGAATCAATTCCTTATTTCTGGCAAATATTGTACTGAACTTAAATTAATGCCTTATTTTGGGAGTCAACTTGTACACTGTCCTATATGATAATTAACATCATTCATATGCGTGAAGCTTAATAAATGAAAAGAAAAAAAGCTAAATTTTGATCAGTTATTTCAAATATTAAAAAGAAATATATTGTGGTAATCACTGCATAATATAATACATAGGGTCTGCTTAGTGGTTGAGATAGTTGCCTGTTTCTCAAAAGTATTTCAGCCCTGGTAAAAAAAACCCATAATTTTGAATGATTTTCTAATCAAGCCCTCTTCATATAGTTCTTATGCTCTCTCCCACCTATTTCTCCTCAATCGTCCTTGTTTTGAAGCTGCTTATTGTGATCACTTTGGGACAGGGTCTCGTTGATTACAATAACCGGCTGATAGCATCAAGCAAAGGATATGAAAATCTGAACAATTCATACTGATATAGATTTACTGTTATAAACAACTTAACATTATAAAAACTTGGTATGAAATTTTTTGACTTTATTTAAAATGAATATGGATTCATTAAAAAAGATTTTTGGGACTGAGTTTGATAAGAATCTTTGCTGACATTATCTGTGATTTAGATAAACAGCCTCTACTATATCAGCTTATGTAATATCTGTTATTTACCATGTCTTTTAGTGGAGAAGAATATTCCATGTATCTAATGGTTTTATTTCTTGTTTTACAGACAATCCAGTGGAACATCTCAGTGATTTTTCTCTCATCTACCATGTTTTGCTATTGAATAAAAACTGTCGACATTTTTTTTTATTTTGTGTTATTTTTTTCCCTTTCTGTTAATAATCAAATCAAGTCAAAAGCCCCAGTTCTATTTTGATCCAGGCTTGCTATTTTGGCCATTTTATGGCCAAATTTGACAAATCTGCCTCTTTGGAAAAGCATTTGGCCTTGAACTTTTTGGTTTGGCCTTTTTAAAATTTTTGGCTGTTTTCACTTTGTTGGATTAGTCTTTTGATGAAAATTTTTGTTGTTGTTATCAGCAGCAGCAGCAGTGTCAGCATCTGTCACTGGACATTGACCTTCCCTAGGATTTGCCAAACCTCTCTATCATGGATGTCACTGAACCAATACCTTCTGTACTTATTTAGTTTGTCATGCCATCCTGTATTTTGCCAGCCACTGTTTCACATATGATCTCTGGGGATCCATGTTGTCAGTCGTGATGTCCATCAGTTGTCTGACATTCTTGCAATCTGACTAGCCCATTTTCTGATGTATTCCTATGATATCCCTGACTCCTGTTTCTTCTGATATACTGTGCTGTTTTGTGATCTCTTCATATGATATTGAGTATGATTTTCTCATGTGCACGTTACATGCTTCTCAGTTTGAGGGTCAGTATTTTGGTTAGGTTCCATGTTTCAGCTTCATAGGTGACTATCAGGAGGATGCAGTGGTTGTAGACAATATTTTCTAGTACATCTATTTATCTTTATCCTAATTTTTCATTTTTTTTGTTTTTTTGTTGTAATCTAATATCCAGTTGCTGTAAAGTAGCTATAAAAAGAAGCCATGACTGTGGTTGGATTTAGAAAAAATTCAACTAATACGAATGACGTACAATGTTTCATCTAATAAAACTAAATGATAAATAATTCCTTTTATGGTCATACGGGCATTTGCCGAGAAACGTCTCCAACTATCTGGCAAGCCTGGTCTGATCAACTAATTTGAACAAGGAAGAGACTGGATTAGTACTCAGACAGGTGATCACTTCTCAGAAACACCAGGCACCTCAAGCATTTCGTGGCTTGGTGCCGGACTAAGCTAAGCTTGATAAATAATTATTTAGCTTAGCTTAGCTTAGTTGAAGTGATTTTTGGGCGGATCTATATACAATTACCCCTCTACCTTGTAATCATATTCATATTTATATATAATATTAGATATAATATTTAAAACTTATATATTATAAATTAGAAATTCATGTCTATCCACATGATATCTCTGAAAGTTTCCTATGAATTTCTATGAAAGTTTGGGGAAGGGAAGGACAATAGACTCTAGAAGAAGTGATCAAATTTGGGGGCGGATCCATGTTCAATGATTAGCACGTCTGCCTCACACGGAGAAGGATTTTGGTTCGACTCCTGGAATAAAATGAAGAGTGTGGAAAACTCCTTGTTTGGACAAATTTCCCCCGTGTTCTCAGTAGCTAACTGAGTACACCCTAAGCTGTGGGGTTAGGGTGGAAAAAATCGGGAATAGTAATGTGTCCCCGATTCGGAAGGATAGTAGCAAATTGAAAGGGGAGCCTTCAGATCTCTGTCAACGCTGTAATGTCTTGACTTGGCTTTTATATCCTGTTACGTGAAGATATGTAACTGACGTAGTAAATTGAGTTTTATCTTCTGATGGTAGTAAAAATTCTGAATTAAATGGGTACAATAAACAGATTTGAATTCAAGGTAAGAAGTACTATAAGATCTACTGATTTTAGTTTGTGGGACGAAAAAAATACAAATTCTGTTGATTACTTTAATCGCTCTGTGCTTAGGTTCATACTAAAGAATGATCTGAGTTGATTTTTTAAGACGATTGAACTCATTCTCTCTGTTGTCAAACTTCTTGAGAGTTGACTTTATTATTACAATTTGTCAGATGTGAAGAGAGAGAGAGAGCGGTATGAAGAAAGATGTGGTGTCGTGTCAACTTATGTTTCTGAGGTCTTATATATTTTTTTTTTTTTTGTAAACATTGAATTTCTGTAGAAATATCTTTGTATAAAAAGAAGTATATATATTTTATTTATTTATTTTTTTTTAATGAAAACTACCTTGCTGCTAAGGATGTTATTTAAACAGTCAATTTATATTACCATTAAACAATGTAAAAACTTGAGAATTTTAAAAAAGCAGTAGATATCCTTCCATTATTTTGAGGCATTCATCTGATCATCTTGTTTATAGTTGCAAATAAATTACAATTTTTAGTACTGATTCCATAGCCCAGTGGTCTTATGCGTTCTGTTATACATCAGTAGATTTTCGTATTGAATCTAGCTGAGAGCAAAATTTTTTTTTCCTTTGCTTTTGAGATCCGTGGTTAATTAACCATTTTAGGCCTTTTCTTTCTTTCTTTGGTCAAACTCTTACTATTGAGTTTTGACTTTATTTTCCTATGTAACAATGATGGATGCTAATGACCAAAAGAAAAATAAGTGACGTCATGTACACATAACAGTGACATACACAAAAACTGATTACGAATTCGCTCTCACTCCTAAGGCCCAACTCCGGTTGACTTGTTCTGCTAAAGATAGCAAATCTAATTTATATGAACTATTGATAGAGGAGTTGAAATTAGACGAGTAGTTTTGGAATGATATTGTATGGAAAGATGAGTTCTGTTTTGTTTACCTTTTAGATTTTAATGAAGCAAGGGAGATTGACCTTTGCGCAGCCAAGCTTGTTATTCATGTTGTTTCCATTTCTTGGCTTTCTTGGCTTTTTTCAGGGTTCTCACCTGTGGAAGGAGGGGGGTTCTCATGGTCAGTGAATTCAATGATTCGTCAGAGATTTTGAGATTCTCAAAAATTCTTTAAAAAAAAGCGTGAGATAGCTTTTTTGAAAATTTTTTTATTTAAGCATCATTTGCAGAATTAAAGGTTAATGATATGTTTTCAATATTCATATTGAATAAGAAAGTGGCTTGGAAGTAAGTAAATGGGAGGTAGGAGGCCATCAATTACCCCCTATGTTGACTTATCTAATGTCAGGGAAATTAGAAAAAATTTCAGGAAATTTTGAACTGGCAAGTTGGTGAAAACCCTGATTATCCGTTTGTAGAGGGAGTCTCTTTTTCCAGCTGCACAAAGCAATAAATGATAGAAAATTTCAACTTAATCAGATTCACAGAACATAAGCTACATCCGAAGGAGAAGAAGAAAAATCTTGAGTGAGAAGGATATGTTACCTTCATTTGGTGTAAACTGAATTATAGATAATGCTGATATGGAGAGTGAGAAAATTGACGGAATTGGCAAACAGTAACTTGTCGTATAGATACATGTAAGACAGACCAGAGTGAATTTCATTGCTCAACAAGGACGATGTATGTAATTCTTTGCTTTAAGAGGAAATGTACAGAGATCATCTCCATGTTAGTATTTACGGAACAAGTGTTGCTGTAAGTAGAATAACTTGTATTTCAGGCATTGCTGTTAACGTTAGAATTTTCTGTTTGATACTGTTTTTTTAAATTTTGTTTTTCTTTGCTTAGCACTACCAGAAAGAGAAACCACCTCTTCCTTCACAAATAATACACCTGAAGAAGGCCATAGAATAGATCGGCTGAAATGTGCGAACAACAAAAGGAATGACTGAAAATACCTAAAAGTCTTTGAATGATAATGACTCTTCTCAAAATTATAGACAACTAGCTTCACAAGGGAAATTATGAATCACTGCCGCCTATATATATATATATATATATATATATATATATATATATATACAAATTTTTATCGCATAAATTTAGCATAGACTTTTATTGTAAATTGAATCTGACACACAAAACTTGGAAGAGGGAGAGATTGTCAAAATTAACAGAAAAAGATGATTTCATTACTCATTGAGGAAAGAGTGCGCATTCAGAATTTGAAGTTTCTACTGTGAATGCTGAGAGTTTGGTGAAATACATTTGTATAATTGTCAGAACACATGAATTACTTAAACCCAGCAGAAGTGTTTAAATCTGTTTGTTGTGGGTAGTGGTGATAAATAACAACAGTAACAGTTACAGGCATAACAGATAGGATATATGTGAAAGAGTATATATATATATATGTATTTTTTTTTTTTTCCCAACATCTAGGTGACCAATATTTTGATGGGTGGTGACCACTTGAAAAAAAAAGGTTGAATTTTCAAAAAAAACATATGTCTGCTGGATACAAACTAGGGGATCAATTTGGCACAAATCTACATTGCAAATTGAACCTCCCACTAAAAATCTTTTTTAGGGGGAGATTTAAAAAAAACAAACGTAAACCAACATTTTTTTTCTGGACATAATAAAGAGTAAATGCTCAAAATTTCAGCCCTCTTGTTCCATTCATGTGGCCTGTATGCATAATACATATAGCCTGCCTGTCAGCCAGCTGGACCGACTTGAAAACTATTTTGACAGTTTTGATAGATGGTTTCTAACCTAACAAAAGAAATGAAACCATGATATAAAAATGAAATCAAGTAAGTGTTTTGTTTGAAAATTGGAGGGGAAAGAATTGACTGAAGTACCCTATGTTGCTGGGTAATGAGATTGGCATGTCAGTCGTAGGAAGAAGCAAGGAAAATCAGTTGAGTATGAGATTCAGGTCAGACACACTGCAATGGATAAATATTTCTGAATTTTAGCTATTTTCTTTGTCTGGAATCTTTATGTAAACACCCTATTTCTGTTGGCTCGGTAGTTGTTGGAGCATCCCTGCTACTGCAACAAAGACATTAGAATTTTGCAGGAGTTCCAACAAGATGGCTGCCATTTGTTCATGCAATCGTATCTGAAGTCACTTGAGTTGTTTCTGTGACTAAAAATAAAGTAATTAAGTAGTCCCTCTGGCTGGACCAATATGTGACATTTCGAGTGTGCCAGCTAATTATTGACATGATACTGCTAAAGCAGCCAGGATGTGTGGGTGTACGAAAAAGGGGATCTTCCTAAGGTGTCAGAGATGTAAAAATAAGAACAAGTCCCTGAATTTATAAGGACAAATGACCATGACAAGAGATAGGGAAAAAGATATTGTATTTCTGTGAATGGAAACTCTGTTGACAGTGGTGCAGATTATTAATTTCTCACATTCCGAACCAAATTCTTGTCTGCTTCATCTTTCCTCTTTTATATAAACTGAGGCGGTACCCGTTCCAATGGTGCACGTTTGAAAGGAGCCAGATTATTTATTATTTATTTGTTTCGGATGTTTTAACAGGGAATAACTTTAAAAATCAATTGGAATCGAATTGTTCTATGACAGGAACAAATATTATCAAATATGACTGGAGCAGCGGATCATAACTGTCAGGTAAAATAATTTTCTGTCTGCCATATGAAACTATGGCTCCAAAGTATTTTTGGTTACTTCTCTTCGGTGTTGTCAGTTTAGATAATTCTAAACTGTAGAAGTCAGGGGAGATGATTTATAGAATCCAGTAAGAAAGATCTATAATCTTCAATTTTTTTATTTATTTTAAATTGACTTCTCAAGATCAGCTGACCACTTGTTGAGTGATTGTAGTGCATAGATTCTTCAAGATCCACTGATCCAAACAGCTTCAAACTCGACACTGCCCTACCTAGTGCGCTGACTAATATATCTAGAGAATGTCGACTTCATACAATGATCAGTTGTTGAGTAATCATGGTGCATAGATTCCTCAAGAAGTGATGATCTGAACAACTAGTATGTCAATGCCCTGCCTAGTATCCTAACTAATATATCTGGCAAATGTTGATTTTGTACAACAGCCAGTTGTCAAGTAAGTGTGGTGCATACACACACAAGTGGAGATTTCTTCAATTATAGTTAGATGTATACCTCCCTCCTTTGCTTCAATCTAAGATAGACTCCTGTTCAAAAGATAAATTCATTTGGGAAGAACAAGGGTGAAAGAAGGGCTTATACACCCCCCCCCCTTTTTTTTACATGAATGTTCTATTTCATTTTATATTTTTGTATTACTCATCAATCAAATATTCTGAGCTACGTCTGATTTTTAACTGCAAGGCCAGTTGACAGTTCTATGAATGCCAAAATGGTTTTTGATTAGGTTAAAACATTCATAACAAATGAAAGATAGGAAGTTGGCGAAGAAAGAAAAATATATTTAATCAATTATCAAGATAAAAGAATAAGAAGTACTAGAGAGAAAAAAAAAGACTATACAGTGTTTATAACTAATGCATACACTTCACATACACACATATATATATATCTTTATATATATCTTTATATATATATATATATATATATATATATATATATATATATCGTTTCTTCATTTTCCAATTAATTATATTTTTTCTTCATCTTTGATACAATGATTATTTATTTTATTTCAGATGTTTTGATGGGGATTAACTTGATAAATCAATTGGAAACAAATTGTTTTATTACAGAAACAAATGTTTGCAAATGCTGTCAAAAACTGTATAAACAATATCTTAGGTTTTGAACAGAATCTCTTTCTTTTTCTTGTTCTTTTATAATAACCAATATTTTTTGATATTGCCTCAAACAAATCTTATTTATGAATACACTGGTCTGTATGATAGATATGGGGTCTATGCTAAAAAATAACTTCTGAACATCACTGTAAAAAAAAAATGGAGTAAATATAATGTATTTTTTATTATAAAATGATAATTTGATATTGTACAGTACTGTATCAATATAATATTAAAAGTATGATTTAGTTTATGTGTGTATGACTTCCAAGAAAGAGATGTTGAATTAAGGTACCCTTAAAATACACTAATATAAAGAATCCAGAAAAATATTTCTTAACGTCAACGTTTACTCTATTAAGACATTACTTATTATATACTCTATTAAGACATTACTTATTATATTACAATAAATTGAATAAGAATGTGACTTTTTTCCAAACCAGAAGTTGGTTGTGACTTTCCTATACCTTTCCCACCCTCAAGACATTTTTCCCCTTCAGTCATAAAAAGGAGACCAGTACAATTTAGGGTCTGTACAAATCAAATGATTTTAAAGTAATTTATATTCTGTTGCCCGAGAAAGTCGACTGTATATTATAGAGTGTCACCAATCAAGTCCTAACTTGAGAGAGAAAGAGGAAGTGATGTGTATGCCGAATATAGGGGAGATCACTCTAGCTACTCTAATCGTATAAGAGTGAGTGCACAATAATCTAAAACACCGGGTCGTGCGTATTTCTTCTCTTCAACGATACTAATCTGTTTTACACCAGCTAAAAAGGTGACACAACATTAGCGCTCAGTGAATCCCAAGATAAAGAAGCTGGCTTTAACATTACAATTCGTCAGGGGTCGTTGCAGATCGATACAATGAGGAACCACCGTCTTTTAATCACCCTAACTACTGGACTTTCGCTTACTGCCGGCGGGGCCTTAGGTGCTTTCTTGGAGCGAGTTCGGGAGAAAAATGGTTCTTCTTCTCTGGGGTTCAACATTCCTCCTCCGGAGATACCCACCCTGAAAGCCCACGAAAAACCAACACCCTCAGGTACCAATGTCATACCTAGCGAACCTATGCCGGGTAACCGGGTGGCCCAAATTATGCGATTCGGTTTTCCTAGCATGAGTAACCTTCGTTCTTACGGTAATTATATTTTGTCCTACGATCAGAGAACCAGGTGCCCAAATTGGGTCTTTGAACATTTGACCCCGGACAGTTTACGCGAGAAGAATGCCGATCGGACATCCTGTTCTTTTGCGGAAGATCCATCGATCCATGCATATTTCCGGGGAACAGATGCTGATTTTAAAGGCAGTGGATTCGACCGAGGACACATGGCAGCGGCCGGTAATAACCTTCAATCGTGGAAAAATCTTCAAGATACATTTTACTATACCAATGTTGCACCCCAGGTAAGCCGAAATAAATTATGACTTTTTACGTTTTTTGGTTTAACTCAAGTTCTGAATCTTGAAAAAAAAAAGAAGAATTTTTTGCATTATTATTGTTCTGCTTCCAATACATAATACCTCAGATACCTCCGAAAATTTGTCTGTTTTGAGAATTAAAAAAAAAAAAATGCTTCCAGGAAAGGGGGTTCTATTTACAATGTAACTATAATTCTTAACTGAACCCTTCAATCCACCCGTCTTACGGAAGTAAGGTCTCCAAGTATGTGTTTTGTAAACTTTTAGAGGAAACGAGAGTTTTATGGTTCAAGAACACAATAAATCACTTTTTCAATTTTTTTTCTTTTTTGAATATTTGATTCTTCCAAATCTCAATCCGATTTTAAAAACGAAACAGAACACATTTATTTAGCAGTTTTGGGGGAATGTATTAGCTATAATCGAACTTTTTTGTGACATTATTTAAATTAATACACACACACACACACACACACACACATATATATATAATCAAACGATAGATGATTATCATCATTTTTAGATGAAGTATTTCCTGATACCGCTTGCCTTCGGATGTTGAGCTTACCTGAATCAACCATGATCTCCTTTTATTTTTTTAAATATCAACTTATTGTCTCGAAATTGATTGAATTTACTGTAGCCTTGATTTCTTTTCAATAATTTTTTTCTTGATTTTGTAAACACACGACCGATGGCAACATTGAATACGTGACCATTATGTTGGCAATTTTAAACGGAAAGAGGAAATGTAATTTAAACTGGCAAATAAATCTACTCAATTGTCATTAAAAGAAAAAGTCACTTTTAGCGATTAAAAATGCTCCATATCAAAATGGCTGCAAGATGCGTCTTTACAAACATTGCCGGAATTAGCCTATCCTTGCTGTCAAAAAATGAAGACAATATTTACCCAATTTTGCAGTTGCATTTTTACTTAATTGAATATCAAATGTTGTTCTACTTTTGTTTATGTTCAATACTTCTGGAATATTGAATTTGACCAAAGGTAAAATCAAGTGAAGATGCAACCAATTTGGAAGAGTCTATGGGTAAATCGTCGATTGTCAACTTAATTAAAAAAAATTATTTTTCAACATACGTTGAAAAATGTTACACAAAATATATATGTATAGATTCACCGATACCAGTTTTTCGGGTGGAAAAAAAAAATTTGGTCATCTTTGCTTATGGAGTTTTTTTTCATGCTTCAAGTCTGAGATAACTTGAAATTCTTCTCACTATGTCACCAGAACATAAAATTCTGTTTTTACTACGTCACCGTGCGGTGACTGACATAGAGCAGCGTTACAGACACTACTCAATGATAATATAGAAAAGTTGCGTCCCTTAGCAACACAAATAAAGGCACATGGCGTATTAATATAGGTAGATTATTTCACGCTCTTCTTAACAACAAAAAAAATTTCTGTATTTGCATTACATTTAAAAACTCAAACCAGCGAAATATTTTCAACGTTCCAGGACCTCTGAAGCTAGAAGCAAGTCAAAAACAAGATTAGCTGTATATTTGTAGGTGCACAACGGTTTGAAGTAATAGTTTGTGATACTGTCGATTATTGAATCATCGTAGCCTCATGAAGGACCTGCCTGATCAACCAGCCAAGTTGGCTACATATTCTTTTCTTTGCTCATCTCTCTGTATGTGTATCCAGGCTCTCCTGATCACATTGTTTTGGGGGTTACTGCCTTGAAAATTTGCATGAGTACACCACTAGGCACCATCTAAAAGGATTTTTTAAAATTTTCTTAAAAAAATTGCTTTTTGAGGTCTCTGTGGTCATTTTTGGCCAACCAACAATGCTCAAAGTTAAGATCTTTTTTTTTCTTCTCTCGACAAAAGATTTATTTTTCAGATGATTATTTGAATAATTATCCTGGTACACACGGATGCTATGGTGATTCATTTATGCAATATTACTACTGTAATTAGTTTAATCCTCACTGGATCCCCTCTCCTATGGCTTTTTTGTCAAACTGAGCTAAACCTGGTAAATATCAAATATATTCTGCTCCAGTATTTATGGTGTACATACACTATGGTTTAGTTTAGCACAAGGCCACAGTAGTGGGACACCCAGTAAGGACTGAACTCATTACAGTAGAAATGGTCAACATTACAAGCTCGTTAACCATAATTAAACTGATTGCGGAACTAAGGATTTCTTGAAATTGCTGAAATGATCTGAGATTTCACATAATTATTGAAAAGTCAAAGGATTTCACTAAATCCCTAGATTCACAATCTTTCTCTGACAGAGACACAGAATTATTAAAAATCACGTTGAGGGAAATAATCTTTTTTGTGAGGAAATCCCTCTAAACTTTGATTTCTAATCGTGAGGATTATTGAATCGAGCTCCTCTTACCTAAATCTCATCAGAATAAAATCATCAGATAAGAACTCTTCATCAGCTAAATAGAAATCATATTACTGAGAAAGCCACTTATTATGATCATTTTGGGACTGAATCTTGATGATAACAATAATCAGCCGTAACATAAGAATGTAAGAAGGATATAAAAATGGAACAATTTACATTCATTGTTATAAATCAATCGTAACCCCACAAATCGCAGATTCTCCTCTCTTTGCTCGTCTTAGTGTCTCGAGGCACTCCTGGTTATATGTTTTGGGATACATGAATTTGCATGGTACTCCATCATGCACCACCTAAAATTCTTTTTTTTCTTTCAAAGAAGTTTTTTTTGGTCTCTTGTCATTTTAAACCTAAAATGCCCAAATATTGTGCTGGTATTTTTAATAATTTTTAATTAAAGATCTATTTTTTTCATTTTTCATTTTAGAAAATTTTTAGATGATTAGTTGTGGCACATTCATGGTTACTGTGATTCAATTATTTACATTAATTGTTATAAATTCATTATCATAAACAAAAATTATAAAAGATTTATATAAATATTTCAATAAAAATTTTCAATCATTTTTTAATAAAATGTTTGGGACTGACTGATTTTGATAGAAATAACTGTTTGATAACATTATCTGTGATTATGATAAACGGAACCCTCTATAGTTATTTTAGATTCTTTGAGGACAAAATAGTTACATATGTAAATATAATGATCAATAATTTTTAGGTATGGAGGCCTCAAAAGCTATCTCTGGTCAAAAGTCCATCAAAGTTAGTTGAGTTGTTTTTAGAAATAGATACATCAATATAGATATTCACGAAGCTTAGTTTAGTCTGGCACAAGGCCAAATGAAGAGGAGGAATGAGAGAAGAAAAATTGTATTATGCCAATCTATGAAGTGGAGAGGGCCTGAGGGTTAATTCGGAAAAGTAACCAACCATTTTGAATATCTCTGGAATCTGGTTGATTGGCCTTAACGTAACTTGGCAACCAAGTAGAGGAGACCTTACTGTGCATGCGTGAACACTGTCCCATGGGGTTATTCAGTCGGCAGTGAGATGCCATTGAGTCAGTTTGCTTACTATGTGACTGTTGCATTCACACTGACTGGATATATCCATTCTTTACATCTTGTGTGCAGGGTTTTATGGCAAAACATCACATAACCAGGTCTGTTAGCCCCCCCCCCTCCGCAGTCCAGATTAGGCTCGCTGTGACTTCTATTTTTTTCCCCAAAGAGATTTCAGACCTTAGACGAGATTAAGGGCAATGCAACGAGGCAGATGATGGTGATCCCAAAAGAGGACTTTTTAGACTATTTTGAAAAGAGGAAGGGATGCTGGGATAAGTCTATTAGGTCCCAAAGGGGAGTACTTTGAAAGGGACTGAGGCGTCATTGCCCTAGGTAGGCTTTTTTTTTTTTTTTTTCGTTAATATTGAATGGTTGGGTATTTTCTAAACAGACCTTGTATGTATAAAATACATTTGTTTTTCAAATACTAATTTTACTATTGCTAAAAAACCAATAAAGCTGTCATAAGTTCTTTTATTTTTTTTCTTTCTTTTTTTCAACTGCTAAAATGATTTGAGGGAGATGAAAACCGAGGCAAATGCCCCGTTTAATACCTCTCGTGTCTAAGCTGATTACTTTTCCCTCTGGTGGGAAATAATAATTATTATCCGTTCTAAGCAGACAACTCCAAACATTGTAAATTACTGCAAAGGAGTCCATAATCAGCTTATTATTGTGAAAGCATAAATTAAAGAAGATAATATTTCAGTCAATAATCAGATATCAATTTATTTGTGATGTCAAGTGGATCTAATCTGTTGTTTCTTTTAGGAAACTAAGACCAGGGTTGCCAGACAGTTGGAGACGTTTCTGGCCAAAATGTTCGCAAAAAATGTCCAAATGTGAAAATTGTTGATAAACAATTGCAATACAGTGTTGCCAGATAGTTGGAGACGTTTCTGGCCAAAATGTATGCAACAATTGACATGGAAATACAGAGTTGCCAAATAGTTATAGACTTTTTTGGCCATAAACATGCAAAAAATGGCTGAATGCCAGAATTGTCTATAAAATATTGCAGCACTGTAATACGCTGCAAACATGAGAATTTATTGAAAATACTGCTACAACAAATGGAATTTCTTCATTCCGTACAAATGGCAGAAAGTAAGGGTCCAGTTTAGGATTACAATTACATGAACCTTAGGAAATTAATTTTTTCCAAACTGAAAAATTTCCTAAAGAAATGAAGGTCTTATGGATGGGAAGCACAAAACATTACTTACAAAAAAAAAAAATTCTTTAAAAAAAAAAAATGTTTGAAAGAAATGAAGAAAAAGACAAAAATTCCAAGATGACCAAAGCTAATAGTTCATGGCCAATTGCTTTTCAAAAGGCCAAAAAAATGGCCAAAACAGCAACCCTGACAAAAACCACTCATTGAGATTTACCTGTTCCGTTGCCTATTTACACAGTTTGTACCGATAGATGTTGTCTTTGTGCCGGTTGTTATACATAATTCATTAGAGTAACAACCATTGATTTTTGGAGTAGTGTGTATGAGCACTTACACTATCACAGGAGAATGATTGCAATTCAGCAACCTTCATATGATGAACTGTGTGACTTTCACTGTCTGTACATGCATAATGAACGTTGGATAAAACTTTTTTTTTTTTTTTTTTTTTTTTACTGGTAAAAATAACCCCTACCCTCCATTTCAAACAATGGACTCTTCTACTTCAATGACTCTAGATGAAACTGATAAGATGCAAACATCTATTCACACTATTAACAGTATTGAAGTAGTGAATTATTAGGGGTTAAAGTAAGAGAATGTGTTGGAACCGTTCGATCTGGAGGAAAAAATCATAGGCAGATATTTTTTACCAAATGCATTACTACTTCCAATATATAAGTATATATATATATGTATATATACTTATTATTGTGTCATCCACAGACAGCTGTTTCGTTGTATTACAACTCTTCAATGTGGCTATAGACTATCCATTTTCCCATCTAGTGCCACGAGGTAGGATTGAAACCTTCGCCTCAAACCTGGAGGCCGGTATCCTACCTCTGCTCCACGGAACTGGATGGTCAGTAAGGTTGAATTTGAGTGATATATTTATTTAGCTTATATTCCCCATCCACCAGAGTGCTCTATTCCAATAGTGGAGCTACAGCTTTAATCACTAAACACATTAAAAAAACTTTACAAAAATCTTTTTGTGTCACTTCAGTCACTTATTTCCCAATGTCTGTTAATGTAATTTATGTAATTTTCTTCAGTGTTTTTTTTTCCCTCCTTGTTTCAATATATACTTTATTATTATGGAACAATGTGTAAATTTCCTCTTGTTGGGATCATCAGTTGTTCATCTTGTAATCATTTTGGGGATTTAAAAACAAAACAGTTATATTAACATGGCAACCCAGCAGTGTTGATCAAATTGAATTTAATACATAGCTTATGTCATACTGCATGCAGTTTGCTATTTTAAATATGATATTATCTTAGTGTATTGTATATGGATGTTATGTTATACAGTACATCTTTTATATTATATTTTATCATAATGTATATCAATGTTATTTTATACTACACTTTAGAAAGCCATGAATTCATCTCCTACCCCAGCTATGGGTAAAATATATATGATCTGACAGAATGATTATGAATTACGTTATATTGTATAGAAACTCTTGTTTGAAATGATTACCAGTTATTACATGGTGAATGTATCATTCAACCTACACAACATAAGTAAAATAAATAAATAAAAAGAAATGGAGTCGCTCCTGGAATCAGTGGAGAAAGTAGATCACTACATCTACCTAGGACAACAAATCTTCATGGAAATCTCAAAAGAAGAAGAAATCAAGCAATCACTCTAGGCTGGCAATCTTTCTGTAGAGCAAGCTCAATCTTCAAGATCAAGAAAATCTCATTAGTTCTAAAAAGAAGGGGTATACAACCAATGCATCCTCCCGATAGTCACCTATGGAGCAAAAACATGGAGTCTAACCAAGAGACTGACCTACAAACTGGGATGCATACAACGTGCACAGGAAAGAATCATGCTAAACCTTACATGGCTAGATCAAAGATGGGCACAATATATTGGGAAAAAACAGGAGTCCAAGACCTCGTAGAATCCATTAGAAAATTCAAATGGCAATGGGCTGATAATGTTGCAAGAATGGCACACAACCGATGGATAACCTGACTCACAATGTGGATCCCCAGGGATCACACGTGCAACCAAGGCCTGCAGAATACAAGATGGAGAGAAGAATTTCACCAATTCAGGAAGTATTGGCTCTGTGATGCCCACGATAGAGAGGTGTAGTGAATCCTGGGGAAGGTCCAAGTCCAATGTTGGATGTTAAAAGATGATGATAATCATTTCTGTTGGATCATACATCCATTTCCTTATAACATATATGTATATATATATATATATATAATCATCATCATCATCAGTCTTTTGGACATAGACCTTCCCCAGGATTTGCCGCAATTCTCTATCATAGGCGTCGCGGAACCAGTATTTCCTGAATTTGTCTAGTTCATCTCTCCATCTTGTGTTCTGTCGGCCTCAGTTTCGCATGTGATCTCTGGGGATCCATGTTGTGAGTTGTGATGTCCATCGGTTGTCTTTCATTCTTGCAACATATATATATGTATAGTTTTTTTTTTCGAAAGATACATTCAAATTTTTATGGGAAGATATCAATATACAAATCATCTCTGCTTCGGCTCTGCATATCATAACTACTTACTGTACCTATTTCTGATATATGAATTAGACTTGGAGGTAACAAGCACCTGAAGCAGTCACACTCACTCTACCCTGTGGTATTTTACCCATAGCTGGGGGGGTGAAGATGGATTCATGCTTTTCCAAAATGTATTAGTGCGAAGTGAGTACAGACTGTCCCAGCCAGACTTTGAACTTAGCATAGCAAGTCCATTATCCATGCTGTTAGAAGCTTAGTCATCCAGCATCTCCATGCTTTCATAACAAATAAAATTGTATTAAATCTAAACATGAAGGGTACAATATCTGTACCTTGTGCATATGAATCTCCATAGCCCATGTGTGTACCAGAACTAATTATCTAGGAAATAAATCTTTTATCTGAAATTATCTAAAAAAAATACCAGCACAAGATTTGAGCCTTGTTGGTCCCAAAATGTCGATCAGCATCATCATCAGTCTTTTAACATCTGTCGTTAGACATAGACCTTCCTTAAGATCCGCCACATTTCTCTATCATGGGCATCACGGAGTCAGGATTTCTTAAATCTATCTAGTTCATCTCTCCATCTTGTATTCTGTCAGCCTCGGTTTCGTATGTGATCTCTGGGGATCCATGTTGTGAGTCATGATCTCAATTGGTTGTCTGTCATTCTTGCAACATGACCTGCCCATTGCCATTTAAGTTTTCTAATAGATTCTATGATGTCTCAAACTCCTGTTTTCTTCTTGATATATTGTTAGGTTCCATGTTTCAGCTCCATAAGTGACTATTGGGAGGATGCATTGGTGGTATACTCTTCTTTTTAGGGTTATTGGGGCTGTCCTTTTTTTCGAAGGTTGAACTTGTTTTGCCAAAGGCTTGCCATCCTAGGGTGATTCTTCGCTTGATTCCTTCTTCCTTTGCGGATTTCATAAAAATTTGTTGACCTAGGTAGATGTAGTGGTCTACTTTCCCCAGTTTTGCATCTTTGATTCTGACAGTTATGTCCTTATTCTCAATTTGATTGTTGCACATGACTTGTTTTACTCAAGTTTATGTGTAGGCCAAAGCACTTTTTTGCGAATACAAAAAAAAAATGTTTTTAGATTGTGCCTAGTGCTTTACTCATGCAAATTTTCAAGGTTGTAGCCACCAATCAGGGGCCCATATACCAACAAGCCAAGAGAAAAAAATTTGTAGCCCACCTGGCTGCTCAGTAATGCAGGTCATTTGTTGGGTTACTGTTATTTGAAATTCCTTCACCAAGAAATGCTTTCCACAATAAAAATGGGGAGGTGCTTTATCTCATTGGCCCCCCCTGCCCCCCCCAAGACCCTCCTCCTTTTGATGAAGAATATCTATCACATTTTAGAAGCATGTGTGTATACATTATTTACAAATGCCCTGTATGACATGTTACCCAAAAGTTTGGAGAATTCCACCATGAAAAAATTTCCTGCATATTCCAGTGAATAAGACGGTACTTGAAGCTTAACCCCCCCACCCAGCAAAAAAAATTAGGTCGTCTGATAGGCCATGTATGAAAACAGTGAGAAGATATTAAGCTAATTCAGACTGAGATTGAGGTTTCATTTTATCTGAAGGTCGTCTTATTTGTGTATATGTATGATACTTATCCTAACACCTAGTTTCCACCATCTCCTTTGAAGTAGTCTCCTTGGGCTTATTTGTATCTGTTGTTTTCCTTGTAGCTTATATAATATCGGGGAAACCCTCATTGACTGATTTTTGTGTGTGATTGCGTCCTTGTTGTATCTATAGTAGTAAAGAAATTTTGGAAGAGCACAGAAAAGCTGTAACACGTTGCAACAAGTGAGATTTTTGGGTGGTAAACCATGCTTGCAGGGAGCAAGGTTGGCAGAGGTCCTTATGGTATGATGTACAAATTATTGACTGGGAGAACATTTGACGAATTTGTCTACCTAAGGGAGTGGTACACATACTGCAGTTGGACCAATTAGTCAACCAAGCATTGATATCAATAGAATCTGGAAGACTACTTAGAAAAAAAAAAAAGAAAAAGAAAAGCAAAACAGATAGCCCAATGCAAGGGAGGAAACTCTGAAGTACCTTGATAACACAACCTATTTATACAAAAAAAGGATATGACGTGTCCAGTTCAATTGAGTATGTTCTCTGAGTAATGATTCCACATTCTTGGACCAGCAGCATTGAACAAAGGCTGGTGGGTTCACAGCAGAAATATTGTGAATAAATGAACACATAGATAATAAAAATAGTCTGACCATATCATACATAATGATAAATTCTGGTTAATTGCACCATAGCTTCAGTTCACTAAAAGTTACTCAAGAATGGCCTCTCTTCAACTTCTCTTTGATCCAGCTTTGATAACCCTTCCAGACTGGTAGGAGGTAATGACACAGTAGTAGTGAGAGTACCCAAGAGACTTTGGTGCAGCAATCTCATGATGTCTTTGCTGAAGTCTGTGCTACGATAGGTTTGCATGTGCTGTTCAAATTCCTTGAACTTTTTTGCAGTATTTATATGATGTGGGCATCTAGAATATGATATCCGGTTAAAAAAACAGGTATGGTTAGTCACTCAATGGAAGTCGTCACGTGACCAATGTCTTTTGGCAGCATACCATCAAAAAATCGGGAAAAGGGGTGATCAATGAATAAGTTATTTCTCCCAGCTTATCTTTGGATGGTCATGTCTAAAAAGTCTGAATTTTCAAAAAACAAGCATGAATGCAGCCAGACATAAATGGGACCAGTTTAGTTCAAACTTACATTGTAAACTCCAATTAAAATCGTATTTTGGGAGGGATTTTCAAGAAAAAAAAATATCATAGATATAAGGAGTAAATGATTGAATTTTTAGCCCTCTGGCTCCATTGGTTTAACACATACATTATACCTATTGATAGATAGACAGGTAGAATCATTTGAAAAAGGTGACAGTTTTGGTTGATGGTTTCTGATAATCTTTTTTTTTCTTATTTGCAGGTTGGTGTTGGCTTTAACAGAGGAATTTGGAACAAGCTTGAAAAGTATGTTCGGTCCCTGGCGAGGCGGAATAAAAATGTCTACGTCTGCACTGGGCCCCTTTTTTTACCAAGGTAACAAACTGATAATTAATTTTTCAGAAATGTCGTTTTCAATAGCCTATCAACTATCTGATGACAGTAACCATTTTTTTGGAAGTGTCAATTCTTGCAAAAGTCTGCTATCAAAATCATATTTGATATTGTCCAATCAAAAGTCAGAGAGCATACTAGACAATGTAAATGTATCAAAAAATCAATTCCTGCATTGGTTTTCTATTGTAGACAAATCTATGGTTTAGTGGTGGTTTAGAATTATATCAATTTTACCAGTATTTTCTGTCTTCTCAAATGACCTTGATCATGAGGAAACTTTATTAAGTGATTAAAGAAGTAAAACTGTGATGTAAAAAAGGTTTACTAGTTAATGAGACTATAATGAGGTAGCTCTATTGTGGGTACTTACTGGTAGGTTATCAGCAAACATTGGGCATGAACTTGGTGTGTCTATATTATAACAGGGAAATAAATCAAATCAGTCTATAAGTGATTACGAGGATCTACACATTTCTGAGCTACCCACAAACCATCTTGGTGAGGTAGGTGAAAATGTTGAGACCTTGATTTTATGGTGTTTTTTTTTTTTTTTTCATTTTTTTTTTTGTTGTTGAAATTTTACGAGTTAAAATCTGGATGTATCTTTGATGCCAGGACATACAGTAAATGAAAAATCTTTCAGCTTTTTTGTCCTATTGACTGGAATGCTTACAGATAAGTGAGACAATTTGATTAAATTCTCTTGACTTTTCATTTCATGAACTGCTTAAGAACGCTATAAATTACTGTGAAACTTTTCAGTGAAATGAAAATGAACAAAGAATGTGGAAAACTCATTCGCATAAATTTCCTTGTATGCACAACAGCTTATTGAATACACTCTAAGCTGTGTGAGTTATCCCTTCAGTGGACTTGCATTCTGCCAAGGAGGTTGTCGTAAATAATAGATTTCTGGTCTAGATCAGACTTTAGACTTCTGTGAGCAGTATAGAAAAATTTCTTCTAAAATCATTGTAATCGTCAAAGGTAAGTAACTTTGATCAGTAGCTATTCTACTTTGAAATGACATTCGGAATTTTTTTATATTAAGTTAAATTTCTCTTTTGCAGGAACGATGAAGAGGATGGTAAGCTTTATGTGAAATACCAAATAATCGGCAAGAACCACATTGCTGTTCCAACGCATTTCTTCAAGGTGGTTCTTGTAGAGAACGAATCTGGAGAGTTTGAGTTGCTGTCTTTCATGTTCCCGAATGAAGCCCAAACTGATGACGCCCTACTCAAATATTTCCTCATTGATGTTGAGCGAATTGAGAGGGCTGCGGGTCTTCTCTTTTTCGACAAATTACCCCAAAATCGAATTAAGATGATCAACAAACAAGAAACCAAAGTTCGCAGTTGGTGTTGAGCAGGTGTTATGATTTATTAGAGACCGTCAACCAAAACTGACAACGTAGTTTTCCTTAGTTTCCAAGTGATTCTGGTTGGCTGGCTATGTATGTACCACTTGTGCTGGCCCTACCAGTGGAGCATGAAAACTGGAAATTTAATCACTTACTCCTTATTATACCCAGAAAAAACGTTTTTTGACCCCCCTTGATTTGCATTATAATTTTATGCTTTATCCCAAATTGGTTCCTTAGTTTATGTCCAGCAGCGTTCACGTTGTTTTTTTTTTTTTTTTTTTTTTAATTCTTGGATTTATTAGTGATCACCGCCCAACAAAAGGTGAAAGAAGTAATTCATTTATCAATCACCTCTTTTTCCAAATTTTAATTGATCACCCCCAACGCGGCATGCTGAAATAAGATGCTACTTACGTGACGGTTTCTATTGAGTGATAACCAGACCTGTTTTTATATACATTGTTTGAGGAATTTTTTTCTTCTGAGCTGGATGGACATTGTTTTGTTTAAAAAAAAATTTTGCTACCATTTTGTTTTCTTCATCTCTAGCTGTCATTTTGAATTAAACTTTGGACCAACAAGAAGAAGGAAAACGAATTCTAATCAATTGTAAACGGCTTCAGGGTTTTGAGCCAGGTGACGTCCAAATGGAAATATCTATTTTCACAAATAGATACACGTTAAAGGAGAAAGAATCAAAACATGAAAAACAAGAAAGTGATAAGTGCTGTAGCTTCTTTTTTTTTTACTTATGTCTGCGTCGGTGCTTTTTTCTCCACTCAAATTCGAGTCGGAGCTCCATTTTATTAGAGTTGACAAAAGAGTAAATGCTAATAATCGGCGGAATTTTCCGCCGGGCCGATAATTAAAAGATTTTTAAGGCAATAAAACAGAAGACATCTTATTCATAATAGATGAAAAACAAAATAATAAAGTTTTGTTTCAAAAGTTAATTTATGATTATTGAAATCATTCAGATTTTTTACTTATAAAATTTTTTCATCTAGATATTTAAAACAATTTTGGAATCGTGTTTTCCCAGAGCAGGTGGAGGTCTGGATCTGGTGGACCCCATCTACAATGGATCCGTACTTGGCAGAGAAATATCAAATCTTCAAAGCATAGTTCCTCATGAAATAATCAAACCTTCTGGCCATAAGATTCTGGAGACCAAAGTTGGCCATTCTTATTCATTCATAGCTACAAATCTCAATACTCACTATATCGATGGCTAAAAGGATGAAGAGATGCCTCTTTCTATATGTTTTGAATTGAAATTAGGTGTTATAGTGAATGAAATAAGAGGCTATGGAGGTTCTAGTTAGTAGAGGAGTGTTTTTTCTCCATTACACACTGTAGTCTGTATATGTGGCTAGGGAGCTCAAAGAGTTAATGCTTTTTATAAAATGTCTCAAATCAAAGGAGTAATCACTGAAGTGAATGAAATCTGAGGCAATACTGTTCCATCTATGAGTAGTTTTATTCTTAAATTCCTTTGATAAATTCTGTATTCCTCACACTGTGTGCTTCAAAAGAAAAATTCTTGTTGATTTTTCTCAGTATGAGTCCAGATTCTATTTCTTAATTTCAGCAGAAAGTGACACTTTAATGTTTTCAATTTTCTCATGTTATTCTGAATTACTTAGAAAATACCTCTCATACTTTTACTTGTGTCAATCTTTTGGCTTTTCAAAGGAGGAGCTGTCAATTATCCGAATGAGATAGGTAGAGAGTATTTCGTTTGGATTATTGATTGTTTGGATAACTGATTTGATCATAAAAAAAGGGAGTCATACTGAAGACATACGTAGAAAAAGCATGTTTAAAGAGTTCGATGTCATTCAATCGATAAAATTTCTACAAACACAGGATATTGCTAGAAAAATTATTTCATGAATGTTTAAAATGACCGTTTGAGATAATGTTAACGGACCACTTTCCCTCTACAGATATGAAAACAGCAATAAACTCCATCACTTGTAAAAGATATGTAATTGGAACAGTCATGAAATTAAATAGTCATGTACTTTGAGATCTTGTTCTGATAATCCAAAATTTGTATAATTGATGTGTGGATAACCAACATTCTTCTGTATATTTTTACGATTAAACTTGGGCGTTGACAATTACATGCACATTACTTTTGAGTCTAAAATTCATGGATTAATCAAAATTATTATAGCATGAGTAGAAATTCGACTAGTAAGCATATTTTCATTTAAACATATATACTTATATACATTTGCATTGATATGGCACTCTTGCACTATAACAGAGAACCAACAATGCTTGGTGGTATTGTGAGGCACTGCTGGGTTGCCCTGGGGTAGTGGTAATGATGCTTTGGCCTGAAACCATATCTGACCCCAGGTTCATTGTCTAAAGAAGGCTTTGTAGGTAGCACAGGTGCTATTTTCACAGCGGTAGTTGTATAAATCTATTCAATCATTATTCTACTTACACACAAATATTTATAAAAAATATAGCCATATATATATATATATATATATATATATATATATATATATATATATATACCCATTCATTCATGCACACACACACACACACATATATATATATATATATGTATATATGTCTGTGATTATAACATTTAGTAGGAACTATATTTTGTTCAGCACTGAGCATAGTGCTGGGCTTGAACCTTACGTCCTACAGAAAGCAGCCTATATGTGGCCCTGCTCTTACCAACAGAGCTAACTGGTAGGTTCAGGAGTTAGAGAAAGTGTACATATGACATTTTTCTCCATTCTTTGGTTTTATATATATATATATATATATATATATATATATATATATATATATATATATATATATATATATATATATATATATATATATATATCTGATGCCAGCAGTACGTTTAAATTGATGGACAATTTATGTATGATAATTATAATGACATTCAGTAAATTGTCCATTCATTTGATACACATGCTATCAGTAAAGAGGCACATATACACATTCATAAATATTTATTCCTACGATTGTTGAGTGGAGAAATGAGTAATATGTGCTCTTTCTTGAACTCTTAAACTAGCCAGCATCGTTAGAGAGAAGGGAACCACATATCGGCTGCTTTCTGGTGGACATGGGTTTGAGCCCCATGCAATGCTCATTTCTTTCTTTATTCACCTGATCTGGGGCTGTTTGATTTGTTACTGAGTAACACCGTGCCGAATGAAATATAATCCTTACTGAATATCATTAGGATTATCAGATTCTGTCGGACATAAATTGTCCATTCAGTCGACGCTTATATATTTCTATAACCAAGATTCAAATTTCTGCACGCAACTTCATCATATCAACACTCCTGCATACCCACCATTCTTTTTAACATTGAACGTAAATTAAAACGTAGAACCATTTCACAGACCACGTATCCACCCCTTATCTATTTCTACCCACAAAATCAAATTTTACTTAATAAGAGCTAATTCCTTGTTTTCTCTCTTCATTTTCCACTAGAAAGTTCAGGTATAAACGAAATGTTGCCATAAAAATTTTCATTTTGAACAAGGCTTCCAATATTGTCATTTTAAATCTCATATATATATGAAAAGGACGATTGAAAGGTAGAGAGAAAAACTCAAAAGATAGATATAACATTTCAGAATTTTTTATTATTATTCCGTGGGTGTTTTTTGATGCATTTCAGCAGGGGCCAGCCATCTTTTTCCGAGAAAAAATATTTGCGGTGATATACAGAGAGAAAATTTTTTTTGCTGCTTACATTTAAAATTTTTATCTCTGTGAACCGCCCCAAATATTTTTTCTCTGAAAAAGATGGCTGGTCCCTGTCGAAATGCATTGAAATATGTCCACAGAATAAAAAAAATTTCAAGATGTGACACCTATCTCTTGAGTTTTTCTTTCTCTTCACCTTCGAATTGTCATTTTCATGATGTCGGATCACTTCACATCCACAATACAAACACACATACACACTCATATACATATATATATATATATTATTGTGTCATCCACAGACAGCTGATTTGTTGTATTACAACTCTTCAGTGTGGCTATAGACTATCCATTATCTCATCCAGTACCACGAGGCAGAATCAAAACCTTAGCTTCAGACCTGGAGGTCAGTTAAGTTGAATTTAAGCGATATATTTGTTTATCGTATATATTCCTCATCCACCGGAGTGCTCCATTCCATGTTGGATGAGCATTGCATGAGAAAGAGAGAGAAATTGATAGATATTTACAACTTTGTTGCAAAAATATATATATACATATATATATGTATATATGTATATATATATATATTCATAATTACATAAAAAAAACTTTGAGAGATTTGCAAATAAATTAAAATTTGTTTTGGAAAAACCAGATCCATTTTTACATTTCAAATTTTTCAAGTGATTCTGCCTGGCTGGCTATGTATGTGTTGAACATACAAACTGCTCCAATCGAGCTTAAGGGCTGAAAATTTGAACATCACCCCTCATTATATCTAGAAAAAACTTTTAGAGGAGTTGATTTACAATATAATTTTATGCTAAACCTGTCCCTTGGTTTGTATCTGGCAGCATTTATGCTTGTTTTTTTTTTTTTTTACAAATTCTGACCTTTTAGTGATCAAATAAGAGGTGAGAGAAGCAACTTATTCATTGATCACCCTTTATCCCAAGGCATGCAAACAAAGCTGTTGGTCACATGAGGGTTTTTATTGTGTGACTAACCAGGCCAATTTATGATAACTCTCAGTTTACTAAAATACAGAATCTTGGTGTCTACTGGTTTTATTTGTAGTAATTTTATTTGTAATTCTAGGAATGAGTCTGGAAAAGGTTCACATGTAATTATGATTATTCCTAAGGTTATTTCTTAACAGGAAAGAATTTATACCAAAATTCTATTTGTTTCTTAAAAGCCTAAAAGATAAAAAAAAAAACAGCACTCAATAATTGAACTACCGTTGCATCAAAATTTAAAGTCCTGTAAGAAAATTCCATTGAAGAATAAATATGGTCAGAATAAACTCTATTTATGACATCGCTGGTGTTTTCGACTAGAAAACATCTTAAGTAGAGTAAAAAAAACAACATTTGGAAACATTTAGATTTTGGTTAATCTAGATTTTAATAAACTCTTTGAAATATGATCTGAAAAAGGTAAAAAAGCCTTTTTTGTAAAAATTAGAAAAAAACATTTTTAGAAGGGGGTCTAGTAGAGTACTGATGCTAATTTTCAAGTCCTTAGACAAAAAGGTATGGCCTGGAACACACAAACAAATGCACATATAAAAAAGGAAAAACCATTTACCATTTTTTGGGGTTACAATTGTTCAATTGGTTTAAACTTATTTTATATACAAAGTATATAAACAAATGAGGTTTGTAGAAAGTTCAAATTTATAACAAATTTTAAAAATTCCTTTGTTTTTTTGTTCTTGTTTTTTCACGATTATGGGTTTGTTTTTTCCACGTATAAAGGCTGCATTTCTTTCCACATGTAGGGGTAGTATATATTTTTTTTTTCACTTGTATGGGCTGTATTTTTCCCACATTTATAAGATGTATTTTTCTCCACGTTTGTTTGCAAAGCTGGTTGTCTTAAGTCCAAGTTTATAAGAAAAACAATTCTGTTAAACTTTCAAAAAAGCAAAAAAAAAACAATGTTTGATTTTTGCGGAACTTTTTGTAACCTTTTTGTCACATTCAGATATAAAATGCAGATTTATGTGTGATATCTTTCAAAAAAAAATTATTATTCACTTTTTACAACTATTTTTTTTTTTTTTTCAAATTGATTTTAAAAACCTCTAAGTTCTCTTCAATTATACAAATTGTTTGATAATAATGATATCCTTTTTTTTTAAGCTACGGGTCTGGGTGGAAATGGTAGTCAACTATAATGGCTGAGCCTTTCTTAGAGAGTAAGCTCTGAAAGTCCTGTTCTGGCTTGTTTTTACTATAATTCTCTGTGTATGCCTTGCCAAATGGATAAATATGAGAAAATCATCCAATGACTATTGATTACTTGTAAACAATGTAATATCCCAGTTAAGACAGTGATTTGAAAATGATAAAATAATACTATCTATGATTCAAATTACCACTTCTAAAACCTTACAGGTCAAAGCTTTAAGGTTATCTCAAAGTAAAAATTAGAGCCAGACATATATAGATATTTGGCCCCTTTTATAAAGGCAACCACTAGTTGTTCAAACTCGGTGGCCAGAACCCATTCATCTTTCATTCCAATGTCTATGATTCATGTTCAACAGTAGATTTTGCTCTTGACTGTAGAAGAGGTTTGTAAGCATTTATATTGTGTTTACTCTGATAGGGGAGGTAACTTTTGACCAGTTGAAACAGTTCTCAACAGTGACGTTATGAAATAGTGATTAATTCTGTTGATATATAAGAGACAGTAGACCTTCATTTATCTGGCAATCGTTAAGTCCAATTCGTGTTGTATTAGTGAAGGTCTACTGTACTTTAAAAAGGATTATTCCTTACCTATGTCTTTTTTTTTCCTTTTTTTTTAATCAAATTTCTATTCATCTTTCAAATAATTTCTCTATTCTCATGTTACAATATTACTTTTGGATAAAACTGAATGGGTGATTCTAAAAACCCGTCTTGGGTAATTTGGTCTCTGGAAGATTGAAACGGAAATTCTCTTATCTAAAATGAATGTAAAATTTCAACTTTCAAACTTCCTTGAAAATCATCAATGTTTATTCATTTTTCTAGTAAAATTTTATACAATGATATATCTATCTTATTACATATGATTATGTAATTTTTATGTGTGACTTTGTTTTAACCCCCCCCCCCCAATCCAAACTCATCTTTTTGGGTATCCATTCCGGAGTGAAACTTTAATGATGAATATGGCAAGAAGGAGGAATGATAAGTTGTTTTTGGTACCCAAAACTTAATTACTTTTTTTTCAAAAAAATGTGTTTGGTGTTTAGAAAATAATGCATACTTGTGATTGCTTCTCTGCCCCACCGCTGTAATTTTTTTCTCAAAGCTTGATATGGCTCAATATTGTTCAGAGTCCCAAATGGTTTCAATATTCCTTGATGGCAGCCATTTTGGAGCAGATCGCATCCTATAATATTCATTATTTGTTCACAGCTAAAAAGTTAACAAAGGATCGAATCCCCAGATAGCGAAGAGATGATTTCTAAGTGGAGTTTTTGTATGGTGAATTCATTGAGTTATTATGTTATTTAAATCATATATAATTTTGTTAGAATGATTATTATTCGAGTTTGTTTTTATATATTATTATATTATTAGAAATACGATATATACTCAGCAGTTGACCTCATTTTGGGACAAACTGTTATTTTTTTGTTGATGTCTTTTTTTTTTTTTTTTTTTCCAATGAAATCAAAATCCTTTTCATTATATGGACTAAACTAATTCCAATTTTTGGAAAGAATTCCATATAATCTTTGATAGCAATAATGCAGATCATTTTATGGCACTTTTGAAAAAATTTCAACCTCCATATGATATTTTTTTTTATACATTACTTGAGCACCTCGACAGAGGACTAAATTAATTTATCTGAATATGACAAATCTGTTGTGTGATTTTCTCAGATAAATCTTTGACGTTTTTATTAATTTGGGGCTAGTTTTTCTTCCATCTTATTTCTGTGTCCTCTGGTCAATGTTGGTTTCTTCAGTTTTTTAGTGGTTCTGCCTGGCTGACCATCCCATGTACATGCCATACCAATGGTGCTAGAGGACTGGAAATTTAGAAATTTGCTCCTTTTTGTTTTTTCTAAACTCCCCTCAAATATGTTTTTAACTGGGGGTTTAATTTACAATGTAATTGCACGCTAAATTGGTTCCTTAGTATCTGGCTGCATCAACACTTAAAAAAAAAAATTCAGACTTTTGAGTGATCACCGCCCAACAATTTTCCCAATTTTTTAATTGATCACCCCCAACATGATATGCTACTGAATGATTTTGGTTGTGTGTTGATTTCTATTGAGTGACTAACCAGTCTTGTTATTTGTTTTAAACTATTTTTTTTTCTTTCCATTTTGAATCCACTACAATAGCAACAAGACTAGCTTGTTAGCCATCACACTGTGACTGATACTCTCTTTTGATACTTAGCAAACTTGATTTTGTCTGGCACAGGGGCCCTGCACTGGAGCACCTTATAATAATGCAACTCACTACTCTGGCAATGGTCTACGAGACTAGATTGATAATAATCACTGCTATTTGACAATAACTTGGGGAGAAGTGGATTCATGCCTTTCTTAAGGGTATTCGTGTGAAGTGAACATACACAGTCTAACTAAAACTCGATCAACTGATTCTGTTTTCCAAGGTAGTTACTGTAATGCCACTCCGCACTTCCAAGATTACTTACATACCTGCTCAATTTTTAGCATTCCGTCCAAAACTAGCATTTATTTCACATCTAAAAATACACACACATGTTGAAATTTTTGTTGGTCATCACTGACAATGGATATAACTGCTATTTGCTGTTATTGTTTGTGCCAATTGTTACAAAAGAGTTGAGTGTTCATGTGTTTTGTCAATTCTTATCCGTCTCTGCGTCAATGGATACCAGTGGCAAGGCAGAGAAGATTGGATTCATGCCTTTCTAAACTGTTATAGCATAAAAAAAGTGACATTAGTGGCTGGAGCCAAAATAATTATTTGGTTCACTGATAACATTTATGTCAGTTATACTGTGATAACTAAGCTGTTGGAAAAAGGTGCCAAGTAATTCAGTACAAATTAATTGATGGAAGTTTAAGAGCTGTGTTGTCTACTCATTACAATTTTTTTCATGCTAAATCAACCAAAAAAAAAAAAAAGCGTCCAAAAATGCCAAAATTTGTTGAAAAAACAATGTTAACCCTTTTTTGTGGCGATTTTGGATTTGTCTAAAATGGCTGGAGAATAGCTGAAAATTGCCAAAAAATAGCACTATGAGTTGGCTGAAAATTGTGCTTGGGAGTAGAATTTTCGCCAAAACAAGGTACACGCTGAAAGAATTAAATTGGTAATACTGTTCTGAAGTCATCCTTTATAATGTTAATAATCAGGTCCAAGAAAGACAACCACATCATAACTGAACCATGGATGATCAAAAGTCAATCACGAGTGCCAAAACAAGTTCCCCAATGAACAGAGGTTATCAATTTCATCATAAAATCAAAGGGATTATGTGTAAAACATGATGTAATTATATGTTTACTGGTTGCAAATAGAAAATCGTTTCATATTTTAGTCATATTAAGCCAGTCTTCTTCTGATGTCCCATTTTTACCTGTGGTTTCCTGGATAAGGGGGTGTTGATATAGTTAAAAATGTTTCGATCTACTTGACTTATATCGCAAACTGTGCTATAAAAAATGCACTATATTGAGGGATACCTGTATTGATGGATATTTAAGATATTAAAAAATAATTTAATCTTTAACATCCTACATTCTTTTCCAAGGGTGCTAAGATTTTGTGCACTTAGTAACTCTGAAAACCTGTAACTTGTACGTCTATTCATGAATGACTGAAATTGATTTGATAATGCAACCATGAAATTCAAATACACTATAGTTTAGTAATCGGAGTCTCCGACAGTGGCTGTACAAACTTCTTTCTCAGTGAAAGATGTTATCTACAGAGAAGTAAAGGTTAGAAACTTATGTCAAGATCTGTGCCATATTAACCATGACACACAGTTCTCAGGGTCCTTGTCTCTAAGGAGGGTCCAGGGCCCCTTGAGTAGGCCATGGCCTAAAAAATATTCTGTTTTTTTTTAGTTTTTTTTTTTTTACATTAACCATTTGACTATGGTGGTTGGTTAGACCCTATATTTATATAATATATATATATATATATGTATAAGTTGGTGGAGGCCCAAGTTGACTTGTACCTCAAACCACAATTAAGCTTATTCCGGCCCTGGTCAAGATTCTTGAAGAAATGCAAGGTCAATTCTGACAATCTATCCATAATCCACAACCTACTGGAGCTGATGATTAAACGTGTGTTTTTGTGTTAGCAAAGTTTTCAAAGGAAATAATTAGTAAATAAAGGAAATTAAAAATGTAATGAATGACTTGATTATTTTTCACTGATAAATAAGTAGATCATTTAGAATTAGTAAATTCTAAATTATTGCTAGAAAGAAAAATTTTTTCATTTGAATCTTTCTTTCTAGTATATTAACTCAATCTTTCTTTCCTAGTATATTAGTACAATCAGAAAAGAATTGACAAATTTATCTCAATTTGTCTTTATCTAAAGCTATCTATCTATCTTCATAGTTATCTATCTAGCTGTCTAGCTCTCTGTCTATCTATGCCTGTTTATAACTATCTATCTATCTGTCAGTTTAAAGCTAGCTGTACGTTTATAGCTATCTATCTATCTGTTTATAGCCATCTAACTGTCTGTTTACAGCTATCAATCTATCTATCTATGTATCTATCTATCTATTCCTCCCTCTGTCCCTCTGCTCCCAATATGTCCCTCCCAGTTTCACTTTCTCACTCCTTTCTCCTCATTCACTCTCTCTGTATCCATCTATCTATCTCAGTCTGTTCATATCTATCTATCTATCTATCTATCTATCTATCCCTAATTTGGATTTCTTTATTTAAAAAAAAACTTTGAACCTGTCCAACTTATTTTTTCCATTAAAGTCTCTCCCTATCTGCAATCAGTTTTTATTGATTTTTCATACTTGAAAAAAAAAAAAAATTGTATGAATTTTTATATTACAAAAAACATGTTTAAAAAGATTTGTTTTTTTATAAAACAAATTCTATTTAAAAAAAAATCAGTCTCTCGTCATGTATATGTTTTTTTTTTTCTCACGCTTCTAAAATATTTTCTTTCAAAACTTTTTCAAACGCAGAAAACGATTTTTTTGTTCTCCTTGGCATTGTGTCCAATAATTTTCATTTGACCCTAACGAACACTTTTGCGATGAAGGGTCACCAAATGATGTGATATTTCTTTCCCTCCCCAAAGTTGGTAGGGAAACACATCTCAGATTTAAGGAATTGCAGTCTCACCTATCATGTTTATCAGGGTAGGTATTGGTTGTAATTTTGAATTTTCCCTGTCACAGAAAAAAAAAAAATCTTTTGCAGTAGAAAGTGGTGACTAAAACGAAAGTTGAAATTCTTGGCCGTTTATCTTCCCGAGAAGATTTTCATCAAACTCCTAGTCTGGAGTTGACTTTATCACCAGTGGTAACAGCATTAACCCTCAACAAAATTAGAACCCTTCTCTGCATTTGGGGAAGCTGAAATTTGGTATGCAGCCTTGTTTAAAAACCCCATTAGAAAACATATAAAGAAAAATTTTATTTACCTTATTTTTCCCAGTTTATATCAAGAATTGCCTCTAATTATATCTCAAATTATCTAGATTTTCATATCATTCATCTAGAATAATATCTAGATACTATTTTATTAAGTTCCCTTTTATGGCTAAATTCAAAAGTAAAAAGCTGAAATATTTTCAAAACTCAACTCAATCATTTAAGCTTCTTTCAAATGGGGTCTGTCCTATTCTCGTGCTGTTATATTCTTATTGAAGTTCGTGAAATTCATTTAGGGGTCTGATAGTGAAAGAAAACAGACATCTTGTTTGAAGCTCTTAAAAAAAAAACAAAGGTTTTTATTGAGCATAATCAAAATATGATTATTTGTTTATTTATCTGTTATTCATTTGGAGTTGAAGAAAATGGATGTTGCGTTTTTAAAAAATAATGTACTCAAAAAGCTTACATGTAATGATGAAGTCTAGGACTACACTGAGTATATTCTATGTGACTGAAGAGGCCAAAGCTGAACTGCCAGACTAGAATAACTTCATCCCTCTCACATGTCATAGGTCAGCATCGCTGAGTAAGGTCTAACCCTCTCCTTGTTTTACAGTTATAACAATTGGCCTTGGGAAAGGGCTACGTCCAGCAACAAACTTTAAAGGCTAGTGATGATGATGATGAAAAAGAGATTGGTTAGTCAATTTGAATTGAAGATCAGCTGTCTTGGTTTTTGTACGTCAAAGTTTAGCCAATAACTAATTGTCCTTCTTTTCGAAGTATTTTGAAGTCAACCAAAAAAAGAGTAATGAAGAGACCTGCCAGTTATTTCTATATATGACTTTCCATGATACATACAGCTGTAATTCTCAAAGTGTGTGCCGTGGCTCCCAGCAGAGCCGCAGGTAGCTCCGAGGATGCAATGCAGTATTCAAAGATTTCAATGAATAATAATTTGATCCAAAGGTTTGAGAAACTGTAAGGTGAACAGCAGGCTCATCCACCACGCTAGTAATATACTTCAATCCAAAAATTTCTGTGATTTTTTTTTTTTTACTTAGACTAACAAGTAGATTATATATAAAGAAAAAAAAGATCGGTATAGATATCATAAAGCTATGAATATCAAGTTGCATATCATCATTCTTTATGGGTTCGATCCTCACTCTCTCACCGTTTGAAACTATAGACACTTCAGCTGTAACAAGTTCAATATTATTTTTTCTATATCATCATCATCATCATCATCATCATCAGCCTTTTAGTATTCGTCATTAGATATAGACTTTCCCCAAGATTTGCCAGACTTCTCTATCATGGGCGTTGCGGAGCCAGTGTTCTCTAAATTTGTATAGCTTGTCTAGCCATCTTACTTTCTATAGGCCACAATTTTGTATATGATCTTTTGGGTACAATGTTGTGAGTTGTGATGTCTAGTGGTTATCAGGCAATCTTGCAACATGTCCAGCCCATTGCCATTTGAGTTTTCTGATAGTTTTTATATCTTGGACCCCTGTCTTTCCTCTAATGTACTGTCCTGTCTTATGATCTCTTCATGAAAGGTTGAGCATGATTCTCTCATGTGCATGTTGCATGGTTCTCAGTTTCAGGGTTAATCTTTTACTTAAGTTCAATGTTACTGCTCCATAGGTGACTATCGAGAGGATGCATTAGTTGTATACCCTTCTTTCTTGGACTAGTGGGATTTTTTTTGTCCTTGAAAGTCCAGCTTGCTCTACCAAAAGCTTGGCAACCTAGTGTGATTCTTTGCTTGATTTCTTCTTCTTTTGACAATTTCATGGTGACTTGTCCCAGGTAGATGTAGTTGTTTACTTTCTGTTGCTCTGCCTTACAAATTCAAATCTATCCGTGATTATTTCCGTGGGTATTAACGAGTTTAATGAAAAGTGTAAAAATTATGAGAAACTTTGTGATAGTTATTGAAAATTTGATAAAACTTCAATAGTTTGAAGTTGTATAACTTCTCAAGTAGTTCTGCTTCTATCTGGAAAACATAATCAGATGCCACAGTCTCTTCTCCTAATGTAAAATCCAATCTTGAAAAAAGATTTCGGCCACAAAATGTTACATTAAGATTTTTTTTGGCTAAAATAGTATCTAGAATAAAAGCAGATTGCTCAACAGTCAAAACGAAAAGTAGTGAAAATTGAATAAAAATTCGAGCCGTAGACTGACTCGACAGGTTGACCTCACTAAGCTCATATTTCCCCAGTTTGAGGTATGCATGTTAGCCACTGGAAGGGTCCAATGATTACGATGAATGGAACTTTGGTAAATGGCCGCTTCTCTCCTGCAAATGATTAGGTCTTTTTTTTTCATGTGACATCCTTCTGTGATTTGAGCCAAGAAGGGTTGCAACTCTTCCATGGAAGATTTTGTTGAGACTCTGTTTTATTCTTGGACTTCGATTCACTTCCACGTGGGTTTGAACCACTTCCACGGGGCTTTGAACTACTGATGAACTGATTTTGAAGAAATTTTGAGGATATTAGTTCGGTAATCCTTACTCATAGGTGGCCAAATTTTGGTTGACTATAAAATGGCTACAAAATAGATAAGCCGATTGTAAATGGCTGTAAAATGTCTTCCCCTTATTTTAATTGTGAAATTCCATACGACTTGCACATTCAATATTGGAAACGGAGCTCAAAAGTTGTGTTCATTTTTAAGCATTGTACGAGCGAGTGTGTAGTGTGTGTGAGTGTGTGTGTGGATTACCCAATATAATTTATGTATTAAGTTCTGTTTTTCTTTCATGAATTTTTTTAACACATTCACTCACTCAATATTAAAGACGGCACACATAAGTTGTGCGCCATTTCCAACATCGAGTGAGCAAGTTGGTAGAATTTTAAAATTTTACGATCGGGGTAGCCATTTTATAGTAATTCACAATCGGGGTAACTGTTTTTTAGCCATTTAATAGCCAACCGAAACTTGGCAACTAATGAGTAAGAATTACCCGACGTTTATTACTTGAACCAGTACCGGATTAAGTATATGGCAATATTAGCCTAAACTACGGGCCCCGCAATCTCAAGAGCTCCGTGCTAAATGCTGGCAAAATACCTACTCCAATTCAGTGATTCTGCACTTACAGTTCCAGTGCTGTACAGTCTTCCAATTTTATGAATGATCAGATGTTTGATGTTAACGATTTTAGCCAATTTGGGGATGTGCTCTCTATGTACGACACATAAATACAAAGGTATTGGAAACTGAAGTCGTTGCCTCTGTTCACAGATCAAAACGAAAACAAAATAATATTATACATATTTGTATTATCTGTATAGCAAATTAAAAAAAAAATAATGACTTTGTGAGTCGTAAATGAATGCATTTTAATATTCATGTGTATTTTGTTAATTTTGGGCCCCTTTATAACATATACTATAGGTCTGACGTAAGCTTAATCCAGTACCGACTTGAACCTTTTTCTTTTCTCGAAGGTCTCATACA
The DNA here is from genome assembly GCA_963457665.1 of Thysanoteuthis rhombus. Lineage (NCBI taxonomy): Eukaryota > Metazoa > Mollusca > Cephalopoda > Oegopsida > Thysanoteuthidae > Thysanoteuthis > Thysanoteuthis major. The sequence continues at coordinate 43,115,816 of OY735230.1, forward strand.
ACCTTTCTCTTCTTTTTTTAATATCCAAGATGCTGAAACAATCAATGATATCCTGTTTTTATCTGAAAACAATCTTGCTGATTATAAGAGCACAAAAAATGTCTACCCTTCTTTTTAGGACTCGTTGGATTTTTTTTTGTTCTTGAAAGTCGAGCTTGTTCTACCAACAGCTTGACAACCTAGTGTAATTCTTTGCTTGGTTTCTTCGTCTTTTGAGAGTTCCAGGTAGATGTAGTGGTCTACTATCTTCAGCCCTGCGTTTTCGATTTTGATCGTTTCATCCTTTTCCCCAACGTGCTTGTTGTACATAACATTTGTTTTGCTGTAGTTCATGTGAAGACCAACTTTCTTGCTTTCTTCATCAAGTTCACCTAGCATTTGGAGATCGCGAAGGTTCTTAGTAAAAAGGACGATGTCGTCAGCAAATCTGAGGTTACTTAGGTATTCGTCAGCTATTCTGATTCCCTTTTAGTCCCTGTATAGATAATCTAAGGACAGGCTGTGAAGAGTTTGGGTGAGCTGGTGTCACCTTGTCTCACCCCTTTTTCTTGTTGGAAGGGTTCAGAGTCTTTATGTAGCCTGATGAAGGAACTGCTGTGTCGGTAGATATGTTGTAGAAATCTCACATACAAGGGGTCTGAACCTTGTATTATTGTGTCAGTGACTTCGGAGATTTCCATGGAATTAAAGCCTTTATAAAGTCAGCTATTGGCAGAATATAGAAATATTTTGCTGCTTTCTCTTTTCGTTGGTTTACTGGATGGAGATGGTCGATACTTGAGTAGCCATTTCTGAAGTCAGCTTGTTCTCGTGGTTGGTTTTCATTTGAAAGAAGACAGGCTGTTTGTCTTTGAATGCGTGCACTGGTAAATATAATTACTACCTCAAAGAAAAATCAGAGATCAAGAAACAAAAAATCTGTGAATGAATTCTGTGTGTGTGCGTGTGTGTATACGTGTGTATGCACTGTGATTACTCGACAACTGGCCATTGTACGAATATGGCATTCGCTTGATATATTAGTCAGCAAATAAGGCGTTGCAGCGTGGTGTTTGAAGTCAATTTGATCAGCGGTTCTGGGGAAATGTACTGAAGAAAAATACAGTTTGACCACGTAAGAATAGTAATAATTACCTGACAGTTGACTTAGTATAAAGAATAAAAGTTGTACGCCCTTTTTTTTAACATTGATTCATATAAAATTAATACCAATCACGTAAGTTGTGTGCCGTTTTTAAGATCGACTCAGCGAGTTGGTAGAATTTAATGGCCTTGCAATTTGAACGAAATGAAGCCGGGTTGCCAATTTAGATATTTTGTCTAAAATCATAGATCTAAATTTAGAAGTAAAATATCCAAATTGGCAATAGATCTAAATTTAGAATTAAATATCTGAATTTGCCATAGATCTAAATTTAGATATAAAATATCTAAATTGATAGCACTAGAAGAAGTGACCGAAATAATCGAAAGCCATAGTTTCGTACGAAGGACAGGGAATTATTTCACGTTACTAATATGACAGGCTGCTGAACACGCCATAAATTCCGGGCCATTCCAAACATGCATGTGTGGAGTTGGTGGGTCGAGCACTGTCTTAGTTTTCTTTAAAGAGGAAAACTTAGAATCAATGAATCCTGATACTATGTCATAAATAAATGGGTGTCACTACAATTACAGAGAGCCCCACTCACTTCAAATGTAAATGTGTCCTTGTCTAGAAATACAGACGTCTTTACAACTTTCACTAGCTTACGGTCAAATCACGTTGGATACTCATGCTCTCGTGTGATTACCAAAGTTACGTAACACCGAGCCTGGTCAGTACTTAGATGTACTTGGGAATAGCAGGTGTCGTAAGCGAGAATGGTGAAGTGATTGGCGCCACTTGTCACCTCCAAGTCTATTTCACGTATCACAAGTCGAGACAATGGAAAATTGTGATGAAAGAAACAGCGTTGCCAATTCGGATGTTTTTATTTTTTTTATTTTTCCCTTCAATTCGTATGTCCAGTGTTGACAAAAAATAATGTCTTTATTTTAAAATCCAGTGTTGCCAATTAAGATATTAGAACAAAAAAAAAGATCTTTCGAATTGAGAGTGACAGAAATCGAAAAAATTGCATCCAATGAGGCAACTCTGATGGAAAAACCTGGACAGGGACTGCCGATGCCGTAGACAGCGAAAGGGCACTCGAGAAATAATAACTCGTTGACTGCCACACAAGGCACGTGTGCGTCTTATGTTATCTTGCCTCTTATGCACGTGTGCGTCCATTCTACGATTTTATTTAAGGCGATATAAAATAACTATAGCAATGCACTAAGCTCTTGCCTTGGGCATCTGCAGCCACTTCCACATGGGTGTTGAGGTGTGCGCACCAAAGAATATATTCGGCGAAGGCTCAGTATTCATTTCCATAAGATCCCCGCGTTAATTGCTAATCTGGCTTATGTACGATGTGTGTTTATGGAGATAAAATCAACAAAAATAAAATGCACTTCGTAAACAAGATCACAGATGAGTTTGGTGAAGATCCGAGAAGAATCCGTTCCGTAATTCTTAATCTTCAGAGATGTCTTTTTGAGTAGATTTCTTTGTATGGGTTGTAGTTCTTCTCCAGTTGGTGTAAATGCAAATGGTTCTTGTCCCGCTGTCCATAAACAAAGTCATTGATAAGTTTAGATGATCTGTAGAGTATCCAGTTCCTTTTTTGATGATTAGCTGCCCTCAACTTGTTGTTTATAAACTGCCTGCTTGTGACAATTAACTTTTTTCTTTGTTTAGAATAGCAACAAAAAAAAATTTACAACTTCTGGTATCTTTGTATTTTTAGAGACGTCTTTCTGAGATTACTTTGTATGAGTTTTAATACTTCCTCAGTGCGTGTAAATGCAAATTGTTTCTGTCCTGCGACATTGAGCTAAAAAAATGAGATTCTTGTATTGTGCTGTTTGATTCACTATCCAAGATTATAACGATCGTATAAAGACATGACACCAAGCAACAAGGTACAGATTAGCATAGATTTCCTCAGATTGTCAACTGTGAAAATGTAAGGTGCAAAGCAAAGAGGGGCTCTATGAGATGGCTTTAATTAGAAATTGTCAACGAAAACTGTCAACATAGATTTTTTTTAGTTTTTAAGTGATTCTGACTGGATATCTATCTATTACGGGTACCGGTCACACCAGCAGAGCCAGAGAGACGAGAACATTTTCAAACATTTCATCCTTATTATGTATAGAACAGTTTTTTTTTTATTTTTATAAATATCGACCCGAATAAACTTTTTAAAAAAATTCAGTAGTTACTAGAATGCTTAATTACTCTCTTAATTTTTGTCCAGTAGCATCTATGCTTGTTTTTCATTTATTTATTTATTTATTCAAATTCTGCTACAAGCTGTCGAAGGGCGTTGGTCTTGTGATGGTTTCTATTGAGTGACTAACCAGATCTGTTTTACAACAAACTAATATGTAACGAAGAAAGGAAAATTGTAGCTCAATTTTTACGCCATTCCAGCACCCAAGGTAACGATTTAAACAAGGTTTGATTGTCAGTTTTTGGAATCAGGCCAACTACCCTCAGGACAACTGACACCGGAGGACAAGTGCCCCCCCCCACTGGATAACTGCCCCCTTCTCGATAAATGACTCTTGGCAATTACCATGTGGTCAATTTCCTCCTTGCTGTGATCTTTTATTTAGCCAACTACTTCATTTCCACAAATTTAACTTTGGCTTTACAGTTGCTGTGCTATTGTCAGGGGGATCGGGGCAATTATTCAGGGGTAGTTGTTCCATTGGCCACCTTTTTTTTAAAATTGCATTTGGGATACTTTGTACAATTTGATTGTATTTTTACACCTGAATTCAAATAAAGGCCTTAGAATGCAAAAAGGTCTCTTGCTTCTTATTTCTTATCCACCTCTACATGCGACGAACTTCGACAGGTATATAATGCCAAAATCAATTTCTTCCACATCAAACATGAAGAAGGGTTGAAAGCGTCTAGAATAATGGAATGGAAGAGAGAGTGTGTGAAGAAAGAGTAATATTTTTCTTTCTTTTCACATCACGCTCCGTCAAATTATTCTTTCAGAAATCAATTCCCGAAAAAAAGGACATAAAAGAGCGTTCGTAATTTGAGAATTTAAGACATTTGAAAGAAACAAACAAACATATACCATATATTGTAAGCGTAGAGTTAAAATACAGAAATAGATACACCACTTAGATACAAAGAAAAATGCAGAAAGCTTCGAGAAAACCAGTGTCCATCTTTAGAGTCTATGAAAAAATCTCTTAGGAGCTTTATGATATTTCTTCTATCATATGAAAAAATAGTTTTATCACAGAAACAAGTCTATCGAAAATTGTGCAAACAACGTAACAAGTTTTAGATAGAGTCTGTTCTTTTTCTTGTTTTTGATACCGGTCTCAGGGATGCAACCCAATTCTGACCGCCGAACCATTGAAAACAAGAATAAACATAAAAGAAACAAGTCTCAGCGACGGTTTCACATACCTTACCAGGTTACCATTCAGCATAGATTACTTTCTTGATCGGCCGATGAAAAAAGTAACATTCGGTCTACGGGACGCAGGGTAAAATGTCGAGACATGTCTGCAAAAGAATCTTCACCGGAAAATATTGTTATTTCTTGAAAATTGGAAATAGTCCGTTTGTCCACAATTCTTGCCAACTATACGCTCGATTATTGAAAGAAGGCTACTACAGGCCTCCCCGTTATAACGCAGATGATGGGACCCTAGGAAACCAGCCACGTTACATCAGAGCTGCGATAAAATTTAGCCGCTTTCTTTTAAATAACTATATCTAGCTATTTGGAAGATAGATCAAGCTATTTCTTAGCTAGATTAATATTTTGGAATCCACCATTCACCGGTGTTATAACGTGAGCCGTGCAATGATTTAATGGGATAAGGTCTCCCCAATTATAGCACGGCTCTTGATATAACGTTTGTGGATGATGGTATCCAAAATATTAATAAACTTCCAAATGATCTAGTCATCAACAAAAGAGTTAACCTTAAATTAGCTAAATTAGCAACCCTGATTATCGGTACTAGGTTGTAACGCAGTTAGCTCTCTTGGACCCCAACATGCACGTTTTAATGGGAGGCTCCTGGACAATTAAAGGAATTTGTGTGTGTACGCATGCATCGTGATTACTCGACAACTGTTCATTTTACGAAGTTGACATTCATCAGATATTTAGTCAGTGCACAGTACAGTGCAATACCGAATCAGGAGTTGTTTGGATCGACAATTCTCGAGAAATCAAATAAGATGAATGAGACATTAAAGATTATTGGACTTTTTTCATCGTTTTTATGAATTATATCCCTTGACTTTCATTCTTTAGAAAATATTTTGCATAGATCGCTACCGTCGTCTTTTCAAAAACTCAAGTCGACCATAAAACAGTTGTTTATCTAAAATGTAGTCTGGAGTGTGCCGACTTAGAAATATTATTTATAAAATATTAGCCTATTCAAACTCGTCTTTAAAGTTATTTTCAGAGTTTATTTCACTTGAGTTTGTAGTAAGCTGGCTTTAGCTGTTTTCAAAACATTAGTTTATTCATATTTCTCTTTAAAATTATTATAAATTCTATTGTATCTATACATATTGAAGAGTCACCTGATATAGCTGGTTCCTATAATGAATGGGGCGGAGCAGTCATGTAGTTTGAGTTCCGTGTATCGACGAGATCATGGAGAACAAAGGAATTAGTCTCCACGTGTTTGTTTTTTTTCCAGCTGGACGTTGAATTTACTGGAAATGTTGAAGGAGGAAGGGTGACGATAATCGCCATGACAGAACAGAGAATATGCGTGCCAAGTATGAGTAAGGACATGCAGATTGAGCAAAGTTTGTAATTTTAATAACGACTCATACTCATAACGTCTCATAGTGAGATGTGACGCTGGGTCACTTCAATGTGGGAAAGTGGAGAACCTCAAAAAAATAGCTCCAGTCCCTGCAACTAAAGTCGTAAAAGCGTCAGGACAAGCCCGACCTGTCCCTCTTAGCGTAATGGGTCAGCGAACTGCTTCCTAGCGACCGGACTGAGTAATGATGTGAGAGTCCATAGGTCCTCGAATGCACTTAGCAATGCTGAGCCTTAGTATCCCTCATTGGCTACGATATCTGATGTCTGACACTCACACTGCCAACCAGTCTCCGGTCTCTGGGATGTCTACGTGAATTCCTATTTACATGTGTTCCCACATGGACAAGATGTGACACAAGGTCGTTTTTACCCCTAAAACTGCTCCAGTCCCTGCAATCGAAGTTGCGAAAGCGTTGGGACAAGCCCTATTAGTGCAATGGGATAGCACTCCTTGGACAATGTCATGGTGCAGATACTACACTTTGATCAGAGCCAATAAGCCGAAAAAGGGTTCTATTTACCTTGACCCGCACGAGAAAAGGATGTGACACAAGGTCGTTTTTAACGTAGAATGGAGTGGAGAACCCATAAAAATAGCTCCTTCCCTGCAAGCCTGACCTGCCCCGAGGAGAACTGCTTCCCCGTGACTGGGTCGAGTAATAATGTCCATAGGTCCTCAAATGCACTTAGCAATGCCAATCTTCAGTATCCGTCATCGGCCACAACATTGCACCTACGCACTCGGTCTTGATCATACCCGTCAACCAGTCTCGAGCCCATTTGTATGTGTAGTGTCAGTGCCAACACCTCAGGCAAGGCCTTAGTGCAGATACTACACTTTGATCAGAGCCTGTATTTACTCGCGCTCCCACAAAGGCGAGTTTATTCATCCGAAATTCACACTTTATTACACAAAATTACAAATATTGTTTCACAATGAATAAGAAGATATAAAAAAAAAATACAACGAAAAAGTATCAGTGCACATCGGCTCAGTAAAAATATACAAAATGCAAAATGCAAGACAAATGCACAATATGGATGTGACACAAAGTCCAGGGGGTGGGGAGGTTTCGGTCATTGCTAGTTTCAACTATTAACCATTCGCTAGACATTTTCATTACATGATAGTCTGTTCATCCGTCAATTTCCGTACCCATTTTACCCTGGGGGCCTAGGTTTTCTCCACCCGATAAATAATGATGAGATATTCATAGGTGAGAATGATGCAAATGAAGATGAAGGAAGGGGGTGGGAGAAAAAACGGAGGGGAGGCAACCATCGACTTCTGGCAGACTCGACGGCCGCACTCTATTATGCCTAAAATCACTGGTGGCCCGTCAATAAGATGGAGTGTTCTGAATTTTTGGGTGGGGAATTTGCCAGCATTGGAGGTTGGCGAACGGAAGATGGTCTGGGAGCTGCATTCATCCAACTAACAAAGGTAGCCTGCCTCACTTCGGTTCAGTAGCGGGAAGGGTTGGGAGTCCCGAACGGAACTTTCGCCCCCTTCCGACATAAACCCACTAGAAAAGCTAGTCGTCAAATAGTTGCAGAATCTCCGTTCGCAAAGGTCTGGCTTGGCTGTGAAAAGGTCTTGGAAATGTTGTCGAAAGCCCTCGCAAATATTACGAGCCGAATGCAGAGTGCGCCCGTCCGATGCATTCAGCTCACGAATGTAGCGATCTGACCTCCGGCGCAGCTCTTCCCTGTGCAGTTTCCTGCCCATGTTCCCTGTCTCGTTCGACACTCTCTTCAATCTATTTGACCTTGATAGTGCTCCTAAGCAGCGTGCTCCAGGGTTTTCCTTGCTAGCTCAATGGTTAGGGGATCCCCCTTAGCCACCATCTGGGAAAAGTTCTCTTCTAGTGTCGTTGCCGCCTCGGCTTTAGTTATGGCGAGTCTTTGTGCGTATTTGACGGCAAACGACCTAATCTTATTCTTAAGGGAGGCCAACCACTTATCACCCGCTATCGCCCTTTTATTTCCCGTTGGACTAACCCCACTAGCTGTTCACGAAAATCCTACGATCAAACAGGGATATGTTTAGCTTCCAGTGACCAGTCATCTTAGGCCTAACCTCGGTCGGGCCACAAATAATTTCTGGTCTGAATAGTCGTACTTGTGGAGTGTGGGGACAGGTTAAGAAGTGTATGCTGTCTCTCCCAACCAGCATTTTATCTATAAAGCTCACACTAGGAGAAAAGGGCCTAGTGGGTACCCACGTTCACATTTCCTGTCTGGGGTGGTCGAAACGATATGTACATTTAAGTCCATAATCGTTGATCAGATTAATCAGGTTGCAATCTACCAGGTTGACCCCCCCGTCTCATCTCAGCCACGATCAGTCTGCCCTCCGTGCCAGTGTGGATGATGTCGAGCCGAGTAGATGTAAAAATCGTCGGCTAACATACGGCTTTCAGTGTCGAGCACACAAAGTGAGTCTCCTGCACCGTGGCTACATCCACTCTATGCGCACCTGAGGTCTTGAAGAAGAAAGCCCGATGCTCTCCCCGGGGTCCTCAGGCCACGCACATTCATGCTCGCTAAGCTGACTGACATGACTTCTCTAATGGGTATCACTAGCAGCTCGAAAGTGGTCTTTCGTGAGTTCGACGCCGGCGCCCCCCAGATTAGCCTTTCCCATTTTTTGGTGGGAAGGGGAATGAAGGATCCTGATGGGATGATTCCGGCTATATTCTGATAGCGTGGTCTTTATGATTGCGTTATGATTGTATTGCGCTGTGTATTATGTTGTTATTAATGTGTTATGTTGAGTATGAATCGTTATGATTGTACATAGACGTGTATGATTATGATATAAGTGATATTGTTCTTATACTGTTGTCAAGGTTTTCAGTTTGTTGGAATTATGGCTCTGGGGTTTTTATATAGTTTTCGTTGAACACTTACAGTGTTCGTGGGCCAACGTGGACGTCAGTGGAAAAGTTGAAGGAGGAAGGGACATGTATGGAGAGCATGTGCGCCAAGCACGAATGTGAGTGTGGAGATTTAACGGAATCTAAAGGAAACACTCAAATACTTAAATAATCAAATGAAAGGCACATCTTAATTCATGATATTGATGGAAAATAGAGAATGGAAATGAAATAGATGTAATGAAAACATTAAAATCATGTATAGAGAAGAGTGGAGGCCCGTTTGATTTTCGAGGGTTATTCCAATACGTAAAAATGATATCTGGGAAAACATGAGTATGTAAGGGATATGAGGCATAACGAATCTAATGTCGTTTGGTTTATCTATCGAATGGAGTCTGATTAGTAATGTCTGTTATAATGAGGGGCATAGTTGAACATGCTAGATTTTAAAACAGGTGGTTAGTTCAGGTCAGGAGCAAGAAGGATCTAAAGAGGGTAAAATAGTGAGTGCAGCGTTTGTGTTGTTGCAAAAATAGTAGTTGCTGTATTTGCATATAATAGCAAATAAGTTTTTGCGAATTCTCGCATCGAGAAAGATAAGTGACAAAAGACAATATGTATATATATATATATATATATATATATATATATATATATATATATATATATATAGTCACGGTCAAAGTACAGAAATTACGCCGGCCACTAGTTTACAGAGAGGTAAGGAAGAAGGTAACCAGCAAATCACCGATTGAAACTGTGTGTTCAGGGTTTTTATAGGAAGTCGTCATAGAAAGAGCCGTTTCAGATATTTAGCTAAAAAGAGGGTTTCGCATCAAATTCTTGACTGAAATATAGGAGGTGTCACAGTGTCATGGTCATGTTGTGTTGCATATGATTGTGTTGCCCTGTTTCGTGTACGATTGTGTTTTAATTCTGTTCTTTTTGAGTATTATTGTTCTATGATTGTGTATCGTGTTTCATTGTATGATTTTGTATGATTGTGTTCTGATTTTGTTATGTTGAGTATGATTATTATGTGTATCATTATGTTCTGCTAGTCTTTCGTTGTGTATGATTGTGTATTGTATTGTGCCATGAATGAATGGTATTATAGTGTCGTACTGTATTGTTCATGATTGCTTCATAATTTTAGGATTGTTGCATGTTTTGCATAAATGTTTATAATGGTTTTATGCATGTGTTTTGTATGATTATGTTCTGATTCTGTTGCGTTGTGTATTATTGTGTTATGACTGTGATGTGATGTGTTGTATTGTGCATGATTATGTTATGATTGCATTGTATTTTGTTGCGTATGATTCTGTTATGCTAGTGTTGTGCACGATTGTGTTATGGCTGTGTTGTGTATAGTTTGATTGCATTGGGTATAATAGTGTAATAATTATGAGGTGTATGATTGTTTTATGAATATATTTTGTATTTTGTATGGTTGTGTCATGATTATTTTGTATTGTGTCTTGTATGATTGTATTATGCTACTGTGTCGTCTATGATATTGTATGATCGTGTTTCGTTGTGTTTGATTGAGCTATGATTGTGTCCTGATTGTTTTGTTTCATGTGTGATAGTTTTATGATTGTACTGTTATTAGTAAAGAGTGTTCAAATTGTGTTGTGCTGTGCTTGAATGTGTTATAATTGCTCCGTTTGTGTATGATTATTTTATGATAGTGTTTTCGATTGTGTCATAATTGTATTTGTTTCTCTATGAATGTGCTCATTGCTTTTTTGCCTGTATTGTCTAAGATTGCATCATGATTGTGTTGTGTTATGTATTATTGTGTTATTGTTTTGAGCAAGAGTTTTATGGTAATATTCTGTTGTGTTATGATAATGACAGTGTTATGATTGTTTTGTATTATGAATGACTGTGTTGTAAACGTTTCCTTCGTTTTATGATTGTGTTGTGTATGATTTTGTTAGTATTGAATTGTGTATGGTTATACCTCGATTGTGCCGTGTTCTGTATGAATGTGCTATAATCATGATGTGTTCATGATCGTGTATCAGTTTTATGATAGTGTTGTCGTGTATTGTGTATTGTGTATTATTGAATTCTCTCTTTGTTGTTTATGACTGTGTCACGATAGTGTAGAGCTCTGTATGATTTTATTGTGTATTATTGAATTCTCTCTTTGTTGTTTATGACTGTGTCACGATAGTGTAGAGCTCTGTATGATTTTATTGTGTATTATTGAATTCTCTCTTTGTTGTTTATGACTGTGTCACGATAGTGTAGAGCTCTGTATGATTTTATTGTGTATTATTGAATTCTCTCTTTGTTGTTTATGACTGTGTCACGATAGTGTAGAGCTCTGTATGATTTTATCGTGTATTATTGAATTCTCTCTTTGTTGTTTATGACTGTGTCACGATAGTGTAGAGCTCTGTATGATTTTATTGTGTTTTTTATGAGTGTTATGATTGTATCTCGTTGTATTGTGTATGATAGTAGTATAATTGAGTTGAATAGTTTCAGGATTGCGCTGCGTATTAATGTGTTATGATTGTATTGTGTTGTATATGATTGTTTTACGATTGTGTTGTGTTATGATTGTGCTATCCCGTGTATTGTCATTAGCATTTTCTGCTGTATTGTTTATGATTGTGTTATATTGTGATGGTTTTTCAATGATTGCGTTGTGTGTTGTGTGTTCGTTGTTTAACGCTTGTGTTGTCCATGTTTGTGCTATAATTGTACAGTGTTGCGTCTTTTCATGTTATGGTTGTGTCAGGATTGTGTTGTTTTATGCATGATAATCTTACGATTGTATTGGTTATTTGTAATACTGAGTTCCGATTGTTTTCTGTTGTATTTTATATGATTGTGTTATGATCCAGTTGTGTTGTGATCGTGTAGAATTGCACATGATTGTGTTATAATAGTGTTGTATCATGTTTCGTGTAACGTGATTGTGTCATGATTTTGTCGTTTTATGTATGTTCCAGTCATACTTGTGTTGTTTTGTGTTGTGTAGAATTGTGTTATGATTGTGTTATTTAGTGTATGGTTTCATTATGATTGTATTGTATTTCATTGTGCATGTTTGTTTTGTGTTATGTCGTGTATGAGTGTTATGATTGTTGTAGGTTTTGTAATGTATGATTGTGTTACAATTATACAATTTTTACACATGATTTTTTAATGATTGTTTTGATTATGATTTTGTTTTTATTGCGTTATTTATTATTGTGTTATGATTATGATAGGTTGTGTATGAATTTCCCATGACTGGATCGTGTGAAATTGTGTCATGATTAGATCGTGTTGTGTACGACTGTTATGTGATTATGCCGTGTTGTGTATGTTTTAGTTATACATTCGTTATGTTGTATGTGTTTGTGTTATGATTGTGTTGGGTTGTGATTGTGTTGTGATTGTCCTATGATTGTGTTTTGTTGTGTTTTACTTTGTGCCCCGTTTTGTATGATTGTGTAATGATTGTGTTGAGAATGATTGAGTAATTACTGTTCTCTGTTGTATTGTGTAAGATCAAGCTATTATTGTATCGTGTGTATCACGATTGTTTTTTTTATCGTGTCTGGTTGTGTTGTGTCTTTAACGATTGTTCCATAATGTTACGTGTACGATTGTTTTATGATTGTTTTTTGCATTATTGTGTTGTGCGTCATTGTATCATGGTTGTTCCGTGTTGTATATAATTGTGTTACAATGGTTTTCTATTCTGTTGCATATGATCGTGTCATGATTTTCTTTTGCCTGATTGTGTTATACCAGTAGTGTTATACATGATTGTTGCATGCTGTGGATGAGAGTTTGATGATTGTGTCGCGTTGTGTATAATTATGGTGTGATTTTTTTAATGACTGTCTTGGGGATTATTCTGTTACAAGTGTACTGTGTTGCGTATCATTGTGTTGTGATCGTGTGGTGTTCTTTTGTGTATGATTATGTCATGCTTGTTTAGGGCTGCTATTTATACTAGCCCCCTAAAATATAAAATCACCAGAATTGATCTAAGGAGATAAATCCTAGTAAGTAGCGTGTTCACTGCTTAAGCACAAAGACAAGGTAAGGTCACAGTTAGTTGGATTGTTAACGAAACGCAGAAATAAGAACAAACAAAGAGGTTAACAACATGCCAGGTTTAATTCATGAGTAAATGGGAATAATTGAGGACCGGAGTCTCTGCCGACACGGATATGTGAAGGGATCTACCAGGATAAAGATGTAGAGATAGGAAGGATGAAAGGAAAGGAATGTCACTAAGTAAATGTGAGATAGAGTCTATAGAATGTCCGTTAGTGTGGTCATCCTAGTTGTAACCACTATGAAGTTATCTTAGAAAGTCCGACCTAACTACGATGAGAGTGCTTAACTTAGGATGTGTTTTTGAGATGAATATGTGATGATGCGTTTGTAAGAAGAACGTGTGTATAAAAACTATACTGACTAAAGAGAGGGGGGAGAGGAAGAGCTTACCTCGAGGCCGTCGGAACATACAAAGAGAGAGAGAGAGATATATATATAGAGAGAGAGAAAGAGAGAGAGAGAGAGAGAGAGAGAGAGAGAGAGAGAGAGAGATATTTACAGCCACAGTTTAAGTATCATAAAGATGACAATCAGCTATCTGATTGGCAGCTCTGTGTGACGTCAAAAGGGGAACAAGGAATTTACCATTTCTACAGAGATGTAGGGGCTAGAAGTAGATCCTTTTCAAAGGGCAGATAACTCCGTATACGTATGATTTTGTCTAGCTGGAAAAAGGTGGGCGCTACACTTGTGTAGTGTATGTATGATTGTGTTGTGTTGCTTATGATTGTGTTATGATTGCGTAGTGTTGAGCATGAATATGCAATGATTGTGTTTTGATTGCGTAGTGTTCTGCATGATTGTTTTACGATCTTATTGCATTTCGTATTAATGTCTTCTGATGACGTTGCGTTATGATTTGCTGGGTTGTGTACGATATTTTTATGATTATGTTGTATTGTGTAAGATTGAATTATATTTGTTTTGTGCTATTTTGTGTTGTGTATGATAGTATTGTAATAGTGCTGTATTGCATATGATTGTTGTATGATCGTGTCGTGTTGTGTATGATTATGTTACAAATGTGTCATGTTTTTTAAATTCATTTCTTCATAAGAATAATTGTGCTGTGTATGATTATTTCATCATTTTGTTTCCGAGTGTACAATTGTGCAACGATTGTATTTTGTTGTGTACGATTTTGTGTTGATTGTGTTTTATTGTGTATGGCTATGTTACAATAGTGTTGGTTTATAATTGTGTTATGTTAAGTATGATTGTGTTATGTTAAGTATGATTATGTTATGTTAAATATGATTGTGTTATGATTTTCTTATAATTGTGTTTGGTTGTGTATCATTTTGTTATGATTTTGTTCTGTTTTGCCTGATTCTGTAATGATTGCATTGTGTAATGGTTGTATATTATTGTGTTCTTATGATTGTGTTTTGATTATATTATGAGTGATTTTATTATGATCGTCCTATTGTTGTGCTGTGCATAATTTTGTTATAATTTTGTTGTGTTATGTAATATTGTTTTATGATTTTGTTTCGTATGAACTGGTCTGATTTTGTTGTGACTATGATTTTGTCATGATTGTAATACGATTATTGTGTTATGGTTGTGTTGTTTTGGTGTATAATCATTTGTTGGGTATAATTGTGTCATGTTTGTGTTGAGTTGTGCGGTGTATGTTTTTGTTATAATTGAGTAGTGTATGATTGTGTGGTCATTTGCATTATTGCGTTCTGATTCTGTTGAATTTTGATGTATTATGATTGTGTTATTCTGTGTTATGATGTATATGAGTGTTGATATTGCATAGTATTGTGTGTGATTGGACTATAACCTTGTATTGCATACGATTGTTTTGTGATATTTTTTGTATGATTCATATCTGATTCTGATGGGTATGATTTCGTCATGATCGTATTGTATTGTGTTTGATTGTGTAACGATTGTATAACATTGTGTATAACTGTTATGGTTTATGAGTTTTGTTGTGCCTGATTGCGTTATGAATGTGTACGGTTGTGTCATAGAAGCATTTTTCATATGATTGTGTTGTGTTGTGTACGTTGGTATATGATTGTACAGTATTACGTTTGATTGTGTTGTGATTGTCGTGTGTTGCATTTTGTATGATAGTGTTATGATGGCGTTGTATTCTGATTTGTGGTGTTGTGCATGGTCGTATTATTATTCTATCGTGTTATACTGTGTTGTGTATTGTCTTATAATTCTGTTGTGTTGCGTATGATTGTATTAGGAATGATACAATTACAAATGTGTTGTGCTTGATTGTGTTATGGATATGTAGTATTTTCCGATTGTGTAACCATTGTTGTGTATGAATTGCGTTATGTAACATCAAGTCATTATTGTATTTTGATTGTGTAGTTTTGTGCTGCCTTTAACTATCTCATAATTGTGTTGTGTGCGATTTTAGTATGATTGTCTCAGTGCTGTGTTCAGTATGATAGTATTATGATTGCATTGTGCTGTGTGTGATTGTGTTGAGTCCTGTTGTGCTTTATATAAGGGTTACGATTGGGTTTTGTTGTGCTGTATATGATTGTACTATAATAGTGTTGTGTTATGTAGGATTGTTTCATCATTTTTCGTGTGTACAATTGTGCAATGATTGTATTTTGTTGTGTATGACTGTGTAACGTTAGTGTTGGGTTATAAACATGTCTTGTTATGCATGATTGTGTTCTGATTTTCTAATGATTGTGGTGCATAGTGTCATCATTGTGTTAAGTTGTGCAAGATTTTGTTATGATTCTATTCTTCATGATTGTGCTATAACTATGTATGATTGTGCTTTTATTATTGTGCTTTGTATATTCTTATGGTATATGTTATACTATGTAGGATTGTGTTATGAAAGTGTTGTTTGTGTTATGTATGATTGTATTGTCTGATATATTGTTTCATGATTGAGTGTTGTTTGATTAGGCTATGATTGTATTATGACTGGGTTGTATTGTGTTGTATTGTATATGATTGTTTTATGTCGGTTTGTTGAAATTGTGCAGTATTATATGTGATTATACTATAATTTGTTGTATTGTATAATATTGTTTCATGATTTTGCTTCGTAAGATTCTGATCTGATGTCATTGTGGTGTGTATGATTTTGCCATGATTGTTGTAGGTTCTGTTTCATTGTGTTATGATTGTGTTATGATTGTGTTATGATAGTTTTGTGATAGTGTGGTATCGTGTGTTATTGCTTTAGGATTTCCTTGTTTTTTGATCGTATTCTTTTTTTGGTTTTGACTGTTTTGATATTTTGATATTCTGTCTCTGTCTGTTGTTATGTCTCTGTTTTCTTCGAGTATGCTAGTTTTTTGTTTCTGTCCTAAACTGAGAACTTTGTTTATCGCTCTGAAGCCTCGCCATTTTTCGAGAGTGGCTTCGATGATTGCTGTCGTGTACCTTCTTTTGTCTTCTCTTAGTTTCTTTTTTATTGTTATGTTTAGTTCAGCCTCTTCTATTTTTCCCTTGTTGTTGGTGGTGGTTTGAGGTTCCTGCACTTTTCAATGAGTTTCCTGGTTTCGTCTGAGATTTTACTGATGGTCTGTGTGTTTCTCGGTTTAAACATATTGGCAGCTTTGATAAGAGAGGTCGTTATTTTGCTGTGGAGTTCGTTGATGTTGGTGTCGTTTTCATCAGTAAGGATTTTAAATCTGTTTTTTCAATTCTAGCTTGAAGGGCTGTGTGAGTTCATTTGGTACGTTTAGTGGTTGCAATTTGGTGTGGAACAATCTTCTGCGTTCTTTATTGGTGTTTATTTGCATCTTACACCTTACCAGTCTATGGCCGCTTCCTAGGCTCACTAGGTTTAGAATTTGAATTTCTTTGACGATATCACTTTGGTCCGTTAAAATGTAGTCTATCTCGTTTTTGGTTTGATGGTTGGGACTCTCCCAAGTCCATTTTCTATTGGGTTTCTTTTTGAAGAATGTATTCATGATTTTCAAGTCGTTCGCGGTTGCAAAGTTTGCAAGGTCCTCACCTCTTTCATTCCGTTTTTTGTATCCGAATTCTCCAATGCAGCGTTCGTCTCCTTCTCCTACTTGTGCATTGAAATCTCCCATGATGATGTTGAAGTATTTTTTGGTATCTTGTCGCAAGGAGTCATCATAGAAGTTGTTTATTTCTTCTTTGGTTTGTTGCAAAGTGGGAGCGTACACTTGGATGATATTTAGCTTGTACTTCTTTGAGAGTTGTATGGTAACGCTGGCTATGCAGTCAGGGATAGCTTTGAAAACTACCATGTTGTCTTTCTAGTCCATTATGTTTAATTTTCTCTCTTCCGTAGCTGTAGAGAGGATATTTGCTCTTCAATTCTATTAGTTCTTCTCCTGGTCTTCTCATTCCGCTAATACTGATTATGTCCCATTTGATGCTTTTGATTTCATTCTCTAGATGGTTCAGGTGAGAGTCTGTTCAGAGTTTTCTGACGTTGTAAGTGCTGAGGTATAACGTTATTCTCTTGATGAGGGATTTTGAGTTTGGGTTTTGTTGGGTGGTCGCTGTTGGGGCACATCCCTCCCACCCAAGATAGGTGACGCGGCTGGGCGTTTTGGTACCGATGGCCCAGCAAGAACGGGCTTTGTCCTGGTCTGGTGTTCGAGTAGTCACTGTCGGAGCATATCATCCCTACCCAGAGCGAGTGATGTGGCTGGGCCTTTTGGGACCAAGGACCCAGCAGGAACGGCTGGTATATTCGTGCAGGTCATTGGGAGTATTGGGCCATGCCCTGTTACGCTTGCCCATGACGTGTTGCAAGGGGGTTTGGTGGAGTGGCCACTGCTGGTGACGTTGGGAGTGACCTTCGAGCACCACCGGCTATTAGCACCCATTCTATTTGCTCTTGGTGAGTAGCAAACAGGCCTGGATGTAAGCAACGCTGTAGAGGGTAGAAAAGGATTAAGAGTGTGAATTAGGGAGGTTTATTATTTTAATTTGTTTTATTTTATTTTTATCTTATCTTATTTATTTATTCATTCGTTTACTTATTTTATTTCGTTCCATTTCACCTCAAACTTAGCGTACTTGCGTATACAACTGGGGTCCAACAAGACTGGATTACCAACAAGACTGATAGATTTACACCTGGGAGCATACCTCTCCCTTATATATTAGGTTTGAAAAAAACTTGGTTAAAGTCCACAGACGTTGAAATTCAAAAACAGAGCTGAACAGATGGGCAAAATACATAAATGAATAAAAATACGGCAAATTCAATCATACTCATTCGGTTCTTACAGCAGCATTGCTATTCTGGGGACCTCTTTTAGCAGTTGAAAAAGTTTGAATTTTTCATCTTTCTTAGCTAAACAGTTCATGTCCGTATCCCAGCAAGAATTTACTATTTGGATATGTCTGTCATAAATCTAATCTAATGTTTGTTTTGTTTTGTTTTGTTTTTTCAATTTTCTTATTTTATGGCCAGTCAAGCCCCAGTTGAGGCGTTTGGGGAGGGGGGCTTATTTGTTTTGTTTTGTTTTTTTCTTGTTTCTTTGGTTTTAGGGGTTTATCGGAACATCATATACAAAATTAGTGCACAATCAGAGATTTTGAAGCTATCATCATCGTCATCATCAGTCTTTTAACGTCCGTCGTTGGACATAGACCTTTCCCACGATTTGCCACACTATCATGGGCGCCGCGGAGCCAATACTTCTTGAACTTGTCTAGCTCGTCTCTCCATCTAACATTCTGCCGGCCTCGGTTGCGCATGTGATCTCGAGGGATCCATGTCATGAATCGTGATGTCCATCGGTTGTCAGCCATTCTTGCAACATGGCCAGCCCACCGCAATTTGAGATTTTTAATGGATTCTATGATGTCCCTGACTCTTGTCTTTTCTCAGATGTACTGTGCTGTCTTGTGTTCTCTCCATGTGAGGCCCAGCATTATTCTTTCATGTGCACATTGCATGGTTCTCAATTTACGGGTCTGTCTCTTGGTTAGGTTCCATGTTTCGGCTCCATAAGTGACTATTGGGAGGATGCATTGGTTATACACCCTTCTCTTTAGGATTAATAGGATCTTCTTATTTTTGAAGGTTGAGCTAGCTCTGCCAAAGGCTTGCCACCCTAGTGGGATTCTTTGCTTGATTCCTTATTCTTTTGAGGTAGATGTAGTGGTCTACTTTCTCGAGTTCTGTGTCCTCGATTTTGATTTTAGTGGTTTTATCCTCGATGTGGTTGTTGCACATGATCTTTGTCTTGCTGAAGTTCATGTGTAGGCCGACTTTCTTGCTCTCTTCATTTAGTTCATCTATCATCAGTTGGAGGTCGTGTAGGTTCTCTGCGAAAAGGGTAAGTCGTCTGAAAATCTGAAGTTGGTCAGATACTCGCCGTCTATTTTAATTCCTTTACTCTCCCAGTCTAGTCTTCTGAAGATCATCTCGAGGCAAGCTGTGAAGAGTTTAGGTGAGCTGATATTACCTTGTCTTACTCCTTTCTGGAGCTGGAAGGGGTCCAAGTCTTTATGTAACCTGATAAAGGAGCTGCTGTGATTGTACATAAGTTTCAATACTTCAACATATACTGGATCTACACCTTGTTGACTGATGGCCTCCATGACTCTAGGAATTTCTACTGAGTCGAACGCCTTTTTGAAGTCGATAAATGCTACGGCGAATGGTAGTTTATACTCGGCTGCTTTTTCTTCCAGCTGATTTATCGAATGCAGGTGGTCTATGGTCGAGTAGCTTCTTCTAAAGCCAGCTTGTTCACGTGGTTGGTTTTCATCGAGTATTTTTGTGATTCGGTTGGTGATGATCTTTGTGAAAAGTTTATATACACAATTGAGTAGGCTTATAGTTGTTGAAGTCTTTCAGGTTTCCTTTTTTTATATAAAAGCATTACGATAGCAGTGTTCCAATCGCCTGGGACTGTGTTTTAGACACAAGTTTAAGAGGACGGCCAGTTTCCTAGTGATGATTTTACCCGCTTTTCGGAGTATGTCGATGGTGATGTTGTCTCGTCCAGGGGCAGTTCCTTTCTTCGTCTGTTTAATGGCTTCTTTCACCTCCCACGGGGTTACTTTTAGGAAGTCCTCGAGTTGATTGCCCACATCTTGCGTATCCTGTTCATTGTTTTGTAGTCCTTGTTTGGACGAATAAAGTTTTTGGTAGAATTCTTTGGCACGTTCGACAATCCTATCTCTATCTGTTGTTAGGTTTCCATTTTCCTCGAGTATGCTAGTTATTTGCCTTCGTCCTGAGTTGAGGAGTTTGTTCAAAGCTTTCAAACCCCGACCTTTTTCAAGAGTCGATTCGATGACTGCTGTCGTGTATCTCCTTCTGTCTTCCCTTCTTTTTTTCTTGATCAATTTGTTTAGTTCAGCCTCTTCAATTTTCTCTCTAGTTGTTGTCGGTGGCTTGAGGTTTCTGCGTTTTTCCTCGAGATTTCTAGTTTCATCTGAGATTTTGCTAATGGATTGTGTGCTCATTGGTTTGAATGTAGAGGCTACTTCAATTATTGACGCTGTCATTTTGTTACTTAGTTCGTTGATGTCGTCTTGAGTAAGAATTCTGAATCTGTTTTTCAGTTCGAGCTTGAAAGATTGAGCGTGCTCTTTTGGTACGATTAGAGGTTGCAGTTTTGTGTGGAACATTTTCTTGCGTTCTTTGTTGGTGTTTACTTGTATTTTACATCGTACTATTCTGTGGTCGCTGCCTACATTGACTTGATTCAGGACTTGGATGTCCTTGACGATATCGTTTTTGTCCGTTAGGATGTAGTCTATTTCGTTTTTTGTTTCGTGATTGGGGCTCTTCCAAGTCCATTTCCTATTTGGTCCCTACTTTGAAAAGGTGTTCATAATTTTGAATCCATTAGCCGTCGCGAAGTTAACAAGATATTCTCCTTTTTCGTTCCGTACTTTGTATCCCAATTTACCGACGCAATCTTCATTTCCTTGTCCTACCTGTGCGTTGAAATCTCCCATGATAACATTGAAGTGTTTTCTGGTGCCTTGGAGTAGGGAGTTCAAGTCATCATAGAAGTTGTCTACTTCCTGTTGGGTTGATTGCGAATTTGGAGCATAGATTTGGATTATATTGAGTTTGTATAGTTTTGAAAGTTGTATTGTGACGCTAGCTACTCGGTCAGAGACAGCTTTGAAGCCAGTTACATTGTCTTTGAGGTCCTTATTGATGAGGAAACCAACTCCTCTTTGTTTTACTTTCTCTTTTCCGTAGCTGTAAATAAGATGTCTGGTCTGCTCCTCAGTTCGATTAGTTCTTCTTCGGGTCTTCTTACCTCGCTAATGCCTATGATGTCCCATTTGACATTTTCGATTTCACTTTCTAGATCGATTAGGTGCATGTCAGTTGACAGTGTTCTGACGTTGTAGGTGCCTATGTTTAATTTGTTCTTTTGTAGACAGTCTTAAGGCTGTGTTTAAATGGTCGCTTTTGGATCGGTGACTCAGTAGGAACAGGTGTTCCCTTGGTGAAGGATTTGGGTAGTCGCTTTCGGAGCACATCATCCTCACCCAAAATAAGCGATGTGGCTGAGTCTTTTGGGGCCAATGACCCAGCAGGAACGGACGCTATATTGGTGTAGTGTTTGGGTAGTCGCCCTTGGAACACATCACCCCCACCCAAAGCAAGTGGTGTGGCTGGGCCTTTTGGTACCGAGGTCCCAGGAGGAACGGCCGATATAATTTTTGGTGTGCAAACCATGGGGAGTGATGTGACACGCCCTGCCACGCTGACCCATGACGTATTGGCAGGGGGTCTGGTGGATTGTCCACTGCGGGTCAGTGGACTAAGAGCTCCATTGGCTCTTGATAGTCATCCAAACTGTTCTCGTAAGGAATGGATGTTCGGAACACCGACAAAAAAAAAAAAAAAAAAAATTTCACACCACGATCCGATCTCATTTTTCAAAAAAAGTTGGATGCAAATTCCATAGGTTAGTATCTCTTTCTCTCTCTCACCTGCCTGATGGGGTCAGTGACGCAGCACTTGAGCATACCTCTCCCTTATATATTAAGATTTTAACTTTATCTAAGTCCACAGACGTTCGAATTGAAAAACAGAATTGCAGCAGCATAGTCATCCTGGGGACTTCATTTTAGCAGTTGAAAAAGTTTGAATTTTTCACCTTTCGTTGCTAAATATTTCATGTCTGTCTCCCAGCTATAATTTACAACTTAGATTGGATTCAAGACCGACCGAATATTCATTTTCAAAATGGAAAAATCTGACACGTGGTCAAAGGGGGGGTGGGGGATTTTGGTTGTTCAACATCTTTCCTAATTTTATTTCAGCTATTCCCATGCACTGACCCAATCTCGCTATATTGTTCCATTCACCATAACAACACATTTTTTCCAATTTCTTCCATACTACATTTAGCATAATACCAGACTCACTCAATGATGAACCTTATCTAAACCCCAATTTACAATTTTTGTGGGGAGGGGGGGAATAAAATCATGATAAATATTTACAAATAAAAATGAACCCCAATGATTGATTTATGTTTACAAAAAAAAAAAAAGGAAAAACGAAATTAGTATGTGACTCCCCACAAAGACCTAATATGGCAGAACAGTAAGTCAACCGGTCGAAAAAGATGGATGTTGAGGAAGAAAGAAAAAAAAATTAAAAACCTCTAACATCCTCCGGAGAACTTTACTTTCGTCATCTACGGGGGAGGGACGGGGTATTCGAAAACGAAAAAGGGGGGACTAAAAAAAGTGGCAGGGGGGGGGGAGACTGATGCTCATTCTCTCCCTAGCTAAGAAACAGTTGACAAACCGAAAAGTAAAAACTAATCTGCCCTAACTTGGGCTGGGTTGTCATGTTTGTTTCAAAACCTCAACATTCTTTTAAATTACCAGAAAGGTTAAAAAATGCAACTCCAGTTTAGCATCTTTCACTCGACACAGTCGGGCCACTTTCACCCACCTTCCGTTGAATTCCGACCAAGGGAGCCTCTCCCTCTCGACCCTGATCTTAACTTTAAGCTGATGCTTAAAGAAAGCGATCAGTTGTTCGGAAGTGAAATGCTCTCCTTCGTGGAACCCCTTCTGACGTGTCGTCCAAATCACCATTCTCATCACGCCAAGTAAGCACACTAGCACTAGATGTGCGTCCTTTTCTAACGATGGGAACACATTGCTACAGACAGCGCTGGCATCGAGGGCAAAAAACGTGCCCCGACGAAGCGAACCATGTAGCCCTCAACCAGCTTGCACAGCAGATGCACCACACTGCAGTGGAAGAAGGCATGCTCAAGAGATTCCTCCATACCAGACCCGCTGCAAAAAGCCGTTTGCCGACCCAGAGAGCATTCTGAATGACTAACCAGGTGAGGGACGCCTCGTTGTTATTGAGGCACCTCAGACCAGCGCACCCAAGGCCAGATCGAGCGACTCTCCGCCTTCGTCAAACCGAGCCCCTCAATCATTTCGTCTCGAACGGACCCCCTCACTATTACTCGATATAATGCCCCCCTCGACAACGTCCGGGTATCGGCGAGGCTTTCCTTTACCCGTGAGAAGATTCTCAGAGCGTGCTGGCATTCTCTATAGAAAGAGCATTCCGCCCGGGGCAAACGGTGGGCCTCACCCCCGTCGTCGGAATGCACGTATCTCAAAGCTGGGAAAGCCTTCCTGGCGTCTTCCTTCCAGAATTCGCCGTTCTGCTCTTGTGCGCACATCCGACCTAGGAAAGACAATCGTAAGGTATGTTGCCGAGCTTAGATGTTCGGCATTCCTAGGCCGCCCTCCACAGGTTGGAGCTGACAGATCTTGCGAGATACCATTGGATGCTTGTAACCTCAGTGGAATCTAAACATGGCAGCCTCAAACTTTAGTTGGTCGGTACACGGAAGAGGGAGCACCGAGAGTCGGTAAAGGATGAGGGGGGTAGATGTGCGAAACGCACACCTCGGCCCTACCCTTGAAGGAGAGCTTCCTTTGAGTCCATAGATTAACTGCTTTCTCTACCTTGTCTAGTACTCCCGATCAATTTTTCTCCAACTAGAGGTCGGGACCGAACCAGACGCCGAGTATCTTGTACGGCCTGTCCGTCCAGACAAAGGGACCAGCAACAAGCCCTCAGACTTGTCGCAGTTAGTTTTGGCCCCTGTCACCATCTCATACCTTTGGATTTCTACGCTGACTTGCCTGATCTCGGCAATGCTCGTTACAAGCAAGGTCACATCGTCAACGTAGGCGGTGTACTTGACTGGCGTGTGACCGCCAGGCAAAGTAATTCCGCGTAGGGCCGGATTCGCCTTTACTTTGCGCAGGAAAGGTTCCAGCACCAGAATGTACAGCATCGGCGAAAGTGGACAACCTTGACGAACCGATCTGGACAACTGAAAGGGTTTCGACCGGATTCCATTCACCTCCACCACCGAGCTGGGGGACGCATACAAGAGACGAATCCAGGAGCGAAAGATCTGACCAAAGCCAGCCGCGGACAAGACAGACTCGAGAAAACGATGATCGACCCTATCGAATGCTTTGGACTGATCTAATTTGATCAGCGCGGCTCCATTGTCGACTTTTTCAATGATCGTGCGCACCGCGTGCAGATTATCTTGGATAGTCCGACCCTTTATAGAACAAGTCTGCTCGGGGCCAATCAGACTATTCAGCACAGGCTGCAGCCGGTTTGACAGGACCTTGGCCAAAATCTTTAACTGTATTCAGCAGAGTTATGGGACTGAAGTTATCTACCCCGTCTCCCCCATGTTTGTCCTTGCGTAGCAATTTCACCACCCCTCTGGTAAAGCGACGGGGAATGTTCCCCTGCTTCAACCAGTGGTTAAAGATAGCTGCTAGCAAATGGACAAATATGAGCGACAGCCTCAAATACACTTCGTAAGGCAAACCATCGATCCCCGGTGTCTTCTTCTCCATGCTCTTTAGCGCTTCCCGAATTTCATCCTCTGTTATGAGCCCCTCACACCCAGCTGATTCAGTCGCCTCAGGGCGAGGGAAGTCAGCTAAATAGGTGTCGAACTGAGTCGAACTCAGGCCAGCTTCCCTTGTTAATAGCTCCTGGAAGTTAGCACGAAACACCTCGCAGATACCTTCATTTGTGGTCACAAGTCGTCCGTCCGGTGACGAGACACTGGAGATATGCCGGTTTGACGCACTCCGAATTTCTTCTGATCGCAGTTCCACGGCCATATTCGTTGCCTCGGGGGGCATAACCTGGACTTAACCTGACTAGAGTCTCCGTCCTCCGCTCTATCCGAGATTCTACTGCCTTTTGTGCCGCTAGTCTCTCTAGGTTGAGTCGCCTACTATAATCGGCATCAAAAGACCTAGTTTTATTTTTGAGGTGCCCCCAGAATTTGTTACCCAGGATGGCCCCCGTCAGTTTCCGCTGGATTAGTAATGTTAGCTGGTCCCGAAAATCCTCCACCTCCATGAGGAATGTGTTGAATTTCCAGTAAGCAGACTTGAAGTGCTTAGGTGTACCTAAGTTCATTCGGACCCTTCCTAATCTATGGTCCGAAAAAGGGACGCTATGGAGGCTTGGACATTCCAAAAACTTATGATCGACTATTCTAGCTAAGACCCGATCGATGTAATTGGAAAGTTGCACCGTAGATGGGGTGCCACTACTAGTCCAAGTCCATATTACTTGGCGGGGGGTGTTCGTTTCGGAATTTATCCACCAGGTCTAGCCTGTTGATCAAATCCCGAAACGGAATCACGTCCGCTTGGTTAGTTCCTCTGTTTACCCCTCGGTCTATCTCGGGATCAAGGACGGCATTCCAATCACCCGCTAACACTAGCCGTCTCGACGGAACTATGAACTAACTGATCGATCCGCCGAAAGAAGTTGACTCGCTCGCCCTGGCTGTTGGGTGCATAAACCCCAATCAAACGAAAAGCATCCCCTTTCAAGGTAACATCGACGACGCACAATCTGCCTGCCGGGTCTGTATACACAAGGGAACACATCGCATCCAAGGCATGGCTAATTAGCCAAGAGACACCTCTGGAGTGGCTGTCAAAGTATGCTGAAAAGAGACGGAAATCTCGAGACAGCACACTCTCATTGTCACTCGAAATAAAGTGAGTCTCCTGTATACAACAAACACTCACGTCGAGATGCCGAAGAAGTTGACAGAGTCTAGCTCTTTTCGACTCAGTCCGCATCCCTCGACCATTTACGCTTGCTAAATAGAGCGCCATCTTATCAATTTACTGGCGTTGAAGTCCTGACACAAACATGGCTGGCGATAGCACGCCGACAGCGGGTCCCATAGGACCCGTGCCCATCTGGGTTTTGATGGAGCCGTCCTGGGACACGCCGCCGACGTGTCTGGGGAATGCTAATTTTACAGCTCTATAAAGGGAGGGGTGCATAAAAACGGGGACCCTCCCCGAACAAAAGTTTTTAAGCTTGTGTAGGTCTGGATGATGCCAGACAGCCCGTGATGTTGATGTTTGGAAGGCACAATTGGCCTCCCCTAACATATCCCACACCTGCCACGAGGTGTCTCCGACCCGAACTACAGAGAACAGCTTCCTAAGCCCCGGGAAAATTGTAGGGTCCTCCACGTCGCGTCTTCCAGGTTCGACGAACCGGATGTTAAAGAGGACCATTAAATCCCTAAGGGCTTGCTGCTGTAGCTTGGCCTTGTCAAGGATGTCCGGGTCGACACGGCAGATGTGGACCCCTCTCTTGTGTCTTCTTTTCTTTTCTTTTTTTATTGGCTCGCCGGCGTCGCCCCCGGCTGCGCTTCTCAGCCTTTTTTGTGAGGCCGAGTGAGTGGGTGACATTGGTGCGGGTGTGGTTGTTTGTGCTGATGTTGTTGCTGCTGGTGTTGTTGTTGTTGGTGTGTATGTGTGTGTGGGGGGGGGGGACGCCAGCGACGATGACGAAGGCGGCGGCGGTAGTGGTGCTGTGGTCGGTAGTGGGGTTGCTGGTGATGAGAATATAGGCAACTGTTTTTTGGGGGGAGTTTGTTGGGGGCTGTGAGATTTAGAAAAAATTGTCATTGATGTTTTCTGGGGGGGGTGAAGCTTTCAGAGGAGGGCTATGTATTGTTTTGTGTGTCTGTGGAGAGGGTGGAGGGGTAACCCTCTCTACTGGCTGTCTGGACTTTAGTTTTACAAGCAACGCTGCCGCCTTCTTTTTTTCTCTTCACGGACTAGTATATACCCCCATCCTAGTCCTTTCCGCACAAGACTCCTATAGTACTGTTGGTGCCGTAGCCTTTCTGGGTCTGTGGAGACTGAGATCCCGCTATTTGGGCTTTCCTCCCACCTTTTCCCACTACCTGCCACTCCTCCTCCGACCCCTCCTTTTGTGTCAGCGCTTTTGGTGACAGAGAGGACGGCTTAGGTGAGGGGAGACCTAAAAGTCTCCTGGCATCTGACCGGATTTTTCCGGTCTGAGTAGTGGGCGAGACTACGTGAGCCTCCTTTACGACTGTAGGTTGGGGAGGTCTTGCGTCAGGGTGGCTGGCTTCTTCTTACAGACAGCGGCGAGGTGACCACTCACCGCATATCGAGCAAACTGGCCTCCTAACTTTAACGATAATAGGCAGTTTTCTACGACCACCCACGTCCAAATAGTTGGGAATGGCAAGGAACGCCTTCCTATCGATCATCAGATCAAAATGCCATTCCCCACGCATCACATCGGAGTCAACCGAGACATGTTCCCCGAGAACGAAGCTGGGGACCTCATGGGCAATTACCCGGGTCTTCCTTCGCCCCAGGTACTCCACCCGAAGGATGTGTTCCTTCGTTTGGAGTTTCTGGTGCATCAGGTTTACACAGTCCTGTTCGGTGGGCAAAAGTACGTCCCACATGGCAAAACCGTCGCCTTTAACGACCTGTTTCACTTTAACCCCAAGGCTAGCCAGTGTTTTAGTCACCGTGTCTTTCGTAGATCAGACAATTCTGTTAATTTTCTCGTCGACCACGAAGACTGACACCATTTTTTTTTTTCAATGCCCTTTAGTTTTTCTAGATCCACCAGCGAGCCATCCTCTTTTACGTGGTGGGTTTACGTCTGGCAACGTCTGATGAACTCCATCACATTGACCATATTTATCTCGGGTGGCAAATTCCACTCGTTAGGAGAGCCCCCAGCTGTCTTGACTTTTTGTCCCACCGGAATAGGCGAGTCTGTATTTCCCCCTTTCCCTCATGGACGGGGGAGTTTATCTTTTCTTTTTCAATTTTTTTCTTGCTTTTTTTTCAGATTCTTTTTTTTCAAGATCTTTTTCTCTATTTCTTTTTTTTCAAATTCTTTTTTTCTTTCTAGATCCTTTTTCTCCATTTCTTTTTTTTCGAATTTTTTTTTCTAGTTCTTTTTTTCCAAATTTTTTTCTTGTTCTTTTTTTTAAATTTTTTTCAAATTTTTTTCTTGTTCTTTTTTTTCCAATTTTTTTTTCAAATTCTTTCTCTTCAACTTTTTTTTTCTTGTTCTTTTTTTTAAATTCTTTTTTTCTTGTTTTTTTTCAACTTTTTTCTCAAATTCTTTTTTTTCAATTTTCTTTTCAAATTCTTTTTTTTCTTGTTCTTTCTTTCAATTTAAAAAAATTTTTTTTTCTCGTTCTTTTTTTTTCAATTTTCTTTTCAAATTCTTTTTTTTCTTGTTCTTTCTTTCAATTTAAAAAAAATTTTTTTTCTCGTTCTTTTTTTTTCAATTTTTTTTTCAAATTCTTTTTTTTCTTGTTCTTTTTTTTCAATTTTTTTTTCAAATTCTTTTTTTTCTTGTTCTTTTTTTCAATTTTTTTTCAAATTCTTTTTTTTTTGTTCTTTTTTTTTGTTTTTCATCATTTTTTCCTCCCAACCCTTTTTGGGGGTGATTTTTTTCCCCTCCTGTCCTCCCCCTTATTGGGGGAAGCAAACAAAGCCCTCCTGGCCTCGTCGGCCATGAGGGAAAACGAAAAAATGCAAAAACTAGACAAAAAGTTCACTTATCTTGTGGGACTAGGTTTTTTGGGGGTTATAGACTAGTCCGGAATCTGTTTACTCAAAATCAGCCCCAGCCAAACACGTCACGTCCGTTCTCTCCAGGTCTACGAATAAAACTGAAAAAATGGCGGAATTAGTCACGTGACACAGTAGATTCAAGACCGACCGACACATCCAACACTAGATTTGTTTGTTTTTATGGCCAGTCAAGCCCCGGTCGAGGTAGTACGTATGAGGGGGGGGGGGTGTTTTATTTTTAGAGTTTTTTTTTTAAATTTGTTTTCAATTCATTCAGAGATTTTGGGGCAATATTTTGGGTATGTGTCTTGACTGAAGTTTGGGGGTGGGGGACATTACAATCAGCAATACAGAGTTGGATGAATGAGCAAGCCATTGAAGAATATGGTGGAAAGTGTATTTTCATTGTGTAGTGTTGTTTATGATTGTTCTGTGATCTGTTGTACGGTGTATGATTATGTGATTTTTGTCTGTTGTACGGTGTATGATTATGTGATGTTTTGATTTTGTTGAGTTGTTCGTGATTTATTGTGATTGCATTGTATCGTGTACGATCATGTTGATGATTATTTAGTGTTTACTATTGAGTTGTGTAGTTCAATTCAGTATTCGTGGTGAAGACATTGTGGTGTAGTTGTGTAGTTGTGTGTACACGCGAGGCTCGATATCGGTGAAGTGAAATGGGCAAAGTTAGCACGGAGATAGGACACAGAGGAAGAATAGTTAAGATCGGATTGGTCAGTGGGTCGGCAAAATGATAACGATCTTAGGGAGAAAGAAAGAGAGATAGAAAGAGAGTGGCTAGCTGAAAAGGCCGGGGTCAGGAGCTTGACCAGCTAGGGTTCATGGGACCAATGAGCATTAGCCCATGTACATCCAGGGGTTTTTATAGGGGTCGTCAAAGGAAGTGACGTTTTTGACATCTACCCAGAAGTAGAGTATCGTATTTAATTCCTAACTAAAATAATAGGGGGTGCTACAGTGATATTGTTGTGTCATGTATGATCGTGTTAAGATTGTCCTGTGTTTGTATCTCTTCTGATCGTCAAGATTGTTTTGTGTTTTGATTGCGTTGTATTCTTCAAGATCGTCATGTGAAAGTATTGTATCGTGTATGATTGTGTTATGACTTTTTCATGTTGTTATATAATTGTCTTGTAATAGTTTTGTGGCATGTAAGATTGTGTTATCATTATTTCGTGTTTAGATTGTGGTGTGTATTTTTACAATTCTTTTCCGATATTGTATCATGTACGATTTATGATTATTATGTGTTTTGATTTTGATCAGTTTCTTATGATTGACATGTGATAATGTTGAATAATGTACGTTTGTACTATGATTGTCGTTGTTTACAATTGTTTTGTGGTATTATTGTACCATGTATGATTGTTTGTTGATTGTATGGTGTTTAGATTGTGTTGTTGTTTATGATTGTCTTGTGATAGTGCTGTATCGTGTATGATTGTGTTATGATTGTCTTACGTGATGATTATGTTGCGTTGGTGGGGATTGTCTTGTGATATTGTTGTATTGTGTATAATTGTCATAATGATTGTCTTGTGTTTTGATTGAGTAGTGTTGTTAATGATTATTTCGTGATAGTATTATATCGAGTACGATTTTTCTATGACTGTCTTGTGTTTATCATTCTATTGTGTTGTTAAAGATTATCTCATGTATTTTTATGTCGTGTATGATCGTGTTGAGATTGTCCTGTGTTTTGATAATGTGTTGCTCAGCATTGTTCTATAATAGCGTTGTATCGATACGATTTTTTATGGTTATCATGTGTTTTCATTGTGATCCGTTGTTTATGAATGTTTTTTTGATAGCACTGTATCGTCTATGATTGAGTTGTGACTGTGTTGTGTTTTTATTGTGTTGCATTGTTCAATATTGTCTTGCAATATTGTGGTATTGTTTATAATTGTCTTATGATAGTCTCATGTGTTAATCGTGTTGTGTTTGATATTGTCGTGCGATATAGTTCTATCAAGTATGATTGTTAGATGATTGCATTATTTTGATTGTGCTGTATCGTTTATGATTGTCTTGCAATATTGTTGTATCGTGCATGAATTTTTAATGTTTTGTGTTTTGATTGTTTTGTGATATTGTTGTGTCGTGTATAGTCGTTTTGAGATTGTCCTATGTTTTTAATGATTGTGATAGAGTTTGCTTATCCTGTGTCGTGTCGGGGGCCTGATTTAAGGTTGCTGATGCATTAGTCCACTAACACGTGTATAACCCAGAATTGATCTAAGAAGATAAATCCTGGGAAGCAGCGTGTTCGTTGCTCAAGAACAAAACAAGGTTAGTACACAGTTAGTTGGATTGTTAACAAAACGTGGAAATAAGAACAAACAAAGAAGTTAACAGCAGTGCCTGGTTTAATTCGTGAGCGAATTAAAATAAACAAGGACCGGAGTTTCTGCCAACACGAATATGTGGAGGGATCTACCAGGATAAAAGATGTAGAAATAGGAAGGATGAAGGGAAAGAGATGTCACTGAGTAAATGTGAGACAGAGTCTATACAATGATCCCAGTTTTGCCACTAAGAAGTTATCTTAGGAAGTCCGTCCTAACTACGATGATAGTGCTTAACTTGGTTAGGATGTGTTCTTGAGATGAAGATGTGATGATGCGTGTGTAAGAACAAAGTGTGTATAAAAAGTATACTAACTATCCTAACTAAAGAGAGAAAGGAAAAGAGACGAGCTTATCTCGACGCAGTCGGAACAGAGAGAGAGAGAGAGAGAGAGAGAGAGAGAGAGAGAGAGAGAGAGAGAGAGAGAGAGATTTACTGCCACAGTTTAAACATAGTAAAGAAAAGAATCAGCTATCTGATTGGCAGTTCTGTGTGACGTCAAAAAGGGGAACAAGGAACTTACCGTTTCTACAGAGATATGGGGGTTAGCGGTAGATCCCTCCCAAAGGGCAGACAACTCCGTATATAAATAATTTACTTTTAGCTGGAAAGGTGGGCACTACACATGTATGTTTGTGTTATGGTTGTTATGTATTTAGTCGCGTTCTGTTTTTAGTATTGTCGTACGATTGTGTTGTAGCCTGCATGACTGTTCCATGATTGTCTCTTTTCGATTGTTTCTTGTTGTTTGTGATTGTCTTGGGATGGTGATTTTTTGCGTATGATAGTGTCATGACGGTCTTGTGTTATGATTGTGTTGAGTTGTGTTGTTTACGATTGTGTTATGATAATTTTGTATCGTCTATGATCTTGTCATGATTGTCCCGTGTTTTGACTGTGTTCTATTGTGTATGATTTTCTCGTCTTTTGTCGTGTATGACTGTGTTAGGATTTTGTTGTGATTGTAATGCAGTGTTTTTTAAAATGTACTTGAGAGTGATTTAGCTTGCAGTACGATTATCTTGTGTTTTGGTTGCATTGAGTTATTTTCCATTCTCTTCCGATATCATTGTATCATGTATGATTGTTTTGTCTTTTCACTTTGTTGTGTTTTTAAGATTGTCTTGCAATATTTTTGTATCGTGTATGATTGAATGATGATTGTTTTGTGTTTTGTTTGTTTGTATTTATTTATGATAATCTTACAATATTATCGTAACGTGTACGATTATTTTATGATTGTTCTGCATTCTGAATGTGATGTGTCGTTGTTTATGATAGTCTTACAATATTATCGTAACGCGTACGATTATTTTACGATTGTTTTGTGTTCTGATTGTTTGTGGTTGTTTATGATAGTCTTACAATATTATCGTTACATGTACGATTATTTTACGATTGTTTTGTGTTCTGATTGTGATGTGTGTTTGTTTATGAAGGTCTTACAATATTATCGTAACGTGTACGATTATTTTACGATTGTTTTGTGTTCTGATTGTTTGTGGTTGTTTATGATAGTCTTACAATATTATCGTTACATGTACGATTATTTTACGATTGTTTTGTGTTCTGATTGTGATGTGTGTTTGTTTATGAAGGTCTTACAATATTATCGTAACGTGTACGATTATTTTACGATTGTTTTGTGTTCTGATTGTTTGTGGTTGTTTATGAGAGTCTTACAATATTATCGTAACGTGTAGGATTATTTGATGATTGTTTTGTGTTTTGATTGTTCGAGGTTGTTTATGATAGTCTTACAATATTATCGTAACGAGTACAATTATTTTATGATCGTTTTGTGTTCTGATTGTTCGTGGTTGTTTATGATAGTATTACAATATTATCGTAACGTGTACGATTATTTTATGATTGTTCTTTGTTCTGATTGTTTGTGGTTGTTTATGATAGTCTTACAATATTATCGTAACGTGTACGATTATTTTATGATTGTTTTGTGTTCTGATTGCGATGCGTAGTTCTTTATGATAGTATCACAATATAATCGTAACGTGTACGATTATTTTACGATTGTTTTGTGTTCTGATTGTGATGTGTGGTTTTTTATGATAGTCTTACAATACTATCGTGACGTCTACGATTATTTTACGATTGTTTTGTGTTCTGATTGTTTGTGGTTGTTTATGATAGTCTCACAATATTATCGTAACGTGTACGATTATTTTACGATTGTTTTGTGTTCTGATTGTTTGTGGTTGTTCATGATAATTTTACAATATCATCGTAACATGTACGATTATTTTACGATTGTTCTGTGTTCTGATTGTTTGTGGTTGTTTATGATTATCTTACAATATTATCGTAACGAGTACGATTATTATATGATTCTTTTGTGTTGTGATTGTTTGTGTTTGTTTATGATAATCTTACAATATTATCGTAACGAGTACGACTATTTTATGATCGTTTTGTGTTCTGATTGTTTGTGGTTGTTTATGATAGTCTTACAATATTATCATAACGTGTACGATTTTTTGATGATTGTTTTGTGTTTTGATTGTGATGTGTGGTTGTTTATGATAGTCTTACAATATTATCGTAACGTGTACGATTATTTTACAATTGTTTTGTGTTCTGATTGTTTGTGGTTGTTTATGATAATCTTACAATATTATCGTAATGTATACGATTTTTTTACGATTGTTTTGTGTTTTGATTGTTTGTGGTTGTTTATGAGAGTCTTACAATATTATTGTAACGTGTACGATTATTTTACAATTTTTTTTTTCATTCTGATTGTTTGTGGTTGTTTATGATAGTATTACAATATCATCGTAACATGTACGATTTTTTTACAATTGTTTTGTGTTCTGATTGTGATGTGTGTTTGTTTATGAAGGTCTTACAATATTATCGTAACGTGTACGATTATTTTACGATTGTTTTGTGTTCTGATTGTTTGTGGTTGTTTATGATAGTCTTACAATATTATCGTTACATGTACGATTATTTTACGATTGTTTTGTGTTCTGATTGTGATGTGTGTTTGTTTATGAAGGTCTTACAATATTATCGTAACGTGTACGATTATTTTACGATTGTTTTGTGTTCTGATTGTTTGTGGTTGTTTATGAGAGTCTTACAATATTATCGTAACGTGTAGGATTATTTGATGATTGTTTTGTGTTTTGATTGTTCGAGGTTGTTTATGATAGTCTTACAATATTATCGTAACGAGTACAATTATTTTATGATCGTTTTGTGTTCTGATTGTTCGTGGTTGTTTATGATAGTATTACAATATTATCGTAACGTGTACGATTATTTTATGATTGTTCTTTGTTCTGATTGTTTGTGGTTGTTTATGATAGTCTTACAATATTATCGTAACGTGTACGATTATTTTATGATTGTTTTGTGTTCTGATTGCGATGCGTAGTTCTTTATGATAGTATCACAATATAATCGTAACGTGTACGATTATTTTACGATTGTTTTGTGTTCTGATTGTGATGTGTGGTTTTTTATGATAGTCTTACAATACTATCGTGACGTCTACGATTATTTTACGATTGTTTTGTGTTCTGATTGTTTGTGGTTGTTTATGATAGTCTCACAATATTATCGTAACGTGTACGATTATTTTACGATTGTTTTGTGTTCTGATTGTTTGTGGTTGTTCATGATAATTTTACAATATCATCGTAACATGTACGATTATTTTACGATTGTTCTGTGTTCTGATTGTTTGTGGTTGTTTATGATTATCTTACAATATTATCGTAACGAGTACGATTATTATATGATTCTTTTGTGTTGTGATTGTTTGTGTTTGTTTATGATAATCTTACAATATTATCGTAACGAGTACGACTATTTTATGATCGTTTTGTGTTCTGATTGTTTGTGGTTGTTTATGATAGTCTTACAATATTATCATAACGTGTACGATTTTTTGATGATTGTTTTGTGTTTTGATTGTGATGTGTGGTTGTTTATGATAGTCTTACAATATTATCGTAACGTGTACGATTATTTTACAATTGTTTTGTGTTCTGATTGTTTGTGGTTGTTTATGATAATCTTACAATATTATCGTAACGTATACGATTTTTTTACGATTGTTTTGTGTTTTGATTGTTTGTGGTTGTTTATGAGAGTCTTACAATATTATTGTAACGTGTACGATTATTTTACAATTGTTTTTCATTCTGATTGTTTGTGGTTGTTTATGATAGTATTACAATATCATCGTAACATGTACGATTTTTTTACAATTGTTTTGTGTTCTGATTGTGATGTGTGTTTGTTTATGAAGGTCTTACAATATTATCGTAACGTGTACGATTATTTTACGATTGTTTTGTGTTCTGATTGTGATTCGTGGTTGTTCATGATAGTCTAACAATATTATCGTAACGTGTACGATTATTTTACGATTGTTTTGTTTTCTGATTGTTTGTGGTTATTTATGATAGTCTTACAATGTTATCGTAACGTGTACGATTATTTTACGATTGTTTGGGTTCTGATTGTTTGTGGTTGTTTATAATAGTCTTACAATATCATTGTAATGTGTGAGATTATTTTACGATTGTTTCGTGTTCTGATTGTTTGTGGTTGTTTATGATAAAACTGCACAGTACATCCGGGAAAAGACAAGAGTTAGAGACATCATAGAATCCAAATAAAATCTCAAATGGCGGTGGGCTGCCCATGTTGTACGAATGGCAGACAATCGATGGACATCACGACTCACAACATGGATTCCCCGAGACCACATGTGCAACCGAGGCTGGCAAAATGTT
The DNA here is from genome assembly GCA_963457665.1 of Thysanoteuthis rhombus. NCBI lineage: Eukaryota > Metazoa > Mollusca > Cephalopoda > Oegopsida > Thysanoteuthidae > Thysanoteuthis > Thysanoteuthis major. The sequence continues at coordinate 43,151,744 of OY735230.1, forward strand.
AGATGGAGAGACGAGTTAGACAAGTTCAGGAATTACTGGCTCCGTGACGCGTATGATAGAGAAGTGTGGAAAATCTCGGGGAAGGTCTATGTCCAACGACGGACGCGAAAAGACTGATGATGATGATGATAGTCTTACAATATTATCGTAACGTGTACGATTATTTTACGATAGTTTTCTGTTCTGATTGTGATGTGTGGTTTGAAATTGTGATTACCCAATGTTGCATCCTGTATACTTGTGTTATGATTGTCTTGTGTTTAGATTATGTTTCGATGTTTATGATTTTTTTGGGGATATTGTTGCATCGTGTATGATTGTTCCACAATTGTCTTGTCTTGTATCAATATTGTGTTGTTGATGATGGTCTTCTGATTGTGTTGTTCTGTATATATTTGTGTTAAGCTTGTTTGTGTTTTTTTCTTGATAGTGTTGTATCGTGTATGCTTGGTTTATGATTTTCTTGTGTTTTGAATTTGGCATGTTGTTTATGATCTTTTTGTGATAGTGTTGTTATGTGTAATATTGTGTTATAATTGTTTCGTCTTGTCTTGTTTAGAATTCTCTCATGATAATGTTGTGTCCACAATGATCGTTTTACAATTGTCGTATGTTGAGTGTGTTGTTTTGTTCGGGACTGTCTAGTGGTGGTGTTGTATCGTGTAAAATTATGTTCTATATATTTTCCTATGATTTTTTTATGATTGTATAGTGTATCATTGGTATATGAATGTGTTTAGTTAGAATGTTACAATTGTTTTGTGCTGTGCATAAATTTGTTATTATTGTGTTGTTTTGCAAATAATTGCATCACATTTTATTATGTCATGATTGTGTTTTTTGTTATGTATGATTGTGTTATAATTATGTCGTAAATGAATGTCCGTTGCGTTATATAGTGTCGTAAACGATTTTGTTTTGGTTTCGCTGTATTGTTTATTATTCAGTTATAATCGTATTGTGTTTTGATTCGTTGGGAATTGATCGTGTTATGGATGCCCTGTTTTGTATTGTATATGATTTTTTTTCATTGAGATATGTCTCATGTTATGTATAATACCGTTTTGTTGAGTTGTGTATGATTGTTTCATGGTAACTTTTTTCTGACGGTTCTGTTGGTTCTAATTGTTTTAGTTCGGGTCGAGGAGGAAATAGCGTAATGAAGTTGGAGGGACAAAGGGATTTGCATCCTTGTGGTTTGATGTTAGCACCGACATCGCTGGAGATGTCGAGGAAGGGATATGTACGAAGAGAATGCGTGCCAAGTATGAACTTAGACGTGGATATGAAACACGGTAAAAAAAGAACACATACAAGGATTTGGATGGACGAATAAGACGTACATTTAATAGGAGAACATTAAAGACGAATGACGAATGAAAATAAAGTACATATAAGGATAACATAAATCTGATCGATCGTGTAAAGAGATAAGAGAAGAGATAGCAAAAAGGTGGGAGCTTTCTTGTCGTTGATAGCACAGTCGTCGGAGTCGAAGCGGAATTGTCTGAACTGCTTTTGGATCTGCATGGTTTGAATCGTACCAAGGAAATACGTGGAAACCGGGTTCTGTGTGAAAGCCAAATTGCCAAGGAGTGTGCAAAGACTTGAGGGCTATTCTCTGACGCTCATACATACTCAACGGACAGACCATGAAAGACAGAGAACATGGAGTTTTATCCATGCATGTTTCCGAAGTGAAGAGAATTTAGGAGAGATTATCATGACTATCAGAGAGTAAAAAGCCTCACCATTTTATTCACGAGAGTGAGCGGTGTATACGCGTTTGGAGCACGTGGTGAAAACAAGGTGGTGTAGCTGCGTAGCTGTGCGCATGTGTGATGCCTCGACATCGGTGAAGTGAAGTGGGTAAAGTTAGTATAGAGATAAGTAACGGTGGAAAAATGTTCAAGATAGGATCGGCCGGGAGGTCGGCGAAGTGATAACGATCTTAGGGAAAATGAGGGAGAGAGAGAGAGAGTAGCCGGCAACATGTGCCGGGGCCAAAAGCGTAAACAGTTGTGTATGAATACGTCATGTGTTGTGGTGCATCGTGTATGATTGTGTCGTGTACGAGAGTAATGATTGTTTTGCGTTGTGCATGATTGTGTTATGATTATGTTGTGTTGTGTATAATCATGTTATTATCATAACATGTTTGTGTTGTGTTGCATTTTGATGTGTATGAATATATTGTGTTTTGTACGGTAGATTATATTGTGTGATGTTGTGTATGATTGTATTACGTTCATGTTGTGCTGTGCAAGGTAGTGTTTTGATTATATTGAGCTGTGTGTGATAGTGTTCTGATTGTGACCTCATCATGTTGTGTTGTGTTAGATAGTATCATAATTGTGATGTGTATAATTATGTTACAATTGTGTTGTATTGTGTTTGATTATGTTGCATTATTTTTTGTATCAGTGTTACGATTTTGTCGTGTTGTGTCGTGTATGAATACCTTGACTTTTCTGTATGGTTTTGTATTGTGTATGATTATCTTGAATGGGGTTTTGTGTATGAATGTAATGATTGTGTTGTTTTGTATTGTTTATGACTGTGTTATGATTTTATTGAGTATGAATGTGTTATATACATGTTGCATTTTTTAGAATCATATTCCGTTGTGAATGACTTGTTTATGATTGTCTTATGATTGTGTTGACTTGCATTCTGTATGATTGTGTTATGTTGTGTATAATTGTGTTGTGTTATGTGTAATTGTGTTTCTATTTTGTTGTGTTTTGCATGATTATTTAATAATTGTGTGTGTGTGTATGGTTGTGTTATGGTTGTTTTGTGTATGATTTCGTTATGATTGTGTTGTTTATGAGTGTGATATAACCGTATTGTATTGTATGAATGTTTTGTACTGTGTGCAAATTTTGTTATGCTGTGTATAACTGTGTTAAGATTATGTACTGTTTTTTTTAGATAATTGTGTCATGATTGAGTTGTGTTGTGTATGATTTTGTTGTGTACAATTGTGTTAAGATTTCATTTGTGTATTATTATGCAATAATTGTGACGTGGTTTGTAATGTAATATTGTTTTATAATTTTGTTGTGTTGTGTATGATCATATTATTATGTCATGTTGTGCACGATTGCGTTATGATACTTTTGTGATGCAATTGAGTGTCTCACGCTTATGTTGTATTGTTCATTAGTGTCTTAACATTGTGTTTTTATGACTATTATATGATGGCGTTGTTTTGTGTTGTGTATGACTGTTATGATCGTTTTGTTGTGTATGGTTGTTTTCCGACTGTATTGTGTTCCTTTAGATCGTGCTATAATTGTGTTGTTATGTTGTGTATGGATGTGTCATGATTATAAAGTGTTTTGCAACATTGTTTTTATTGATTGTGTTGTAATCTTTATGATTGCGTTTTGTTTATTTTGTGCTTTGTATGTTTATATTGTAATTGTGCTATAATTGTTTATGATTGTCTTATGTATGATTGTATTATGATTGTGTTGCATTTGTATGATTGTGATATGGATATGTTGTGTTGTGCAATATTTTGTTTTTAATTCAATTGTGTTTTATCAGTGAGTTATGATTGTGTTGTGTCGAGTATGATCGTGTTATGGTTGTGTATAAAATGTTGTGTTGTGTTATGTTGTGAATTATTGTTTTCTGGTTGTGTAGTGTATGATAGTATCATGATTGTTCTGTTTGCGATTGTGTTATAATAGTATTGTGCTTTATATGATTGTGATACGATTTTATATGAATGTTTTGTGCATGATAGTGTTTTGTATGAGTATCCAAAATGTACAAATGTTCTTGAAATCTTTCCTTTGCCTTATAGCGTTAGGCGCAAAATAATTGTAAAGCAATCGGTTGGTTAGTGATGTTAAATAAAATAGTAGTATGGAATGTTTTTTGGTCAAATTATACACGAAAATAAATATTAGCTTCCGATAATGAAACTTTAATATATTCCCATAAGCAAAACATCACTTCTTTTATAAGCTATGTAAGCTCTGAATGAACGTGTTCATTCGCCCTTTCTAAACCCCGTCTTCCTTAGTTGATCACTTCTACCCCCTTTCTCTCTTCCTTTCCTTCTCTTTGGGATCGGTATCATTTCACCGGCCAAGCGTTCGAACTCCACTGTTTTTCAACCGTGACCAGTCACTTTTCTAAACATTGCCAATTTAATTTCATAGATGTCGAAGCATCTCGCATACGCTCAGTGAAGTGAAATTGTTACACAATATTCACTATTGACTGTCTTCTAGTTTTCCTTACTTCAAGATGCGCACATGGATTAAACCTCATCTACGAGTTAATAGTCTTTCCGTTGCATATTTTTCAGTTTTTCAGAGAATGGCCCCTAAGTTGCTCATTAACGATCACAGGATCTGGTGTTGCGCATCATCCACAACTGAGCAGTTAGGTACACCGCAGATATCCGGTCTCAATAATTATTTTATGGCCCTGTCTATACCAAGCCTTATGGATTCAAAGCATTTCAGTTACCTCCACTTCATTAATGCAAGGCTACTACAACTGATTTGCACTGAGTTTCTATCTTCCTACATCAACATTAATAGTGACGTCAGCATGTTGCTGTAAAGAGAAAACACGTGAAGACAAATCCCTTTGTCCTCAGCGACCACAACCATCTCATCGTTACATAGAACCAACGACCATTACTACTCTCCCCCATACAATATAGGAATAATCATACCTATACCAAGAAAAGCGTTAATCAATTAACGAGCTCCATATCACAACAAAGAATACAGCTTTGATAGATAACGAAATTTTTTTAGAATACCTATAGCGACTCCTATATTTTTAGCTAAAATTAAATGTGAAAATGAATTAGTATAGTATTAGCAACGAAACCGTATATCTAGCCATCGTATAGAAAATGTCACTTCCTCCATCTACTATCTATAAAAGCTCTGAATGCATGAGTTCACCAACTCATTTGCCATGTCTTCCTTGTCAGTCATCTTCTCTTTCTCTGCCTCTCTCTAAAGTTGCAACCGGCGTAGTTTCCATTCTTTGATCGTGACTTTATATACAACGTCTTTTGTCACTATTGCTCTTCGATATGAGAATCCACAAGAGCTTTATAACACTGAGCTTTATCGTAAAAACTGCAACTATGTTACTCATCTCTCATTTTTGGCGACACAACGCAAATACTACACATCATTTCGCCTCTTTAGCTTCTTTTTGCACCTTAACCTTTACCAACCATCTTTTAATAATCTAGCTTGGTCAAACGTACCACTCATCATAATAGACACTACTCATTAGGCTCCATCCGATAGATGAACCAAATTACATTAGACCTGTTACGTCACGTGTTTCTCTAACAAATCGTTCTCTCCTATTTTTCATTTTAATATAGAGGAATAACCATCTGAACTAAAGAGGCCTCTCCTCTTCTCTTCACGATAGGTCGTATAAATGTTTCTTTACACATATTTTCTTTCAGTTTTGTACACAAATATTTCTTTATTAAATATGTGTTTTATTCGTTTGTCCAAACATTTATATGTGTCGTTATTGCAATTGCAAACTTTGTTTAATCTCTGCAGATATTCTCCATTCTGTCATGGTGACCATCGTCTCCCTTCCACCTTCAACATTTCCAGTGACGACGGTGCGTGGCGGGGAAAGAACCAAACACGCGGCGATGACAATTACGCAATCTCATCGCTGCACCGAACTCCAAGTACATAACTACTCTCTTTGCTCAATATAAGAACAATCCTTTTTAATCATATGCGTGGGTGCATATGGTTTTTTTTATATGTTGTCTGCGTTTCCAACAGACCTGGCGATACTGTTTTGTTTACTGACTCGAAAATTAGAATAGGTACTCCACTAAACCCTTTCTAAAATGTTTTTTTAAAATTAAAAAAAAAAAAAGAGCAAAAACAAGCCAAAAACAAAACACTTTTTTGAAATCTTTTTAGTCTCATTTGACGGGTTTATATATAACAATTAGATTCTTCAGAATCTAGATGTTTCAAATCTGTTTTTTACATGGTTTCCAATGGAAATAAGTTACAGATTCCCAGGAATCTAAATGCTTCTACACGTTTTTTAAAATCATATTTTCGATATTTTCCAATGGAAACGCCAGTGATGTCATAGCAAGAATTTATTCTGACCATATCGATTGTTTTTCATGACTTAAAATTTTGACACTAAGGTTGTCAAATTATTGATTGTGATGGTGAGTCTAAATATATATTTTTTCTTTTCAGGTTGTGGTGCTGGAATTATGCCATATGTCATGAGTCAACTAGAAAGTTCTATCTAAAATGATAGACACAACTGAGTAGAAACTTAAAATAGTTCCTTTTTAGTATAACACTCGACTTCTAGCTGTCAAAACTGATACATTGACCCAGCTTATGCAGAACATCTCCAGTAATTTACAAGTGAGGCCCTGAGGAAGGTGGGGCAAAACTTTGGTATCAGATTCAAAGCCTATCTCAACCGACGTAGAAATGTGAAATGTTTTTTTAAAGAAAGGAAACAAGAAACATCACATACTACTGGTGTGGAGAACTCAATATGTTCAAATAATAATATCAAACCAATATATAAATAATAATATCTTGAAAATATCATCATTAATGATATTATTATTATGATGATGATTATTGTCAAACTACATATATAGATATAATCATGCTCAACCTTACATGGAGACATAGCAAGACAGCATAGTACATAAGGAAGAAAACAGGAGTTCGAGACATCATAGAAACTATTAAAAACCTGAAATGGCAATGGGCAGGCCATGTTGCAAGAATGGAAGACAACTAATGAACATCATAACTCACAACACGGATCCCCAGAGATCACATGTGAAGCCAAGGCTGACAGAAAACAAGATGGAGAGATGAACTGGACAGATTCAGGAAATACTGTCTCTGCGACTCCCATCATAGAGGAATGTGGCCAGTTCCGGGGAATGTATATGTCCAACAACGACTGTTAAAAGACTGATGATGATGATGATGATGAATGTACATCACTTGAATCAATGTGTATCTCTCAATGCGCTTGGCAATGCCGAGCCTCAGTGTTTCCTCATTGGATACGGCCAGGGAAAGGTGCGGCCGGAATTCTCTTGCACCCCCACGAAGAGCAAGAAGTGACACAAGCTGGGATTTAATATGGGATGTAGCACGGTCAGAAATAGCTCTAGCCGTCACAACCGAAGTGGCGAAGGTATCAAGGCTCGCCCAACCTGTCCAGCGCCGCTCCTAAACAATCTGCTACCCTGCAGCTGACCCAAATAATAATGCAAGAAACCAAGGACGAATCCTATGGTTCCCAAAGAGCTTAACAATGCTGAACCCCAGTAACCTCCATTGCCTAATGTATTGACCCAAATACTAATAAATTCTTTTTTTATATCCTTGTTTCCATTAAATGACAATTTTTTGGTGAAACGAAGAATTGATTGTACATATTTGTGATTGTATTTCTTTTATCTTTGTCTTGATCAAACAAACTTTTGATCAAAATAATACTGCATATCTATTTATTTTTTGTAAAAAATAAAAGTGAAAATTTTGCAAATTCTTCTGGTTTAGCTTAACATATATAAAAAGCCTATATTTGTTGCTTTGCAACGCACCAAATACGTCAGCCTATCTATTTGTTCATATCTAAGAGTGTAGACCAGATCTAGGTTTCCTATTTCGCATGTACAACCTCCAAGCCACATAAAATGGTATAATTGACATTTTTCTCATCTCAGCTAGGTAGGCACCAAATGAATCACAAATTGTACCAAGGATCAAAGATTTTCTATGAAAAAAAACCGAACAAACAAAAACAAAACCTCAAATGCATTACAATCTTAGTTTTCGAAGCTTGAAAATGGTATAAAGTAAGTCATAAAAAATGTCAATTACTTCTGCTTATTCATTCGGAAAAAGACGGCTGTCAGATTCAAAGCCTATCTAAACCTACGTAGCTCACATAGAAAAATATATTGATCCAGCATCACAGTCAATATTTGATTGAATCGTCATAAATCAATATTTTTGCAACATAGTTACCTAGCCAAAGTATGGGTTGAAATCGTAATGTTCATGCCTTTTTGTGATGGATTTTTTTATTCACAAATTGAGACATTCAATGAACCGAAATCTTAATGAAAACATGACTGGCTGTTGCAGGGACAAACTCCACAATTTATATTCCGACTGAAGATTATTACATATATATATATATATATATATATATATATATATAGGATTATTAACAAAAAGTGTAATCATTCAAATGTTTATTCTAAGAAAATGATAAATCATGGAGTATCGAACAGTAAATTTTATGAAAATATATGACCAGCCTTTTTGAGAACGTTAGGGGTAGTTGCTCATGTTTAAGTTGGGTTCAGTCAGTGCATCAGATCCGAATGTTCCATCCCACAACCACAATTTCAAGGTCATTTGACTATTTTGAGTTTTTGCTCTGTTGTGACTAACATTTCAGATAAAACTGTCAAGTTGATTTATGGCAAATGGCATAATCCCAGCCCCACAGCCTAGAGAGAAAAATATATTGATACGGCATCACAGTCAATATTTGATTGAATCGTCATAAATCAATATTTTTGCAACATGTGAGCTACGTAGGTTGAGATAGGCTTTGAATCTGACACCAAAGTTTTGCCTTACCTTCCTCAGAGACTCACTTGTAACTTACTGGAAATAGTTGGCCATGTTCTGCATGAGCTGGGTCAATGTATCAGTTTTGACAGCCCCACCCACAACAGCCAGAAGGTATGGACGAGCAGGAGCAAATACAAAAGCGTACAAAAAAAAAGAAAAATGAAAAAATATTTCTCAATCAATTTTTTTTGTTGTTGTTGAAATGGCTAAATAAACAAACACAATTTGGTAAGGAAATTCAGTGAGAAGTAAACCTTGTTCTAACTGGAACATCAACAGCATTTCTCTCATCTTGGATATTCTAAGCATTTTTTTTTCACTTGGATATTTTAAATTGAAAGATAAAATAAACTAATTGCAATTAAATTTTTATGCTTTTCATCCATAACAAATACAGGGTTGATAAACTCATTTTTGGCAAAGGTCGACCAATTATTAATCTATTGGGTTACCAGATAAGAGGGAGGTTTTTTATTTTTCTTACCTACCAAATCCAAAGGCTCGCGACAATAAAAGAGAATAGTTACCTAGCCAAAGTATGGGTTGAAATCGTAATGTTCATGCCTTTTTTGTGATGGATTTTTTTATTCACAAATTGAGACATTCAATGAACCGAAATCTTAATGAAAACATGACTGGCTGTTGCAGGGACAAACTCCACAATTTATATTCCGACTGAAGATTATTACATATATATATATAAGCAATGCTCCTCCAACTCTAGAATAGAGCACTCTGGTGGATAAGGAACTGCGTGTAAAGTAAATATATCACTCAAGTTCAGCCCTAATGCGCAGTGCAGAGGTAAATTGCTAGCCTCTGGGTCTGAAGCGAACGTTTTGATCGTATCTCGTGGTACTGAATGGGGTGTTTATTTGCTGTACCACTACAGCAAAATGTGACACAAGGTCGAGGCTTAACGTGAGAAGAATAGGAACCACCCGTCTAAAAAACATCTCATCTTTCACGGGGAAATACTAGTTACTTATTTTTCGGCCAATTGTATATTCAAACTATATGTCTGGTTGTTATCGCTGGATTCTTAGTGGAAACCAGCCTCCACAAATTGACAGCACCTTCCTCAGTATCTTTGCAGACCTTAGCACCGGCTGAGTCGACACAGTTTCTGTTCTTCTGCAGTTTTCCAGTTTCTTCAAACTAAATACAGACCTTCCCTATTATAACGTGTTTGTGTGTAGTGCGGGTGCAATATGATGCAAGTGGGTGATGAATCCCAAAATATAATTCTAGCCCCAAAAGAACTGGATCTAATTCAAAAAAAGCTAAATTAGTGATCCTGGATATCCTGGTTCCATTATAAAGCGGTTTGCTTTCTTGAATTCGAACAGCTGCGTTATAACGGGGGACGTCTGTAGTACAGTTTTCTGATTCGTTCCCGAGTACGCCAGCTATTATAGGCCCAATACTAATCTCCATGTGTCTCAGGTTTCGGAGTCCCTTGGAAAGATATGCATGCAGGCTTTTTGAAAGAAGTGTATCCATATCAATTGAAAAATACAGCGTGGTTTGCAGAATAAAACAAGTGAGTGATGGACTCAAATATAGATATTGTTCTGAAAAAAAGCTAGATATAGCTCCAAAATAGCTTTACTGGCAACTCTGATTATTGCAGCTCAGGTATGATACACCCAATACACCCATGGATTTCTTTGATACAAACACCTGTGTTTTATCTATGGACGCCAGTGCTAGGGTGAGGAAGAAGTGTATATATTGGGGGGGGGGGGCAAATTTGCTTTTCAATTCAATAAGTATATGCGTTTTCACAAGGAATTGATCGTTTTGATAAACGAAATACTGTTTGTTCCGAAGGGGCCAGACTTTATGATGTGTGAAACAATCTGCCATAATTATATTGAATGGAATACTTTTGTGAGGAGACGAAGGAGACAATATATTTGCCAGCATTTGCACCAACAATCTTCCACCGGATGGATTGATTTGTGCTTTTCAGTGCTGATGCCCACTCAGTATTGCTTATATAAAGGCAAAACAAATCCACACATTGCAGTCTCTTGACATAATGAACTGTAATCTGACACAGAGGTGTAGATAGAAAGAGGGGTGTGGATGATTAATGAATTGCCACCCTGGAACCCCAATGAAATTATAATCTGATAGTTTGACTTGCTTGAATTCCTGCAAATAAATACTATTACAATCACACATTAATACTTTTAGCCCTTCCTCTGTTCTTTGTATCACGTCGTTTCAGTCTGTATAGCCGTCTTTTTTCCGAATGAATAAGCAGAAGTAATTGACATTTTTTATGACTTACTTTATACCATTTTCAAGCTTCGAAAACTAAGATTGTAATGCATTTGAGGTTTTGTTTTTGTTTGTTTTTGTTTTTTTCATAGAAAATCTTTGATCCTTGGTACAATTCGTGATTCATTTGGTGCCTACCTAGCTGAGATGAGAAAAATGTCAATTATATCATTTTATGTGGCTTGGAGGTTGTACATGCGAAATAGGAAACCTATATCTGGTCTACACTCTTAGATATGAACAAATAGATAGGCTGACGTATTTGGTGCGTTGCAAAGCAACAAATATAGGCTTTTTATATATGTTAAGCTGAACCAGAAGAATTTGCAAAATTTTCACTTTTATTTTTTACAAAAAATAAATAGATATGCAGTATTATTTTGATCAAAAGTTTGTTTGATCAAGACAAAGATAAAAGAAATACAATCACAAATATGTACAATCAATTCTTCGTTTCACCAAAAAATTGTCATTTAATGGAAACAGGGATATAAAAAAAGAATTTATTAGCATTTGGGTCAATACATTAGGCAATGGAGGTTACTGGGGTTCAGCATTGCTAAGCTCTTTGGGAACCATAGGATTCGTCCTTGGTTTCTTGCATTATTATTTGGGTCAGCTGCAGGGTAGCAGATTGTTTAGGAGTGGCGCTGGACAGGTTAGGCGAGCCTTGATACCTTTGCCACTTTGGTTGTGGCGGCTAGAGCTATTTCTGGCCGTGCTGCATCCCATGTTAAATCCCAGCTTGTGTCACTTCTTGCTCTTCGTGGGAGTGCAAGAGAATTCCGGCCGCACCTTTTCCTGGCCGTATCCAATGAGGGGGACACTGAGGCTCGGCATTGCCAAGCGCATTGAGATATACACATTGATTTAAATGATGCACATTCATCATCATCATCATTATCGTCATCATCAGTCTTTTAACGTTCGTCGTTGGACCTTCCCCGGAACCGGCCACATTTCTCTATGATGGGAGTCGGAGAGCCAGTATTTCCTAAATCTGTCCAGTTCATCTCTCCATCTTGTTTTTTGTCAGCCTTGGCTTAGCATGTGATCCCTGGGGATCCGTGTTGTGAGTTGTGATGTCCATTTGTTGTCTTCCATTCTGGCAACATGGCCTGCCCATTGCCATTTCAGGTTTTTTATAGTTTCTATGATGTCTTGGACTCCTGTTTTCTTCATTACGTACTGTGCTGTCTTGCAATGTCTCCATGTAAGGTTGAGCATGATTCTCCCATGCACGCTTTGCATACTTCTCAGTTTGCTGATTTGTCTCTTGGCTAGGTTCCATGTTTCAGCTCCATAAGTGACTATCGGGAGAATGCATTAGTTGTATACTCTTCTTTTAAGGATTATCGGGATCATCTGGTTCTTGAAAGTTGAGCTTGCTTTGCCGAAGGCTTACCATCCCTAAGTGATTCTTCGCTTGATTTCCTCCTCTCTCTATCACTCTTGATACTTTTTGCTTAAGTACATTATTTTACATTTATTCACATTAGGCTTAAAATTTGACGCAGGTTCACACGGATCTAACTTTGAGTTTCCATGTGCTATTCTTCACTCATTTAATCCAACTAATAATTTCACTTCATCCAAAAACATTATTACAACATATTTTCATCTTCAATTCGTAAGGATACAAAAAGGAATAATAAAAAAAGAGTTCTCCGTTGTTGATCTTTGTAATTCTTTTTTTTTTACTCATTAGAATCGTTGGTTTTCAAAAACAATTAAGCCTGATTGGATAAGAGAAAAATGCCTCATTCAAATGTGAATGGGCTTTTTTTTTTCATGATAATAGGGACAAAACTTGTTACCTGCTACTGATGAGTGCATCATCCACAAAATGTTGACATTCACTTGGTATGTATATCATTGTAAATCTTATATATATATATATATATATATATATATATATATATATATATATATATATATATATATATATATATATATATGTATATATATATATATATATGAATAGAGATAAGGGATTTTTGTGTAATTAAATATATTGCTTAAATTCAGGCTTACTGACAGTCCAGTTCCGTAGCCTAGAGGTAGGATATCGGTCTCCGGATCATAAGCGAAGGTTCCAATCCTGCTTTGCAGTACTGGATTGGTTAATGGAAAGTCTATAGCCACACTGAAGAGATGTAATACATCGAAAAAGCTGTCTGTGCATGACACAATAATATATATATATATATATATATATATATATATATATATATGTCATAAATGAATACTTAATGAAAGGTTGTGCATATGTTTTGTATTTAGATATCAGTCAGGCTTTTGATAATGTCTCACATAGATTAAAAAAGCCTGCAATTTTGAAAAATATAACAGACATCGTAGAAACTTTTTGAAAGATAAGAAAATGAGTGTTAAAGTTGGTGATACCTCTTCTAACATGAAAATTAAAGTCATGCCTCCATTACTGCAGGGATCTGTTTCGGATCTGCAACTATTGTTAATCCTTAGAGATGATTTTCCAGTGAAATTCAAATACATATAAAGAAAGAAATTAAGATATGTATGAAAATATGTTGTAATAATGTTTTTGGATGAAGTGAAATTATTAGTTGGATTAAATGAGTGAAGAATAGCACATGGAAACTCAAAGTTAGATCCGTGTGAACCTGCGTCAAATTTTAAGCCTAATGTGAATAAATGTAAAATAATGTACTTAAGCAAAAAGTATCAAGAGTGATAGAGAGAGGAGGAAATCAAGCGAAGAATCACTTAGGGATGGTAAGCCTTCGGCAAAGCAAGCTCAACTTTCAAGAACCAGATGATCCCAATAATCCTTAAAAGAAGAGTATACAACCAATGCATTCTCCTGATAGTCACTTATGGAGCTGAAACA
>OY735230.1:43170579-43245579 GCA_963457665.1 Thysanoteuthis rhombus
ACGTAAAATTAATGAATAGAAATCAAATTTCTTGATTTACCCCCACATATATTCACTCCTTCCTTTTTAACCCATTTCTAGTCAATTTTAACCCATGGTATTGGGGCCATATTCATGACCAGTCTCTAAAACAAAACACAGCCCTCGAAATAGCCCACGGGGAGTAACCATATTATTTAAAATTCCGGTCAGATGAAGACACGATGATTTCAGAATACAAATTCAGTTGAAAAAAAAGGACAATTCGATAAGATGTATTAGATTGGGGTTTAGAAGCAATCCATGGTTAAACCCTGAGAAAATTCTAACAATCATCATCGATATTTCAGCTAAATATTCTGACATATCTCAAAATTGAAATGACTCCACGTTGCTTAACAGTTTAATCAAGCTTTTCGGATTTAAACAACAATAATATCAATCACTTACAATATATAATATAATCCCTTCTTTCTTACGCTGTGGCAAACCCTCCAGCACTTCTTTGAAATTCATTGTGAACATTTAAAGATATTGCAAAGAAAGACAGGAGTAAACGCAGAAATTTATGAAAAGAACAAAATCTCGTGCTGATATTTGGTGAAGATGATTCAAGATACATAAAATCTGATTTTGGGATAATATTTGGTTATCAAAAAAAAAAAAAAGGCCCAAATCTACTGCTGCTTTAAAAAAAAAAGATAATTCTAGATATAAATATCATTTTTCTTAGATTATATAAGAGACTATTTAGAAAAAAGTGCTTTTTAGCATTTCCTTCATCATTTTGGGATCAGCAATGTCCAAATCTACTGCTGTTTTTAAAAAAAAGATAATTCTAGATATAAATATCATTCTTCTTAGATTATATTAGATATTTTTCAAAAAAAGTGCTTTTTAGCACTTCATTGATCATTTTCGGATCAGCAATGCCCAATCAAACTGCTGCTTTAAAAAAAAAGATAATTCTAGATATAAATATCATTTTCTTAGATTATATTAGACACTTATTTAAAAAAAAGTTCTTTTTAGCGTTTCATCGATCATTTTGGGATCAGCAATGCCAAAATCTACTGCTGCTTTTAAAGAAAAAGATAATTCTATATATAAATATCATTCTTCTTAGATTATAGTAGATACTTTTAAAAAAAAAGGTGATTTGTAGCACTTCATTGATAATTTTGGGATCACCAATGTCCAAATCTACTTCTGGTTTAACAAAAAAAGATAATTCTAGATATAAATATCATTCTTTTTAGATTATATAAGACACTTTTTCTAAAAAAGAGCTTTTTAGCACTTCATTGATCATTTTGGGATCAGGAATGTCCAAATCTACTGCTGCTTTTTGAAAAACAGATAATTCTAGATATAAATATCATTCTTCTTAGATTATATAAGACACTTTTTCTAAAAAAGTGCTTTTTAGCGTTTCATTGATCATTTTGGGATCAGCAATGTCAAAATCTACTGCTGCTTAAAAAAAAAAAAGATAATTCTGGATATATATATCATTCTTGTTCGATTATATTTGACACTTTTTATAAAAAAGTGCTTTTTCGCGTTTCATTGATCATTTAGGGATCACCAATGTCCAAATGTACTGCTGCTTGAGAAAAAAAAATTCTAGATACAAATATAATTCTTCTTAGATTATATTACACACTTTTCTAGAAAAAGTGCTCTTTAGCGCTTCATTGAATCATTTTGGGATAAGCAATGTCCAAATCTACTGCTGCCTTTGAAAAAAAAAGATAATTCTGGATATAAATATCTTTCTTCTTAGATTATATTAGACACTTTTTCTAAAAGAAAGTGCTCTTTAGCACTTCATTAAACAATTTTGGGATCAACAATGTCCAAATGTACTGCTGCTTTAAAAAAAAGATAATTCTAGATACAAATATAATTCTTCTTAGATTATATTAGACACTTTTTCTAAAAAAGTGCTTTTTAGTGTTTCATCGATCATTTTGGGATCAACAATGTCCAAATCTACTGCTGCTTTAAGAAAAAAAGATAATTCTAGATATAAATATCATTCTTCTCAGATTATATAAGACACTTTTTCTAAAGAAGTGCTTTTTAGCGTTCATTGATCATTTTGGGATAAGCAATGTCCAAATCTACTGTTCCTTTAAAAAAAAAAGATAATTCTAGATACAAATATAATTCTTCTTAGATTATATAAGACACTTTTTCTAAAAAAAAGTGCTCTTTAGCGCTTCATTGAATCATTTTGGGATCAACAATGTCCAAATCTACTGCTGCTTTAAGAAGAAAAGATAATTCTAGATATAAATATCATCCTTCTCAGATTATATTAGATACTTTTTCCAAAAAAGTGCTTTTTAGCGTTTCATCGATCATTTTGGGATAAGCAATGTCCAAATCTACTGTTGCTTAAAAAAAAAGATGATTCTAGATACAAATATCATTCTTCTTAGATTATATAAGACACTTTTTCTAAAAAAAAGTGCTCTTTAGCGCTTCATTGAATCATTTTGGGATCAACAATGTCCAAATCTACTGCTGCTTTAAGAAGAAAAGATAATTCTAGATATAAATATCATCCTTCTCAGATTATATTAGATACTTTTTCCAAAAAAGTGCTTTTTAGCGTTTCATCGATCATTTTGGGATAAGCAATGTCCAAATCTACTGTTGCTTAAAAAAAAAAAGATAATTCTAGATACAAATATAATTCTTCTTAGATTATATTAGACACTTTTTCTAAAAAAGTGCTTTTTAGTGTTTCATCGATCATTTTGGGATAAGCAATGTCAAAATCTACTGTTGCTTAAAAAAAAAGATGATTCTAGATACAAATATCATTCTTCTTAGATTATATAAGACACTTTTTCTAAAAAAAGTGCTCTTTAGCGCTTCATTGAATCATTTTGGGATCAACAATGTCCAAATCTACTGCTGCTTTAAGAAGAAAAGATAATTCTAGATATAAATATCATCCTTCTCAGATTATATTAGATACTTTTTCCAAAAAAGTGCTTTTTAGCGTTTCATCGATCATTTTGGGATAAGCAATGTCCAAATCTACTGTTGCTTAAAAAAAAAAAAGATAATTCTAGATACAAATATAATTCTTCTCAGATTATATTAGACACTTTTTTTTAAAAAAGTGCTTTTTAGTGTTTCATCGATCATTTTGGGATCAGCAATGTCAAAATCTACTGTTGCTTAAAAAAAAAAAGATAATTCTGGATATATATATCATTCTTGTTCGATTATATTTGACACTTTTTATAAAAAAGTGCTTTTTAGCGTCTCATTGATCATTTTGGGATCACCAATGTCCAAATGTACTGCTGCTTGAGAAAAAAAAAATTCTAGATACAAATATCATTCTTCTTAGATTATATTACACACTTTTCTAGAAAAAGTGCTCTTTAGCACTTCATTGAATCATTTTGGGATAAGCAATGTCCAAATCTACTGCTGCCTTTGAAAAAAAAAGATAATTCTGGATATAAATATCTTTCTTCTTAGATTATATTAGACACTTTTTCTAAAAGAAAGTGCTCTTTAGCACTTCATTAAACAATTTTGGGATCAACAATGTCCAAATGTACTGCTGCTTTAAAAAAAAGATAATTCTAGATACAAATATAATTCTTCTTAGATTATATTAGACACTTTTTCTAAAAAAGTGCTTTTTAGTGTTTCATCGATCATTTTGGGATCAACAATGTCCAAATCTACTGCTGCTTTAAGAAAAAAAGATAATTCTAGATATAAATATCATTCTTCTCAGATTATATAAGACACTTTTTCTGAAGAAGTGCTTTTTAGCGTTCATTGATCATTTTGGGATAAGCAATGTCCAAATCTACTGTTGCTTTAAAAAAAAAAGATAATTCTAGATACAAATATAATTCTTCTTAGATTATATAAGACACTTTTTCTAAAAAAAAGTGCTCTTTAGCGCTTCATTGAATCATTTTGGGATCAACAATGTCCAAATGTACTGCTGCTTGAGAAAAAAAAAGATAATCCTAGATATAAATATCATTCTTCTTAGATTATATTAGACACTTAAAAAAAAAAGTTCTTTTTAGCGTTTCATCGATCATTTTGGGATCAGCAATGTCCAAATCTACTGCTGCCTTTGAAAAAAAAGATAATTCTAGATATAAATATCTTATCCTTAGATTATATTAGATACTTTTTCAAAAAAATTGCTTTTTAGCACTCCATTAAATAATTTTGGGATCATCAATGTCCAAATCTACTGCTGCTTTTTAAAAAAGAGATAATTCTAGATATATATATCATTCTTGTTAGATTATATTTGACACTTTTTAAAGAAAAGTGCTTTTTAGCGTTTCATTGATCATTTTGGGATCAGCAATGCCAAAATCTACTGCTGCTTTCTCAAAAGAAAATAATTCTATATATAAATATAATTCTTCTTAGAGTATATTAGATACTTTTAAAAGAAAGTGCTTTTTAGCGATTCATTGATCATTTTGGGATCAACAATGTCCAAATCTACTGCTGCTTTGAAAAAAAAAGATAATTCTAGATATAAATATCATTCTTCTTAGATTATATTAGACACTTTTCCGAAAAAAATGCTCTTTAGCACTTCATTGAATAATTTTGGGATCAGCAATGTCAGAATCTACTGCTGCTTTTTAAAAAGAAATAATTCTATATATAAATATAATTCTTCTTAGAGTATATTAGATACTTTTAAAAAAAAAATGCTTTTTAGTGTTTCATTGATCATTTTGGGATCAGCAATGTCCAAATCTTTTGCTGCCTTTGAAAAAGAAAGATAATACTAGGTACGAATATAATTCTTCATAGATTATATAAGACACTTTTTCAAAAAAAAAAAATGCTTTTTAGCGTTTCATTGACCATTTTGGGATAAGCAATGTCCAAATCTACTGCTGCTTAAAAAAAATGATAATTCTAGATATAAATATCATTTTTGTTAGATTATATTAGACACTTTTCCAAAAAAACTGCTTTTTAGCGTTTCATTGATCATTTTGTGATCAGCAATGTCAAAATCTACTGCTGCTTTAAGAAAAAAAGATAATTCTAGATATAAATATCATTTTCTTAGATTATATTAGACACTTATTTAAAAAAAAGTGCTTTTTAGCGTTCATTGAATAATTTTGGATTCAGCAATGCCAAAATCTACTGCTGCTTTAAGAAAAAAAGATAATTCTAGATATAAATATAATTCTTCTTAGATTATATTAGACACTTATTTAAAAAAAAGTGCTTTTTAGCGTTCATTGAATAATTTTGGATTCAGCAATGCCAAAATCTACTGCTGCTTTAAGAAAAAAAGATAATACTAGATACAAATATGATTCTTTTTCGATTATATAAGACCCTTTTTAAAAAAAATGCTTTTTAGCATTTCATTGATCATTTTCGGATCAGCAATGTCCAAATGTACAGCTGCTTTGAAAAGAAAAAAAAATTTTAGATACAAATACCATTCTTCTTAGATTATTTTAGACACTTTTCCAAAAAAAATGCTCTTTAGCACTTCATTGAATAATTTTGGGATAAACGATGTCCAAATCTACTGCTGCTTTGAGAAAAAAAGATATTTCTAGATATAAATATCATTCCTCTTAGATTATATAAAATACTTTTTCTAAAAAAGTCCTTTTTAGTGCTTCAGCGATCATTTTGGGATCAGCAATGTCCAAATCTACTGCTGCTTTTGAGAAAAAAGATAATTCTGGATACAAATATAATTCTTCTTAGATGATATAAGACACTTTAAAAAAAATTGCTTTTTAGCATTTCATTGATCATTTTGGGATCAGCAATGTCAAAATCTTCTGCTGCCTTTGAAAAAAAAAGATAATAGTAGGTACAAATATAATTCTTCTTAGATTATATAAGACACTTTTAAAAAAAAAGTGCACTTTAGCTCTTCATTGAATAATTTTTGGATCAACAATGTCAAAATGTACTGCTGCTTTTAAAAAAAAAGAAGATATTTCTAGATATAAATATCTTTTTTCTTTGATTATATAAGACGTTCTTCTAAAATAGTGCTTTTCAGCGTTTCATCGATCATTTTGGGATCAGCGATGTCCAAATCTACTGCTGCTCCTTCTAAAAAATAGAAGATAATTCTACATATGAATAACATTCTTCTTAGATTATATAAAACACATTTAAAAAAGAAAGCATTTTTTGCGTTTCATTGATCATTTCTGGATGAGAAAGGTCCAAATCTACAGCTGTGTTCAGAAAAAAAACTTCTACGTATAAATATCATTTTCCTTTGATTATATAAGACGCTTTCTCTAAAAAAGTGCTTTTTAGCGTTCATTGATGCTTTCGGGATCAGTAATGTCCAAATCTACTGATGCTTCAAAAAAAAGATAATTCTAGATATAAATATCATTTTTCTTAGATTATATGAGACATTTTTCCAAAAGAAGTGCTTTTTAGCGTGTAATTTATCATTTTGGGATCAGCAATGTCCAAATCTACAGCAGGTTAAAAAAAAAGATAATTCTAGATATAAATATCATTCTGCTCCGATTATATAAGACGTTCTTCTAAAAAAAGTGCTTTTTAGCGTTTCATCGATCATTTTGGGATCAGGAATGTCCAAATTCACTGCTGCTTTGAAAAAAAAATGATAATTCTAGATATAAATATCATTCTGCTTAGATTATATTAGACACTATTTCTAAAAAAGTGTTTCATTGATCATTTTTGGATCAGCAATGTCAAAACCTACTGCTGCTTTAAAAAAAAGATAATACTAGATGTAAATATCATTCTTCTTAAATTCTATTGGACACTTTTTACAAAAGTGATTTTTAATGTTTCAATGATCATTCTGGGATCAGCAATGTCCAAATCTACTGCTACTTTAAAAAAAAAGGATAATTCTAGATATAAATATCATTCTGCTTAGATTATATTAGACATCATTTCTAAAAAAAGTGCTTTTTAGTGTTTCATTGATCATTTAGGGATCAGCAATGTCAAAATCTACTGCTGCTTTAAAAAAAAGATAATTCTAGATATAAATATCATTCTTCTTAGATTATATAAGACACTTTTTCTAAAAAAGTGCTCTTTAGCTCTTCAATGAAAAATTTTGGGATCAACAATGTCCAAATCTACTGCTGCTTTAAGAAAAAAAGATAATCCTAGATATAAATATCATTCTCCCTAGATTATATTAGATACTTTTTAAAAAAAAATACCTTTTAGCATTTCATCGATCCTTTTGGGATCAGCAATGTCAAAATCTACAGCTTTTTTTAAAAAAAAAATAATTCAAGATGAAAATATCATTATTCTTAGATTATATAAGACACTATTTCTAAAAAAATGCTTTTTAGCGCTTCAATGAATCATTTTGGGATCAACAATGCTCAAATCTACTGCTGCTTTAAAAAAAAAAAATTATTCTACATATAAATATCATTCTGCTTAGATTATATGAGACACATTCCGAAAAAAAGAGCTTTTTTTGCGTTTCATTGATCATTTTGGGATGAAAAAAGGTCCAAATCTACTGCTGTGTTAAAAAAAAAAAAAGAATTCTGCGTATAAATACCATTTTTCTTTGATTATATAAGACGTTCTTCTAAAAAAGTGCTCTTTAGCGTTTCATTGATCATTTTGGGATCAGCAATGTCCAAATTCACTGCTGCTTTGAAAAAAAGGTAATTCTAGATATAAATATCATTCTGCTTCGATTATATTAGACACTATTTCTAAAAAAGTGCTTTTTAGCATTTCATTGATCATTTTTGGATCAGCAATGTCCAAATCCATTGCTGCTTTTCAAAAAAAAAGATGATTCTAGATATAAATATCATTTTTGTTAGATTATATGAGACACTATTTCTAAAAAAGTGCTTTTTAGTGTTTCATTGATCATTTTGGGATCACCAATGTCCAAATCTACTGCTGTTTTTAAAAAAAAAAAAATAATTCTCGATATAAATATCATTCTTCTTAGATTATATAAGACACTTTTTTCTAAAAAAGTGCTTTTTAGCGTTTCATTGATGCTTTTGGGATCAGCAATGTCCAAATCTACTGCTGCTTTTAAAAAAAAAATGATAATTCTAGATATAAATATCATTCTTCTTAGATTATATTAGATACTTTTCCAAAAAAAGTGCTTTATAGCGTTTTATTGATGATTTTGGGATCAGCAATGTCAAAATCTACTGCAGGTTAAAAAAAAAGATAATTCTAGATATAAATATCCTTTTTTTTTCATTATATAGGACGTTCTTCTAAAAAAGTGCTTTATAGCGTTTCATCGATCATTTTGGGATCAGCCCTGTCCAAATCGACTGCTGCTTAAAAAAAAAAGATAATTCTAGATATAAATATCATTCTTCTTAGATTATATAAGACACTTTTTCAAAAAAAGTGCTTTTTAGCGTTCATTGATCATTTTGGGATCTGCAATGTCAAAAATCTACAGCTGCTTTAAAAAAAAAAGATAATTCTACATATATATATCATTTTTCTTTGATTATATAAGACACATTTAAAAAAAAAAATCTTTTTTGTGTTTCATTGATCATTTCTGGATGAGAAAGGTCCAAATCTACAGCTGTGTTCGGAAAAAAAAATTCTACGTACAAATATCATTTTTCTTCGATTATATAAGACACTTTCTCTAAAAAAGTGCTTTTTAGCGTTCATTGGTCATTTTGGGATCAGCAATGTCCAAATATACTGCTGCTTTGAAAAAAAGATAATTCTAGATATAAATATCATTCTTCTTTTATTTTAAAAGACATTTTCCCAAAAAAAGTGCTTTTTAGAGTTTCATTGATCATTTTGGGATCAGCAATGTCCAAATATACTGCTGCTTTGAAAAAAAGATAATTCTAGATATAAATATCATTCTGCTTAGATTATACTAGACACCAATTCAAAAAAAGTGCTTTTAGGCGTTCCATTGATGCTTTTGGGATCAGCAATGACCAAATTTATTGCTGTTCCTAAAAAAAAAGATAATTCTAGATATAAATATCATTCTGCTTAGATTATATTAGATACTTTTTCGAAAAAAGTGCTTTTTATCGTTTCATCGATCATTTTGGGATCAGCAATGCCTAATTTTACTGTTGCTTCAAAAAAAAAGATAATTCTAGTTATAAATATCATTTTTTTTAGATTATATTAGATACTCTTTCTAAAAAAGTGCTTTTTAATGTTTCATTGATCATTTTGGGATCAGCAATGACCAAATCTACTGTTG
Organism: Thysanoteuthis rhombus; assembly: GCA_963457665.1. Lineage (NCBI taxonomy): Eukaryota > Metazoa > Mollusca > Cephalopoda > Oegopsida > Thysanoteuthidae > Thysanoteuthis > Thysanoteuthis major. The sequence goes on from OY735230.1 coordinate 43,179,812, forward strand.
CTTTAAAAAAATAAAGATAATTCTACTTATAATTATTATTCTTCTTAGATTATATTATATACCTTTTCAAAAAAAGTGCTTTTTAGCGTTTCATTGATCATTTTGGGATCAGCAATGTCCAAATTCACTGCTGCTTTAAAAAAAATGATAATTCTAGATATAAATATCATTCTGCTTAGATTATATTAGACACTATTCCTAAAAAAGTGCTTTTTAGAGTTTCATTGATCATTTTGGGATCACCAATGTCCAAATCTACTGCTGCTTCAAAAAAAAGATAATACTAGATGTAAATATCATTCTTCTTAGATCATATTAGATACTCTTCCTAAAAAAGTGATTTTTAATGTTTCATTGATCATTTTGGGATCAGCCCTGTCCAAAACTACTGCTGCTTCAAAAAAAAGATATTTCTAGATATAAATATCATTCTTCTTAGATTATATTAGATACTTTTCCAAAAAAAGTGCTTTTAAGCGTTTCATTGATGCTTTTGGGATCAGCAATGTCCAAATCTACTGCTGCTTTAAAAAAAAGATAATTCTAGATATAAATATCATTCTTCTTAGATCATATTAGATACTCTTCCTAAAAAAGTGATTTTTAATGTTTCATTGATCATTTTGGGATCAGCAATGTCAAAATCTACTGTTGTTTTTTTTAAAAAAAATTTTTTACACATAATTATCATTCTTCTTAGATTATATCAGATACTTTAAAAAAAAAAGTGCTTTTTAGCGTTTCATTGATCATTTTGGGATCAGCAATTTTCAAATCTACAGCTGTTTTTAAAAAAAAGATAATTCTAGAAATAAATATCATTTTTTTTAGATTACATCGGATAATCTTTCAAAAAAATTTCTTTTCAGTGTCTCAATGGTCATAAAATTAAAAAGACGGCTGAACTGACTGAGACGACTTGATGCTAATTATAAAGACAGGGTCACGAGTATCAATGTGCTATGATAACACCTGTTTGCAGATCTCAGATGTTGCTCAGAAAAATATAAAAATATGACCAATGATCAAATACTTTCTATAAAAAAAAAAAATCTAAAACGTATTACAATCTTTATTTCCGATGCAGTAAAATGGCATAAAGTTAGTCGTAAAAAATAGAAATTACTTCTGCTTTCTCAACCAGAAAAAAGAATATAACATCGTGATAGAACAAGTTAGGGATAACGGGCCAAATGTATCTATGTATAATAGTAATAACACCTGTTCGCAGAATTTCAGACTAAGTAAACTATCAGATTATTCTTTCATTGGGAGTTCGGGATGGCGATTCATAAATCGTCCCCACCCCTCTTCTCAGCTACACCCCTGTATCAAATTACGGGTCATCAGTCAAGAGACTGCAATGTTTGGATTTGTTTCGCGTTGATATAAACAATACTGATTCCAAAGTCCCAACGTGAAATCACTTTTATAGAGTCATTGACGGGCTGTGTATCAATCTCCAGTTCGACTCCGAGTGAAATACAACTGACATCTTTGGTCTAAGATAGAAGGTAAGTCATTTGTTTTTGAATGAATTTATAAGAAGCGATTCGTATACCGTATTCCATCGTGTATAACCCGCTACCATAGATGATCTGTATCCCCTGATGGAATTTTCAATTTCGAACGAAAAGTGCATTATCCAGTGTAGACAGTTACGTTGACAATTATGTATAACATTTATGTTTCCGTAGATAATACGCACTTGGATTTTTTTAGTTCAAAATTTTCGGAGAAATGCTGATCATACATATTGAAATACAATATCCATGAGTGTTGTTAGACACATTTGTTCTTGCTTTCTCGTATGGCACAGCGTGCTGAAAGCTTCTAGGGTTGCCAATGTAGATGTTTTTTTGTTCTGACAGTATTTAGATTTGAAATTTTTTTTTCATGTTTTTAAATCCAGCGTTGCCAATAGAGATAGTTTTTTTTGTAAATTTTGAATTCGAGAGTAAATTCCAGAATGAAAAAAAAAAAAAAGAAAATTGAAAAATGGACCAATTTCTCTTTTTACAGAATCCTCCAACGAATATTTTACGAAAAGTTCGTTACTTCACGTTTTTTCTTTTTTTGTGCTTTTTGTTCAATTCAAGTTGATTTCTTCCTTGTTACTGTTGCAATGAGTTCAATTCTCACTGGGTGTCGCATTTCTGTAAAACTGACTCTAACCGTAGCGCATATACACTGCAAGAACTGACACAGAATAATATGATATTTACTAGCTTAGTTTGACGTAAGTCTACAGTAGTAGGGCACTCAGTGAGGGTCGAACCCATCACAATAGTAATGGTCAGCATCATAAGCTTGTTAGCCATTGCTAAACTGTTTAGGAAACTGTGGTTTCTATGCTTTTCATTTTGTCAAATACGTTTCTGCCTGTGTATTAAACGGACATTTAATTCTTTTTTAAATGCAAATATTACACCACGTTCAAAGCATCGGTATTATGACTAAGGAATTGTCTAATGAATCTTGGTAGTTATGAGGGCTTATTGTCTGGCACATACTCTTACAAATCTTGCCAAGGAGGTGGTAATAAAAAGTCGTAAATAAAGTCCTGGTCTCGACCGGGCTTGATATTTGCAAAAAATCTCTAAACTAACGCATGCAAAGGAAATCAGGACTTCGTCACCGACTGTTCATACAGCAACAGAAGTTGTTCCTTAAGGAACATACGCTTTTCCTATATACTAAAAAAAAAATGGGTGAAAACTGGCTTTAAAAAATGGATGTTTAATGCTGAGCAATGGTTAATCTCTTACATCTTTGTTAACGTAGTGAGATTGATTTTCACTAGATACCTCACTGCTATAGCTTTGCTCACAGCTGAATTTTTCAAGTAACAATAAAGACATTTAGAAAACTTGTCTTTTAGATCATTACTAGGGTTCAGAGGAAATCGATCCGAACTGGGTAATAATTTGAAATCCATTTATTTATGTGAGTTTGCACATTTTTCATCACGTAAAGTAAGATAAAAGTACATATTAATATCATTATCCTGGTCACTAGAGCAAAGTTTGAAAGAAATGATAGCCATTTTCAATACTTTTTATTCATAAGCATTTAGAAGATGACATTCATGGGAAATTCTGATTTTTTTTTTTACTCGGGTCCAATACCGATTGCTAGTAACATCCAAATATTAATTGAATGTTCTTCGGCCATTCTTAATCCATTCATCACCCGTCTTGAGCCATTAATGATATGCACTTATAGAAAACAATCTCTCTTAGGAATCCCAACATCTGCGAATGACGGAAAATTCAGTCATTGCAGTAATAGTAATAACTATTACTCTTTGCCACCCGCCGCAGTAAATGGGTCAATGAGAAAAAAATGAAAGAAAGTTTAATATTAATTTTTAGGGATTTTTGCTTATAAAAAAATTGAAATAAAAATGGGTTTTATTTTTTGAATTTTTTTTCGCTCGATACGATACTAAGTGAAACCCAAAAGTTCGGGGAATCCGAAAATGGAAAAAAAACAAAGAAACAAAAAACAAAATAACAACAAATGTGATAATTTCGGACACTAAATTTAGAGATGATCCAGATCTTTTAAGTTCCGATTCTATTATAGAAACAAGTCTGCGAACAGCGCACTTATTAGAATACAATATTTCTTGCAAAAATATTCAATCATTTTCTGAAATGTTAGGCAAAGATCATTCTCATGTGACTTAAATTACCGAACTTAGAACCTAATAGATGTCACTTTGCAATGGTCGCTGACAACCGTGGCTCTGGGTTATTTTTTTTTTCTCTCCCGGGATTCACTAAATGAGGTCAATAAACAGGGCATAGTGCTGAATGACCGATTGTCTTTCTACAAAGTTATTAACGTGGATAACGGATTAATGAAATCAACTGAAAGTAATTCAGATGTTTTTTTTTCTTTTATATTTTACATTTATTTATTTTTTTCGAATCTGGGAGTTCAGTGCGGCTAATTTAGTCACTTTTTTAAAAAAATCATCATTTTTTGAATTTCCGAATCCAGTGACACCAATTTGGATTTTTCAATTTTTCTTCGAATTTGGGAATGATTCCCATGTTCGAAAAATTGAAAAAAAATCATCTTAGTCGGCAACACTTACATTTATAAAATTGGATTATTAAATTTTGATGGCGGTGTAATCTAAAAATTTGCACTTTTGATTTGAACCAACTTTGGGGTTCGGATTCTATATTCGATCCCATCATGTAAAGCTGTCGTTGGTATTTGGGATCGAACGCCGATCTCTGGCTTCGAGGGGAAGTACGCAACAACTCAGCCAAGAGGCAAAGATTGTTTGTTTTTTTAATTGCCGATTTAGATCAAGTATAGTCGATTAAGATAAAAAAATAATGCACATTTATTTATTCATTTTAAAAATAATGACGCCTCTTTGGGTATCTCTGTAAACAATTTACATTAAAATACGTATTCAACATTAAGATAAATATGTCAATTCAATTTATAATGCATTGGACTTGATATCATCTAAATATGATCTAAATTTATCAAAATTGTTTTTAAAATTATTTATACGTGCACTATTTTTTTTAAAAATATGAAATTGTAAACTAATCCGATGTTCCAAAATTCTTTGTGAGAAAAAAACAACAGTTTGTTAATAGCGATTTGTCGTTTTTTTTATAGACTTAGAAAGTAAATTTCCCGTCGTCCTCCCTGACTTATTAAACTTATCAAATCCCGTAATTTGTAAAGCCATTTATTATCTTGAAAGTTTCGGTTGAATTCCCTTATGTCTTCCTCTCAAACGATGTAGTCATGATCAACTTTTCTATCGTTGAAACACAAATCTCCGATGCCATTTATCATTCTGGTAAAATTTCTCTGTAGTACCTCCAATTTCAAAAATGGATTTTAATTACCATCGAAAGGAATGAAAGATAACCGCTATTAAGAAATTATTTTCCCTTGGATTGTTCTGTAATCAGAGATCTTTCCTTGACCTTCCCTCTTTTCTATTCACGATCAAAGGGTAGTATCTGTTTACATTACAATGTAATATGATACACGCAAACATGTGCCAATCCAACTTGAATTCAGTGAACCGTTATAATTGGAGTCTTGTTGAAATGAAAACTTTGAACCTTGTGTCATTAATGGAATAATTTTTTTCACATATTTCAAAGAACCAAAATCATGACTGGATATATTTGTCCCATTAGATATTTATCCCAGGACATCTAAATCGACAATACTGGATCCAAGTAGATCTTGATCTAAATTGGCGATGCCGAACTCAGAAATTCGGAAAATTGAATACAAAAACAAAAAAAACAAAACAAAAAAAACAAAACAATAAAAACAAAAAACAAAACAAAAACAAACAAACTTTGCCTCGTGTCTGAGTAGTTGTGCACTTTCTCTCGAAGCTAGAAATCGGCGTTCGACCCCAAATACAAACAGCTACTTTGAATGATGGGATCAAATATATAATCTGAATCCCGAAATTGGTTCAAGTCAAAGTGCAAATTTTTTTTATTACACCGCTATCAAATTTAATAATCCAATTTGATAAAAAAAAAAAATTGTTTTGATCAAATCAAATTAAATTAAATTTTGATTATGGTATTATCTGAAAATTTGCACTTTTGGCTTGAATCAATTTTAGGACCCGGATTCTTCTTTTGATCCGAATGGTGGTTTTCAAGTTTTTGACCTTGTGCCGGATTTAGCTAAGCTCGGTTGATAAATATCAATACACGGTGGTTAGTCTCACGTGCCATTATTAGTTCTGTGGTTGTCTGCTGTAGAGCAATGTCTCAAATTAGTCGTACAGTGTGAGCTTATTTCGAACTGGATTCTCCAATATATTGACCTTGTGTCAAACCAAGTCGAGCATATTGAATGTCTACTTGGGTGTTTTTATACGCAACGCAAAACATGTAGATTTAGATGAAAACATTTAAATTGGCAACTCTGAGCAATTGTCGCAACTGAGATTTCATTGTGTCAATTAATGGCAGCGACCGCTGCTAGAGATGTTAGCGCATCTAAAAATACAGTGATAGCGTACAGGTCTTATAGACTAGTGATTTCGATCTTCAATTGTCACTGGGAGCCCAACCTTTGTGGCCCTGTGCCAATCTGCACCACCGGAACCTTTATTGTCAAGGATTCAGAGTAATGCAATATTCAAAAATGGAAAAAAAAAATCAAGATTTCATAAGTAATGAGAAATATTTTTTAGGAATGAAAAAAAAAAAAAGAAAAAAGAAAGATTATTTCTTTAAAATCTAGATATTTTTCTTTCTTCAAAATCCAAGAATTTTTTTTTTGCACAAGAGTATTCGGACTGTTTTACCCATCTAAGTTCATCTTTAGAACACAATGTTCCGGGTTTCTTCAGCTGGGTGTCATAACAGGAGATGTTTCGGAGTGCTTAGGCGGGGGTGGCCACTGAAACTTGAGGACGGAATATCCTCATTCCGCGGTCTAATTTTGGGTGGAAGCAATACCTAGGTCAAAACAATGTTATTGGCTTTTTTAAATGTCATAATTACGTCGATGTCCGAAGTTTGTATTACTGGAGTGTCTTTTTAAGGGGTTATTTGGACCCGCGTAAAGATGAACTGAAATGGGAACAATAGATGGAAAACAATGATAAATAATGTTAATCCCTCATGTAAAAAATTCAGACAGAAATGTTTTTTAACTTCATCTAAAAAAAGCATTTTTTCGAAGTCTATATAAATTGTTTTTTTGAAAGTCACTCTATGAATGTCTTTCTTTAAATTCTGTCTGTATAATTTTCTTTCTGCAAATTCTATCTAAGTATCTTTCTTCCTTTGAAGTTTGTTTCATTAAAGTCTAATCATTTTTCTTTGAAGTCTATCAACAGATTTTCCCTTTTCAAAGGGTACATTATTTTTTTCTTTCTTTCAAGTGTATGCATATTTTTTCTTTCTTCAAAGAGAGCACGAATAGTTTCATAAAATTCCAAAATGGGTCTGATGAAGATAGACACGCTCGATTTGTACACGAATCAAGGTCTCTGCCAAATTGAACTTCTTGTCGGTGACATAACGCGTGTCACACACAGGGACAAGGTAGACTTATTGGCCGTCTCTACCCATCCACGTAAGTAATTACCTTCTTTCTTTCTTTCCTTCTTCCTTCCTTTATTTTCTTAAGGTCTTTCTCTCTTTCTTTCACTGATATCATTCTTTCTTTCTTTCTTTCTTCTCTTGGTATCTTTGTTTCTTTTTTTTCCCTGATATTTTCATTTCTTCCTTCCTCTCTTTCTTTCTTTCTTCGTTCCATTCCTTCTCACCACTGTACATTCCTTTGATGTCTTTATTTCTTTCTTACCTTGAAATCTTCCTTCCTCCCTTTCTTTCCTAGGCATGGGGGTGTAAATTGAAATTTTTCTGTTTGGAGTGAAAAAGCTTTCCGTGTCTCAAAACTACCCTATTGAAGCATAGCAGATTAATTCCTAATTACAAAATACTGTAAAATCCTAATTTTAGCATAGATTCCACAGACATCATCATCATCAGTCTTTTAACGTCCGTCGTTGGACATGGACCTTCCCCAGGGTCCGCCACATTTCTCTACCATGGGAGTTGCGGGGCCAGTATTTTCTTGTCTAGTTCATTTCTCCATCTTGTATTTTGTCGGCCTCAGTTTCGCAGGTGGTCTCTGGGGATCCATATTGTGAGTCGTAATGCCCATCAGCTGTCCGCCATTCCTGCAACATGGCCTGCTCATTGCCATTTGAGTTTTCTAATAGATTCTATGATGTCTCTGACCCCTGTTTTATTTTTGATATATTGTACTGTCATGTGAGGTTGAGCATGATTCTCTCATGCGCACACTTCATGCTTCTCAGTTTGCAGGATGTTTAACTTACAATAGCAAGGGATGATTTCAGACCATGAAGGCTAAAAATTTAATTGTAAATATGCAGAATATATATATATATATATATATATATATATATATATATATATATATATATATATATATATATATAATTAGAAACCAAAACTGGTCAACCAAAACTGTCCACAAAACAGTCAACGTAGGTTTCTTTAATTGTTTTAGTTGGTCTGGCCGGCTGACTAGCTATCTATGTATGCATCACGCGTATAATGCAGCTATAGGGCTGAAAATCTAAACATTTACTCCTCATTAGGTCTATAAAAACGGATTAAATCCGCCTAGATAGATTTTATAGTGTAGGTTTCAGTTTGCAATGTAAATTTATTCTAAATAGGTCCCTTACTTTGTGTCTGGTAGCATTCATACTTGTTTTTTCCACTGCTCAACAAAAAGTGAGAGAAATAACTTATTCATTGATCACCCCTTTTTACGATTTTTTGATTGAACACACAAACACAGCATGCAGCAAAAAGACTCCAGGAAGGTGAAAAACACTCATCATTTCATATATGTCTCATACCTTGTGCATGTAATTGTTATCAATCATCACTACCCATAACAGACGAGTTTAAATACTGCTGCTGGGCCAGGTTATTCATGTGTAATGACATTTATATGTATGCAGCTATATAGCTATGTATCCGGACTTCGTCCAACCCTAAACTCCATAGATTTTCAAAATGATTCAAACCATTCTGATTGAATTTTCTTGATAGTAAGTTGAGAGAAAAAAAAAACAAACAAAAAACCCCAGTACTGCTTAATCAACGAAGTAAAAAGAAGCCTAAATGAGTTGCGGTGATTCATAATTTCTTTAGAATGCTAACTTGGTTGTCAGTTTCGGCGTCAATCAAAAATGAATGTTATATCTTTTCAGGTACCTTCTCGATAAAAAATGAACTCGTAATGAAATCTCTGAGGAAAAACATGAATATCTCGATAGACGAACTCAAGCGAGATATGGAAAAAGATCTGAGGAAAGATTATCGCTGTTGGATATCAAAATCTTTGTCAACCAATGTGCCTTTCACTCGGCTTGTATGCTTTGAAAAGTGAGTTTTTACAAAAAAATATTTTGTTTTCAGTGTCATAGTATGCAATGATGACGCTTAGCCCGACTGTGCTCCACTGAAATTATTCTAAAGATCATTTTTCTAAGATTGTTTAAGTTTATTTTTTCAACTTTTTTTTTTTAGATTCTTTTGAAGATTTTTTAGGATCTCTCAGATATGTTGCATGCCAGGAGTAATCGCGTCCCCCGTGGGATCAGCAGGCCCCATATGCCACTTCTAACATATGCAAACAGAGTTAAAATCAGGATCACTAATGACCTCTAGCTGCCCCCCAAAAGCTTTATGAATATAAATTCATCCACTGCATTTTTACTAAATTACTCAATAACAAATCTCACTAAATGTTAGAGGTGGGACCATCAAGGAGCTATGCTCATGGGCCTCTAAATCTCTTGCTACACCCCTGCTAAACGTAGAATTATTTTCAAAGGAGAGAAATATAATTTCAGCGATTGTTTAATTTCATCTAATATATTTCATGGATTTCACTTTAATTTAATAATCGAATACATCTATGTGCCGATTTGCGTCTGTTTCACGTTCTGGTGATATGGACGCAACTCTGCCTCGGCGTAAGTCGGTCAACATGGGGTTAAGTGAAATATACTCACCGTACAATATAAGAAAACATGGCATCTAAACTCCTATATTGTACGTACGTCTTCTGTGCGTTTCTGAAGAGAAGGGAACAGATGTCATCCATTACGTTTCTTTCACCAAGTCATTAGCTCAGTCCAACAAGGTGCCTGCTATTTTACTTCCTCCTCCTTGCCTCTCATGTCTCTAAAACTTGAAACGAACGTAAAGTTTACACTGCGTTATCTCATGATAAGACGGACATTACCGTCATTTGCTGATGGACCATAGAATTGCAATGATTGAAATTCCCGTCATCTGCAGTTGATGCTCCTTGGAGACGTATTTGTGATTGTACTCAAGTCAGTCGGGCATAGGTCAGCGTATGACTTATTGGCTCTTATTCTGAATATAATTTCCCAACATATCAGGTATTTGGTGCTATTTGCAGCAACAGGTATCAAGACAACTTCCCTCGGAACAACTGCCTCATAGGACAGCCCCCCCCAATACATAAATGAATCTTGACAATAACCCCTCACCACAGACAATTTCCTCATGGATGTGATCATTTACATGGCCAACAACTTCATTTCCAGAAATGTCAACTTAAGCTTCACGGTTGCAATGCTATCGTCAGGGGTCATTATCCAGGAGGGATTTGTCAAAGAACCTTAGCAACTATTGTGCAGCTATCTCTTACCATGTTTTTCCATTTGTGTTTTTAGGCAAGCCGATTCAAGAAACCCATCCAACTCTATCAGAAATATGTTTCGTGCTTTCACGCCCATCTTTGACAGCCAAGACACAACTGTTATGACCAACTTACTTGGCACATGGAATCAAGTAAGTTCTATGTATTCAGTTATACGTTCAATTCAGTTATATTCTTCTTTATCCTATACTAAGTGTTACGTTTGGTCTAGTGCAAAAAATGTATTTGTAAAAGTGCTTTTTGTTTCCCGAATCTCCAAACTCTTTTGGAGTTATTGCCAATAAATTGAAATATCTATAGATTTTATCCATGGCAACATTTCTTGTGGCCTGCAGCATATCTAGGCATGTATTCAAAATCTGATGTAATTTTTCCTCGAAAGCGTATCTTATGATTTATATAATAACATTTCTTTGGTTTGGGCTTTACAAACCAATTTTTACAATAATCAGAATTCATGCTCATCTAAAGTAGATATTGAGTACGCTTTCTCTAATACGATTTGGCATTGTTCAAGTGAAAGTGTGGCCCGAGTAAAGATGAAATTTCTTTAATGTGGTCCCCTAAATCAAAGAGATTTTCCATGCCTGATCTAAAGCCTACAACCATTTTTGGGGATAGTGGCGGTGCAAAACGCAACTTTCAGGGAGAAACTCTTACCAAAAAGTTAAGCAAATTTCTATAAACATAAGGATTTCCCGCTACCTATTTGAATGTCGGAGGGTATTGAACCTTGATATTAGCGATCGAAAGCCTCAATAAGATAGTGTTTGACTTAATCCTGACTTCATGCAACTTACTTTAAAGGTAAAGATTAGGCATAAAATTATTATTGGAAATACTGAATATCAGAATTTAAGTATAGGTATATCTTGAATAGTATGGTTAATTCGTTTCAAAATTCTCAGTACTGTTCAAAATCGCAAGGCTCAAATTATAATTATTTAATGTGTTTTTTTTAGCTTATACAAGGTACATTATTACATTAATTTGTACAATTGGATAATACGGAAAATAGTACTATTTAAATCAAGTTTATTATACTAACACGTTTTGTCTTTCGGCTTTGTCAAAGTATTAATTTTAAATGAAATGATATTGAAAAGTTCATTTTTTTTTCAAGAAAATAATGTCACGTAATACATTACCACGTGAGCACAAACGGCGAGTATTTAGAATTACTAAGAAACCACGAAACGAAAAAATGGATCAATACATTTGAAAATTAGGAGGGGGTATGATGAATGATTATTGAGGATTTTCAGGGTTATGTTTCTGTGTTGTTAAATGGTCTTGATTTATATACTTTTATTTTCCGTACTCAATGATATTGATTTGTATAGCAATAGCTCCATTGTTTTACATCAAAGCCTGTGCTAATCAAAATTTCGCTTATCGAGGTATTCTTATAACTCAAGACTTTTTTTTTAATCGATGATCATTTTTCCTTCTTCTTCTCTAGAAATTTGATCATGTCCAAGTGCTGAACATGACTGTAAATGCTGCTTGCAACTGGATGAAAGTAGGTCTACAATTAAGATGTCTCAAGATTGTTCTTTGTGAACACGGTGAAACGGAATCAAAAAATAATTTAATGGAAATCCGAGAGTGTATCGCAGAATTTGAGAAACTGAAGGAAAAATGGACCATTTCGAAGAGTATTCGGGTAAGAACGATTCTATAACAGTTGAAAACTTCTGGAGATATTGTGCAGTGTTAATTTTTGTCTAAACTCGACCCAAAATGTGTGCTGAACGTAGATTGAGACATGCTGAATTCAATTATGGTTTTATTTCTTATCTAATATGCGTAGTTTACGAGTTACAAGAGTATGAGTACACACACACTCACACACATATACACTCAGGTTTTTAGTGCTTTAAATTTCTACCCTAAGGTAAACCGTTAGCGAAGTAACTGATACTTTATTAGTATAATGAAATTTAATCTGAAAGGGCAAAGAATCTAATATCTTCTTTTTCTTCAACAGTTCAGCATACAATATGATGTGTACATTTCGTACAGTCCTCAAGATGCGAAGAAGGCCGAAGTCCTGGCATCAAGTTTGACTCAAGCAAATGAAAACCTAAAAATTTGCTATAAGCCCAAAACCAAATCAATGAAGGCCTGGCCAGAGGAGGCCATGTTGAAGATATATAGCTGCAAGAGGTAAGCTAACATTATATCCATACCTGCAAGTACTGTTAGGTGCTTTGTTGCCGGGGGTATCGGAATTAGTAGAGGGTTGTGAAATCCGTCTCTGTTTAATGAGCGGGAGTCATAAGCCGGGGGTGTAGGAAGCTATAACTATCGACAAAAAATAGTGGAATCTGAACGAAACAAAGTCGTTTGAGAAAGACTTATGATAAGAACGGGGTGGGCACATGAGAAGTAAAAAAGTACAGTATTTACAGGAACAACGATAAAGATTGTACCGAAAATTCTTTTGGTGGTACAAAATTTTAAATCGGTGGATATAATTAAACTTGTTTAACCGAGTTCTCACCTTTGCTTTTCCAGAGGATGAGCAAAAAGATATATTTCCGGGGGCGGGGGGATACAAAAGAACATATTTCCAGGGGGGCAAAAAGATACACTTCCAGGCAGGGGCAAAAAGGAAATATACGCAATATATCTTAGAATATTGGAATATCAAGATGATGTAAGATAAATAGCGAATAACATTTTTGGCACATATTTGTGATTGTATCTTGCTTTCTATAGGAAAGTTTGTTTGTTTGTCTCTCTTCAAAAGTTTTGAGTTTTTTTTTTGTAGATTATATAATAGTTATATCTATTTTAGAACCTGTTCACTGTTTTCATCATCATTAGTCTTTCAACGTCCGTCGCCGGACATAGACCTTCCCCAGGATTCGCCACACTTCTCTATAGCAGGCGCCGCGGAGCCGGCACTTTCTGAATTTGTCTTGCTCGTCTCTCCATCTGATAATCTGCCGGCCTCGGTTCCGCATGTGATCTCGGGGGATCAATCGGTTGTCCGCCATTCTTGCAACATGGTCAGCCCACTGCCATTTGAGATTTTTAATAGATTTTATGATGTCCCTGACTGTATCTCGTCTCTGTAGGTGTTTGGCTTGTTTGAGATAAGAGAGGCAGTGAAAATGGCCATTTTCCAGGGAAAATCGTGGGTTTAGTTATTTCTATTTCAAGATGGAGGGGGTGTCTCGCAATTAATTGATAAGTGTTGGTATACGTAGGGCAGGGCCGAAGTAGGTATGTAGTTTTCTTTGGTTGATGGTGAGTAATATTTCTTTTACTTTTCTCAAAGAGGTGGTGTATGTGTGCTTGTATCATTTTTCGGAATGATAGATGGTTGTTAGCCAATTCCTTAAGTATTGGTGTTGTTGTTGCCTTAGTATGTCCTATCTATGTGGTTCTGTTTTAAAATCATTTCATTTAGGGGGGTTGCTATCTGAAAGTGCCCATACATTTGAGTGTATGGGTACTTTCAAATTGCACCTCCATCCCTGTATTGGAACAGTCAAACAGTGAACGCCAAATATTGACTTAAGGAAGAGTCCAATCCTCCCCTCTAATTTTCGGGGAAATATTTTAAAAAATCCTTGTTTTTTTTTTGTTTTTTGTTTTTTACTTTTCAGTGATTTTGTTCGAAAAAGTGCATCCAGTTTGGCATTAAATACGATAAGTTTTTCTTCATGATTTCTTTCTAGATTCCTACCTCTCATAACCAGTTACTATTTGAAAAACAAGGACTGCTTAGATGAGTTCATGACTGCAATATCCTACCAAAATCAAGTGAAAGATCTCAAGTTGATTCCTTTGTACATGGAATCATTTCGGAGTTTACCTCCAGTTATCAGGAATATCCCATTCTTGGATTGCAGGTTCGTATCATGTTATTATACTCTAGCTTTATGGAAAACAGTCTAAATGACTTTAGTCTAATAGCACTTATGATGAAGTTGGCTATTCATTATTTCGGCAAAAATGGCAGCAAAAAACCTTGATGTGGATTTCGCCAAAACTTTACTCTCAATCAGTGAGGCGATAAAAACGGGTAGATAATGCTTCCTTGCCGTGGAGCAACAATTAACAGAATATTATTACTGAAGTGAGTTCTGTCCTCACTGCATTCCTGACACTTATTACTTGTACCACAAGAAGCTAATGTACGCTGTTGTACAAAGGTGTTTGAGTGCTTAAGCTATGACTTGTCCTAGTATTTCACGGTTCATAGTGAAACCTCATAAAATTTCTATCTTTTAACCCCTCCCCCACTCAGTGAGACTGCCTTATCCAGGGGTGGGGCAAGTAGCCTGTTTGAAATCCCACCAGCGCACTCACATGCACTAAATCTCAATAACGTCTGGATATATCAGGAAACTGTAAATGCATTACGTTAGACGTTGCTAATATTTTAGTACATCGTGTAAGAAATTCTGGAAAAAAAGGCTCGCTATAGTTTCGCTATTTTTTTTTCTGGTGTGAAGATCTAGCAAGGACATATTGTTGCCAAATTTATTTCAAAGTTAACATTTGAAATCGAGTCATTCAGATTCTTCATATATATATATATATATATATATATATATATATATATATATATATATATATAGTGCACATAGTACAAATCAGGTAGGCAATGTAACAAAATATGATATAATGCAATTTCTGATATATGATGGATTTATTTCATAGAGAGCTCGATACATTAAACTTTAGATGTTAAGGTGAATTAGAATAGAGCTGGAAATATAATAGAATGGGTATTTACTACATAAATACGTTTATGTTTCTGTCCTGTCAGGGTCTCTTCTTCGCTTGAAGAAGCCCAAACATACGTACACACACACACACACACACACACACACACACACACACACACACACACACACATATATATATATATATATATATATATATATATATATATATATATATATATATAACCTAGGAAATATATTAATACAAGCAATGAATTAAAAATGAATTTAATCTTCATTCATCTTATCAGAAATATTACTTCTGTTAATATTATGAATCGAAAAAAAATATTACTTGATTTATCAAAAATATCAGTCGAACAATACTTTTTATTTAGTTTATTGTATTAACATATTTCCATCAAAAATAATCTAGATAACAATTTTTGAGATGTAGACGTAACCAAAAACAACTATATTTAGATGAAAAACATCTAAATTGACAACACTGAGCAAGGGGCCAAAATCGGCAACACCTAAATTAGCAACTCTTGACAAGGTGCGTAACTAACATTTTGATATGTGTTTCGGTGCCTGCAATCGATAATAGAAATGTGCAAATTAGTAAACAGATATCTGAAAACAGCAGATTCAAGTTTCAACTTACTTTTTCATTTTTCATGATAAATACCGATTCATTCAAAGCAGGACTTCGTTCATATTACGATTGAGATGATAACAATGTTTATAATCAAGTATCGTTTCATCGTAATATCAATTAGATCTTTACGTATCCGTGGTCAGTACATACCAATAGATGAAAATACGTTCTTTCTTTATGATGCGTCGAATTGCAATTCCGTGAAGTGTCGTCTGGTCATTATCATTAATTTTTAGACTGCTATATACCTTCCTGTCTATTTTTAATCGCCTTTTGATAGCAACTTTTTACTTTTTGAAAGCAACCGAAAATTGAGTTTAAAGTGGATAGAAGTAAAAAAAAAAATGGATAACAATGATTTAAAATACGTAATCTCATTGAAGGAATATGAAAATGATGTGTTTGGGACCAAATTTTATCAGATTTACTGAAAAACGTCCACGTGTCTCGTTGTCGGCACTGATTATTTCTTTCCGACCGAAACCTGTCAATGATCCATGGAGAGTCGCCGTGTCACATTATTAACACGCTCGGGACAAGAGGACTTTAATAAGAGTAAACACCACATCAACTGCTAGATGCGAAACCAAACTAAACAATAAATGTTCCTCTTTTTTAGGATCATGCTTTGTTTTCATTTTGTCTTCCATACATTTCTACGGCTAATACTTCCTTTCCAGTGATACTATTTAGTATTTCTCTATTGCTCTATTCTTTTGAAAATGAATGTTCGAGCTAAAAGTGTTAAAAGTCATCATCATCATCATCAGCAGCAGCAGCAGCAGCTTGTTACGATGCATGCTTGTATATGTGATTTGTATCCTTTTTTTGACACTATAATAATTGTTCTTAATGTCCAATGATCTCTCAATTTTTTAAAATCAATTTCAGGTTAGCTAGAGGTGAAAATTTGGCCGATAAATTTTCGTCCGCCTGCGAAAATATAATGAGGGATTTGACAGTCAATAAGCTGAGAAATAAGCCTCATCATTCTGATGGTCATGACAAACTATTTGACATATACATCTCCTATCCTGAAAAGTATTGGAAAGAAGTAGAAACTGTTTACAAGACTCTGAAGAGACACAATCCAAAACTAAATATCTTTTATGATAAATTGGGACTTAAAAGAGGTAAGCCTTTTTTCATCTTCCAGTGTTTCTGTTATGGAGTTAACTCTCTTTCTAACGACACTCATTCGAACGGATTCATTTAATAACACATGCGTTATAACAACACGCTTGTTTTTATATTCTTGCAAAAGTATTGTCAGTGATTATAACTTATTCCGAGCTAAATTAATAGTAATTAATTCGCTTACCGTTTTTTTTTATTCACACAACTTGCGTACTATATCTTTTAATCCACCCTTTATAACGACAGGTAAGCTCATAATGGTATCGTAATAACGGGATTCTACAATATTTTCATGGCTAAATAATCACAGATATAAATTATAACTCCATCAATATCTGAATTTTGTGTATAACATTTTCCAATGAAAACCCATTCAATATTCTAATCCTGAACAAAATTCACGGTATCGACCCTTTGATCCCAGTGAGGTTGCACCGATACTCGGACACTAGACATAAGTGAAGTAAATAATCCGGTCATTTTTGACGGGTTATATGCTAGTATCAGTTATAAATTATATCATTTTTTATTTTTAAATCTACAGCAATAATAAATGATGATTTTTTTGTCATTTCTTTCAGGTTGTAATTGGACCCATTCTATTTACAAAGCCCTTGAAGAAGTTCGGTGTTGCATCGTTCTAGTGTCTCCTGACTATTTCGAGTCGTTCATGTGCAAAGAAGAATTTAACATTGTTGTTGCAAGGCGCCTATTCGAAGACAGTGTAAGTCCAAATTATGAATTCTTCTAAAGATTATCTTCATACGAGATCTGACGATAGAGTGACACATTAACAAAAAATATCACTATCTTTAACCCTTCTTATAGCATTCCCCTTGTGACATCACATATTTATCTCAGTGCCCCTTCCACGTTTGAAAACAGTCTTCAAAGTCTTCTTTTAGGGATTTCCATTAGCTGCCTTGTCATCTTCTCTCTAATCTCGCCCACAGTCTTGGATCTCTTTGAAAAAAGCCAGGGGTTGCTGGGAGGCTAAATCTGGGCAATACGAGGAATGGACTGGACTGATGCGATATTTTGCCAAAACCCCTTCACGAGACGTAGAAAACGGACAGGCACGGTCAATGTAAATACGACAGTCACACGGTACACAAGCTCACTAAATTGTATTCCCCTGCCGCTTGAGTTAACCCACAAGAGAGTTTTTGTTCACTCGTACGCTGTGACGCCCTCTCTGGTTGGTGGCTAAATTACACCAAGGCTGCGTAACCGGGTATTCAAATTGTCTGGATACTTTATGGACGGATAATTTTAGTGTTTATAAAATCTTTTGTTCAGAAGTACCTGTCATAGAGTGATAGTTAGTTATATTGTCTCACAGACAGTTTCTACAGTGCATTCCAGCGTTATATACAAATAAATTAGATGATGAGACACTATCATAGCTGTGTGGTCTCTATCAGAATGCCCGTTTTGTGGCCTTTAATTCACGAACAAAGTGTATTATCTGTTCTCCTCTCACGTCAACGAAGAATTAATATCCTTCTTTTAATTGTGAATGTTATTTTTGTATTTTAATTGCACACACACACATGTTCCCTATGTTGCCACAGACAGATTGACAGCTCATTAATGAGGAGAGTATCCACCAAATTGCCTTGGATACACTAGCTCTTGTACGCTCACCGAAGTTAAGTACGGTGAAACCTGGTCAGTACGTAGATGGGTGACCGTCTGAGAATACCAGATGCCATAACCAGCCGGGAAGGTATCATCTCCAGTCATGCTGATTTCTAAACGTACTGAGCATTCATTGGTAGCCTTTCGGCATGGTCAACAGAGGATGCGGGGGGATGGAACTTTGGTACAACACTTCCTTCATACTAAGTGACCAGGCATAGTAGCTAAAACGTTGATCAACCTTTACCAATTAGGTTTTCAGGATATCCAATATTTTGAAACTTTTCTCTTTTGATTTTCGAATCATTTGCTTTTTTTATTCACAGAAGAAAGAAATGGCTGTCATTCCAATTTGTATTTCCGATGTCTATTTTATCCCCGATTGGTTTGGACAGCTGAATATCTTCGACGCCCGGGATTCTGCCTTTCAACCGACCATAGAGAGGCTATCAGCAAAATTGAACCAAAGCTTCTCGAATAATACCATCCAGGAGGATTTCGATTGGTTAATGGAGCATGAAGTAAGTACTCCCACATTTGTTTATTTTTTAGATGCGCAAATATCTCTAGTAGCGATGACCGTCGCAGATATGCTTTTGAAATCGATATATTTGTCGGCATATAAAACCCCTTTTTCTCATAGAGCAACCTTCCCGTCTATAAGAGGCTCTGTCCTTCGATGGGTCGGTTGTTTGGTCTGTCTCCATTTTGTTTCTCAGCTGTTTCGAGTTTCGAGTTTCGAATTACTTGAAACTTGGTAGAAAGGTTCCATTGATAAGATGCTTCTTGCTTGTAAAAATCTTCCATGAAATAATTTTATCTGTGGCCAAAATACTATGAGAAAAACAACAATAACAAGGGTAGTCAATATATTTGATAGAATAATGAGCTTCAGATAACTTTAAGGAATTCTAATTCTTTCAAAAACTGGTGATTTTGAACTGTACTGTAGTTTTATTGTGCACCCTGTTTCCCGCTGTGTCATTTATCATATTATATCGGTGTAATTCCAACTGTTCAATTGTTGTATTTGTATCCTTGTTATCTCTGCTTGCATATCAAATAACGTCTGGTTACTTAAACTGTAACTCAGTTCCCAATCCGGCACGCATGGAACAATTTCTCTCTCATTCCTGTTTACGATGACTCCAACCACTTGCTTCCGTACGAGGCACTCTCAAAATGTACATCCTACAAAAGCAAGACGTAAGCTCAAGGCGATTTGGCCCTCAGGCAAATAAGAAGTGGTAGGAGGTGACGTCACAGCAATACAGAGTTATCTATCAACTATGATTTTGTTTTCTTTCTGGCTTATTTTTAGAATGGGAACAGGATTGTTTAAGTCATTCAGTGAGGAACACCTGATGGTTAAGTAAGCAGCGTGGAATAATGATAGTAATGAAGTTGTAATAAAAAGCAACAGAAATACGATGGAAGAAAAACTAATCAAATATTAACAGCATTGACAATGCTTCACCTAATAAATCCATCGAATTAAATTCCCCCCCTCTCTCTCTCTCTCTCTCTCTCTCTCTCTCTATATATATATATATATATATATATAGTTGTCTCAAACGTATATCCGTATTTTGAACCCTTCTTTCAGAATTTCAAGTCACAAGTAAATACCTGTTGCTCCAACTAGTTGTACGTCTACAGCTGTGTTTTATGTCAGTATGTACACACAAAACTTTGAAAGGTTAATGGAAGACATTGTTGACTAAAATTCCTGTAAACATTTTTGATCTAAAAAATAACGAACTTGACAAATCAACATCAGTAGCAGCAGTAGCAGTAGTCTCCATTATGTTATCAGCAGTCACAGAGAGAGAGAGAGAGAGGGGGAGTGGGAGAGAGAGAGGGGGATGAGAGAGAGAGAGAGAGAGTGCGTGCTATTTTGTGTTCGTGTGATCGTTAAATTCCTAGCAGCAACGCACACAGCAGAACAGATGTTTTGTGTTCGTGTATTCACACCAGCCTCATCTTTTCTTTCTGTTCGCTGTGTCGCAGAGAGACCTTTAGTTACATGTACTTACGGTAGCTATATTATAATAAAGGTGACACGAGTTATCTGCCTGTATATTTTAAATGGACTTACGTTCGCTCCATTTCAATAAAGATTGTGTTTTATCTTATTTTTAGATCAGCAAAAACCTATGTTTGAAGGGAGAACTTCATCGCTATAGGTTGCAACAGTTCTGCGATCGCTTTTTTCAGCACGAGGCCATGGTTATTCCAAGAAAACAACCGGGAGACTTTGAGAGTCCTTGCAGTATCCTCGTTTGTTTTAGTAACTACGACCGTCGGATCGCCGGTTTGCTGACTGACATTCTTCTGAAAGAAATGCCCTGGATTCACATCATGTTACTCAACAAGCCCAACAAGGATTCGTTTTATCAGTTGAACAAGGCCGATCACATTGTGATGTTCGTGTGCGAAGATTTCCTCACCTCACCGAAAGGACTCGAGGTTCTATCGATCTGTCTGAAGCGTCAGAGGAAATCCAATCGTCGAATCCTCCACTTCGCGTGTACAAGTCTAATCCCAAGCTGTTTGTCGTACCTCAAGATCTTGCCCTACAGTATCCTCTTCACGGACCAAATTTGGTGGGACATGCGACAGCGATACCCCGAAAAAGGTTATTTGAGAGTAAGCGTTAGGGGCGTCAACGGGAAATTTAGCTGCGAAAAGTTTGAATACATGGCTCTTGAGAAATTGGCCCACGATATCATGATTTCTGAACAATTCGGGTGAGTATGATATGCTGATATCCCCCCCCCCTGCAATTTTGAAAGAAAAACAGTACATCGTAGCGAGATTTTTGTTTGCACTATATCATTAAAATACCCTTATACTGGGAGAATACAGCAATCCTCAATCCAATTTGCTATTTAATAATGATAGTGTTGGGTCGCATTCAACCCGATAATCTATATTATAATGATATGATATCTGGAGGGAGATTATTCCAAGTATATTAAATGCTGATAATAACTTATCTATCTGCAAATAATTCTGACTAGAAAGAGGCTTGACATCGAGCTTAATGGCGACCAACGAAAGAGACGTTAAAGCAAACTATCTAAAAAGATCAAAATGTGAGGGGATGAAATCCAGGAAGTTCAACTAAGTAACGCGTAAAATAGATCACAACAAAGACTGTAACCTGAAGAAAGGTAGAGAGGATCTAACTGAAACTTAGTTCAAGAAAATCTTCAACTTAGGAAATGTTTAGGTCTTATGTTCTCTGGATTTGGTGAAAAGTCATTTGCAGAATCAATTGAATACTTCTTTCTATTCATACACTCAAAGAAAAATATTTCATGATATATTCTTCTTTCGTCAATTCTAACTTATTGTTATTTGCACAGGGTTTTTTTTTTTAAAGATTCCCTTCTTCCTCTTGCATCGATTGCTATTACTGACTGACATATTGAAATATGTTTTATATCCCTTGGTCAGTTTTATCAATTTAAAAGTTTTCCATGTAAATCCAGATACTTTTGGGTGCGTCTGTAAGTCAGAAATTGCTATTTTGAACTGTTTCTTTTTATATAATAAGTGGTATTTTTGATAAATTAAGTAATATTCTCATAATATGAATAAAGTTACATTTAACTTATTAAATGATCATATATTTCCTGTATTTTAGATAATTATCGTTAGAATTTAGATGTTTTTAAATGTTTTAAGATGTTTTTGACTCAATTCTAGATGTCTACTTGAAAGTAAAGTTGGAGACACAGTCCTTGCTAGACTTTCAGACTGGATTGAAATAGCGCATCTATGGACTCTCAGCTTTGTTCAATAAAAGCATGAATTTTAAAAAATTCATTTGCATTTTAATTTCAGGTGTTCGTCCCCGGATGAAGTGGAGAATCTTGTTCCTGTTTTGAAAATAAGTCAAGAAATACCGGATTTTTTCACCTTGGACGATGTAAGAAACCGCTCTTTTATTCTTCAAATTGTGAAATATATATCTATATAACTAAATCTGTTTATCTGACAACCTTCTACGCCTCTTCATATTTCTTTTAAAAGAAAATACAGAATTTGTCATAAAAAGTCATCATTATCAGCCGTTGTAGTAGTGGTGATATTATCGAAATTTCTGGCGTACTTTCTAGCACACACACATATACACACACGCACACACTGCACACAGATTTTGTGTCTGTGTATTTGCCGTACCTGTTCCCCTCTTGCCATCGACTTTAGCGAGACAGAAAACCAATAAACACAAAAGGTGGCAAAAGCATTTAAATCATAAGATTCTATCATATCTTGCTGAATGTTGTCATGAAGTTGAAACATTTAAATTCTCTCTTCAACTCGAACTATTATCAACTGATGAAGGAAAACCAGCGCCTTTACCAACTGACCTATCTTATTCCCAAAAGAAACTTTTACCTAAAATGAACGTCGGCAGGTCTATGAATACCGAAATCACTTTAAATTTGACTATACGGAAAAAAAAAAGATTCAAAGCGTTCATCAGAAAGTAAGGAGAGAGTGAGTGGTTGGAGACCGAAGAATTTTTTTTACCTTACATTAAATCATAGTCTTAAAAAAATCACTTCTAAATATGATAAAAAGATATATTGAGGCTATCTACACTGTGTTTTATAACTAATGTATACATATAAACTATACATATATATATATATATATATATATATATATATATATATATATATATATATATATATATATATATATACATATATATACATATATATATATATATATATATATATATATATATATATATATATATACACACATATATATATATATATATACATTTCCAAAGTTTTTACAAGGATTAACTCGAAAATTCGATTGAAAATGAATAGTTGACACTGTTGCCAAATACTGTCAAAATCCTGTTAATATCATCGCAGGTTTTGAATAGTCAGTTCTTTGTTTTGTTTTTATAAATGTGATTTCAGTGTGAATAGTAAGGACTACTAAAATCCCTAAAAGAAAGACATTTTTTTGATATTTTCTAATAAAAATGTTAATTCTTAATTTCAGCTCTTGGTCCCTTGTCCCCGAGAATATAAAAACTTGTGTTGCCTTCAAGAGAATCTTAGAGACGAAACTGAGGAAAATAACCAGTCAACGACGGACTAGAGACACTCTTCATACAAATCGATTGGCTCCGAAGTCTAGCAGTTTCATAGAAAAAAAAGGAAAGAGCTGAAGGTTCTGTTATCAAATCTTCATCATCATCATCATCATCATCGCCAACGCCATCATCATCATCATCATCATCATCATCATCAACGCCATCATCATCATCATCATCATCATCATCATCATCATCATCATCATCATCAACAACAACAACAACATTACCGACAACATCATCATCATCATTAGTCGATTATAGTTTTTTCGCTTCTGAGCGTCACGGTACCAAAACATTTCTAACTTGTCCGTATCTTCGAGTCATCATACTTTTTGCCGGCCACAATTTCGCCCATCATCCGGAGAGATCCATATTGTTCGTTGTAACCTCCAGTTTTTATCATCATCCATCGTTCATCACCAAAATTAATACATCTTTGCCTGGAGGCATTTTGTATGGAAAACTG
Source organism: Thysanoteuthis rhombus (assembly GCA_963457665.1). Lineage (NCBI taxonomy): Eukaryota > Metazoa > Mollusca > Cephalopoda > Oegopsida > Thysanoteuthidae > Thysanoteuthis > Thysanoteuthis major. The sequence continues at coordinate 43,203,805 of OY735230.1, forward strand.
ATTCTGTAGAAGAAGCATTCCAAGATTGTAAATAGTATTGGTTTTATAATTACTTACAACAGAAGTTTATGATAGATTACTGGTAAAATCCAAGTCAACGAGCAATTAAACATACTCTAAATGAAAATCATTGGAATGAACACACTTCATTGTGCTTCAGACATTTTATACACGGACAAAGGTCATGGTTTCGTTGGAAATTCAATATTTTTATACAATATTAAGAAGTATTTCCCAAACTTTTTCAAATAATGGCATGCTTACTATACATAGCTTTTTCTTTACAACGCCTGGAATCAGAAAATACAGAACAATTACATGGATTGGTGAGCCTGTTGTTCAGCACACATGTTCTGAAATCTCGGGATCAACATGGGGAGAGCAAGTCTAACCCTTAAGGAATCAATGCGTTATAAAATATGATTGAGAAATTGTTTTCGTGATTCTAATAGACCACTCCATCTCGGGAAAATATAATGTCCAGAGGCCGTGGACTAGCGTACAATGTCCAGAGGCCGTGGACAAGAGTACGATGTCCAGTGGCCGTGGTTTAGGGTTAGGAATTTATGTGATGACTGTCTTTAACATTTTGCAATTAATAAATAAATGTATCAAATATGATTGAGTGGATGTGCGTAATAAGTGCCTGACGAGCCATTTTAAAAACATTTTTGTTATTTTCAGCGTTACAATGCTCTGTTTTTTTTAAATTCATTTTGAAGCTTCAACACTCAATGAATTACAATGCACGGTGTTCACGCTGAGCATTGTAGCTCTAAAAATAAGGAAAATATCGCCTTTTTAAATTGGTTTGTTGGTTATTTATCGAGTTCAATCATTCAATTATAACCCGTGTCAAGTGTATTAAAGGTCTGGAAAACGATGCAGTACATAGATATGAATAGAATTTGTATGAAGTTTATATTTGCCGGTCAAGTAAACTAGGACTTTACAGGATACTTATTCATTTTTTAACTGTTTTCCATTCTTACAGAATCTCTGATGAGTGTTTATCATCTGCCAGACGTAGCAAGTTACTGCTAATACTTTTTTTTGTTTTATAATTAATCAAATCATTTTCAATTGATTGCATTAAGTAATCATCAATTTTTCTTATACCCTAGAACAGTGGTTCCGAAACTCTTCCCCGTCTCTCATTCTCTTTTACCTTGTGGGGAGCAACAGTGCACACTTTGGGAACCATTGCCTAAAAAGATTCTGAACAAAATCGTCAAACTCATGAAATGCATTTGAAAATCTCCTTGAAGCGGCGAAACACTATCTTTTATTGAATATAGGGTGATCACATGATCTACACCAAGAGTCACGTGATCACATTCAAATGTTATGCGTTGTACGAGGTGTGAGGAGATATTCCCAACATCAGACAAAAACAACTGGAATTTTCAAAAGCAACTCCACGAACTTCACTGCTTGTAGCTTAAACCGTCCTTGAGTTATGCAATGACAGACAAAAAAGACAATTACAGTTTATGTATACAGGATTATGATTACTTCGAATTTATTTTTATTGGTTTATATTTTTTGAATAAAAATCACTTTTCTTCTTTTCTACGGCTTAAGATATGCTGTTAATCTAAAGGGAAAAGCGAAAATTTTGAAGATGGAAAAAAGATGAACTGTATTTTAAAAATATCTTCATTGATAATTAAAAAAGAGGGCCACAATTTTTGTTGGTGGGTAGTTTTCATCGTCAAGCTCCAAAACTGGAGTAAACTTTATTTTTCTACGGTAACAACGACGAAGGGGTCAAGTACAATCTTCACTGAAATTAGGGGTTCGAATCGATGTAAAATTAACATCCACAATCGTGATTCGAACTCACAACCAACTGCTTACCACTAGGTTGTCTTAGTGACGGAGCAAAATCAATGATATCTACATGGTAATGAAAAATTTTCATACAGATATGCAATATTCCATTTCATCGTAGTATATAAATATATCTATACAAAAAATTCTTTTGATCAAAACATTCAATCAAAACAAGATTATTTCACAACTATTTTTTCACAACCTAAAAAGTTAGCGGAGTCAACCCTTTTAAAATGAAAAAAAATTACATATTTTTAACTTGTCTTCTGATAGAAAATAAACGAATAAATATATTTATTTGATTAAAATGTTACTGAATCGAAACAAAGATATAAAACAACAATATCTAGATCGGAAGTTTATGTAATCGAAGTGAAATCAAACTTTTCCCTTGAAGAAATATTAGTAAATTTTGCCAATTAAGCAATTTCACTCTAAAATACAAAATACAAAAGATGTAGGAATCATTTTTCAGTCGGAATAGAACTTGGAATGAAGTTTGACCCTGCAGCAGCTAGGGTTGTTTCATTTGCTTTCCTCTGTTCATGAGCCTCACTTTCCGAGTGACTGAAATAGGACACAAGATAGACATACGAGAGGTAAATAATCTATCAGTAGCACCAGCAACAGAAAAGAATGAAGATAAATATCGAAAAAAAAAACACAAAACTTAGAGAATGCCTGTTGTACTCGACGGTCTGGACTGTTCTATGTAGAAGCACAGATCTTTGCAAATTCTTTGAGTGTTTCATAACGATTTTATGCACTACGCATGCACTTCAAGACCGTTCCACAATGTTAGACGAGGTCAATATTAGTCATCACGGAAAAACCACAAAGATACGCCCTATTTTGACTTACTGGACGTAGACCGCAATGAGTGGCGGAAGTAGGAGTAGAAGGAAAAGTTCAGGGTAAGAGACGAAGAGGGAGGCCCGTACAGCGTTGCTTTGACGACATAAAATTGTGATCTGAACCAATGAGCTCAACAACATTGTCAAAGATTGTTTTATATTGAGGTGCATCTGTTAGAGGGACAGTAAAGTTCGAAACACACTTGAATTACTCATTTCCGTTTTAGACGATTTTGTTTCCCTGAAAATTGGCATCCGTGTTCCAATTCTAATTCTTTTTAATTTTTGATTATTGGGGAAAAAAGAAGCTTTTATGACTGGTGAGGGAGGTGGTCTTAACAAGAATGCTTTATCAAAAACATCAAGGATGTAGATGTTTTCACTCTTTTTACTCCACTCTAGATGTCTTCCCGAGGAAAACGTCAGTGATTTCATAGATAGAATTTCTTCTGACCCTTTAATGGAGTTTTTTTCTACCAGACTTCAAATTCTGACTAAATTCTGGCTATATGAATGTTCAATTATTGACTGTGATGACGAGTCTAAGTCTTAACCATACACATTTCTGTACTTTCTCGAGAGATTGTCATTGATAGCATTCCTCAGTCACAATTGCTAAATACGAAAATCTCCCGAGATGCAGCTTAATGTGACTGTATGACCTAATTTCCCGTCTCATCCGTGGTTTCAAGGAAACGGGTAGCATAATGTAGAGTATAACAGTTAGCTTTGAATGTAATGATATAAATCAGGAAATGATAAACCAATTAACGCCATTTTCAATAATATTTTTCTCTACTTCTTGTTCGGTAATGCATCATCAATTATGAGGTACTCTCTTTTTTTGCATCATATACAATGAAGTCTGGTCTACAGTGTCCAATTACAACAGAAATTTTGCTCCGACATTTTCATTTAACACATTCTCTGGTATATGATTGTAGCGCTCATCTGAAGTGTTATAAAGATAAAGATATATTTACTCCTTTACTGCCTCAGCATTTTGTGCTTGATCTTTTTTATTATCATCTTATTTTATTTCATCAATTTTATCCATGTCAAACGATTCGATAAAATGAATCCCATCGATCAGGTCAAAGATATCTTCCGTGGTTTAATGCCCATTTTCAACTCTCAAGACACCACGGTATTAACTCCACTTCTTGGAAGTAGCTGCCAGATAAGCGACATCAGATCAATCTATTCCCTTGTGTGATTTTAAACAGATCTTTTACTCAATTTTATCTGATTAAAAAGCAAATTATCTCTTTCGAATTCTCTTCGAATTAATTCACCACATAAACTTCATTCACATGTGCAGAGGCGTAGCTGAGGTATTGGGGGGAGGGTCAATTTGAAATCGATTGACCCATGTCTCTTATGGGAGCCCCTACCCTCCCCAAAGCTTTATAGAGCTGGAACATAGAACCTAACCAAAAGATTGACCTTTCAAACGGAGAACCATGCAACGTGCACATGCGAGAAGTATGCTCAACCCCACATGGAGAGATCGAAAGACAGCACAGTATAGTAGAGAAAAAACTGAAAAGGCACTCGACTGAAAGTAGACATAAAGGCCGTGATCATCTACTATGGGCGTCTGTTGTGAGGTAAGATAAGGGGCATTGGCTCTCCCCTGGATAAGGCCCTCTTATCGAGGGCGAGTCGGTTCAAAAAGTCGAAGCTTATAGAGGTCGAGCATGAAGGGGTCTCAATGAACAGCGACAATTTAAAAAATCTTTCGAGAATACATTTTTCTGTTTTTTCTCAATCTTTCTTAGGAGATGAAATAATTTGGATTGAACAAATGTAGACCTCAAAGGGCGCCAAGTGTTCACTCCTTTTTAAAAATTTTTTTTATTCAACAAATATATATACGTGTGTGTTTATGTCTTTGTGTGTTCCAGCGCTCCTGGTCATACCGTTTTGTCCACAAAACGTTTAGTTGTAGGGAGGGGGGAGAACTTTTTTTTTGACTTTTCTAATTTGTTTATGAATGATAATTTTTTTTCCACTCTTTTTGAGATGTTTCCGGTGGAAACGCTAGGGATGTCATAAGTAGAATTTATTCTGACCATATTTGTTCATCAGTGGAATTCCATTTACTTGATTTTTAATTTTGACTCTTGTTCAATCATTCACTGTGATGATGATGATTATCATTTTTATTTTTTTCCCTAGTTTTTATCCCCATCTTGGATTTATTAGTCGGTTTTTTGTTATAACTTTTTGCTCAAGCTGATTACCCTCCGATAGTGAGTTAATAGTGTTGATCGGGAAATAACGATTTAGCTAAGGTTGGACTCGAAACCACATCCCTGTTGAGAGAATTAAAAAGTGAAAAAAAAAGGTACAATTCTTCCAGGATTCTATACAGTACAATTTACGATATCCATATTTCCTACATATATTCCTTTTAATCATTTAGCTATCTCTCGTTGTTTTCGTACAGCTGGACTGATAAATACTCGCCATCACAGTCAATAACTAAAAAACCGTAGCGTCAAATATGAAATGATATAGAAAAAAATTCCACCAAAGAACAAATATGTTCAGAATGAATTCTATTTATGACATATATATATATATATATATATATATATATATATATATATATATATATATATATATATATATATATATATATATATATATATATGTGTGTATGTATGTATGTATGTATGTATATACAGTATATGTGGTACAAATCAGGCTAGCAGTATGACATAATATAATAATATATCAATAATATAAAGCCATGAGACCTAAAGAGGGCAGAAACATGTGCTAGTTTGTGTAACGAATCCACAACCTACTATATATATATATATATATATATATATATTTATATATATATATAAACAAAAAGCAGCCATGAATATCTAGATACTGGCGAATCTACATATTTTTGATGAACCTAAAAAGACCAAAAAAGCATTTTCGCTCGAAAATGAAGACAGAAGCATTTTCAGATAACTAGTACATTACTGATTCCGAATCTTAAATGTGTAGACAAAACGGTATGGCTAGGAGCGCTGGAACAAACAAACAAGCAAACAAAGAAACACATGCACCAATAAAAAAGAATAACACCCTCCACCATCTTTGATGGCTACGGTTGTTCTATTGGTTGGATGATAAAGCGCTCTCGGAGGCAACACCAGCCAATTTCAATGTCAATTGTAAACTGCAAACGCTGAAGTCAACAATGAAAATTAAAAAGTGAAAATATTGAACAAAGTATAATTCTACCATGATACCAAACGATACAGCTCCAGCCTGAAAATGGCAGATCGTGCTGCCGATATTTATACTCATTAGGAGCAAAGATCCGTTCACTTGTCCATATACCTGTGTGTGTGTGTGTGTGTGTGTGTGTGTGTGGTTATATGTGCTTGTTTAACTGGAATTGAAGAATATGGGACCACGTTTGGACTTGGACTTTTAATCAAATTATCTTATTTTCACACAGTAATTAAAGGCTGTGTGGTATGTATGTGAGAAAAATCTGTCAGAGGTTGATAACCATTTTGGGGGGATAAACCGGGATGGGGGACAACTGTGGCCACCGACACAATTTAGTCGGATCTGAACAAATGAGTCGCTCGTGAAAGATTTATAGTAAGGACGGGGTAGTCACATGGGAAGTGAAAATATTCAGTATTGACGAGAACAAAAAGAGACTTTGTTTTTTAGAGAAAATTGAACAGAAAATTCTTTCAGTGGTACGCAAACAATATTTGTCTTTTGATGAGAATATTTTTCACGAATTTGTAGTTGCACTCAGCCGTCCAAGACTTCGGAGAAAAAAGTAGAGAGATTTAAAAATTATTAAAAACGCATTATCAACAAAATCTGTGTCACTTTTTTTATTATCAACATAGATAAATATACATTTTGAAAATAAAGTTAATATTTCCGATTTCCGAAATTTCCGATTTCCGATTTCCCTCGTACACAGCATAACATTTGAATGTAATCACATGACCTTTGATGTAGGTGATGTGACTACCTTAAAAATAATAAGAGTCAGCTTTTCGACGCTTCAAGGCGATTTTCCAAAAATTGTTTCCTGGCTTCATCGAATTTGCAGTTTGCAGTCAAGTCAGTGATTTCAAAAGTGTGTGTCGTGGCTTCACGCAAGATAAGATATAATAAGAGAGAGGAAAAAGTTTCAGAACCACAGTTCGAAGGTATCAAAAGAATCGATGATTACATAATGCATTTAATTGAAAATGAATAGATCAATTATAAACTAAAAATGTATCTGCAAAAACTTGTTACTTTTGGCAGATGATAAAAATTAAACAGTTAAGAAAAAAACTGTGAAGTCCTACTTTACTCACGCAAAGAATATAAACTTCATGAAAATCCTATACAGTTTTATATACTACATCGTTTTCCTGGCCCTTTATACACATAAAACAAGGCATAATTGAATGGCTGCATATGATATGTGCCCATCAAACCACTTATTAAAAGTGATTATTTTCCTTATTTTTAAAGCTATGATGCTCAGATTATTTTATTTTGAACTTCGAATACCCTGCATTGTGATTCATAGATTGTTGAAGATTCGAAATGAATTTAAAAAACTGAATATTATAGCCCTGAAAACAATGAAAATTGCATCCTTTAAAAATGGTTCATCAGGTACTTATCATGTGCAGCAACACAACTATATTTGATATATTTATTTAGTAATTCTAAAATGTTAAAGATTACACTAGCATCAATTCCTTTCCAGCGTGCAAAGACTACGATGGCTTGCTGATATGAACAAGAACGCAATGTTACGCTCAGAAGCGAAAAAAAAAACAGATGATGATGTTGATTTATACAGCACAGCCCTTTTGTTTTCTTTTTATGAAATAGCTAAATTCGTATGAAGAGTGTCTTTAGTCTGTTGTTGACTGGTTCTCTTGCTCAGTTTCGTCTCTAAGACTCTCTTGAAGGCAACACAAGTTGTTATATTCCCAGGGACAAGGGACCAAAAGCTGAAATTAAGAATTAACATATTTATTAGAAAGTATTAACCAGAAAAGAAGGTTTTTCTGATTGGAATTTTAGTAGTATTTACGATTCTTACTTGATATTTATAAAGAAAAAATCCAAAGATTGAGTTGTTCATGCAATTTTGACAGCATTTCTTCTACAATAAAGTTATCTGTTCTAATTGATTTTTCAAGTTAATTCCCATTGAAACACTAAAAACAATAATAAGTCATCATTGCATCAGAAATTAAACAAACAACAAAAAAAAACGTTGACCAATATGCAAGATAGTTCAATTAGTTCTTTTTTTTCAGTATAGTCTTAAAAGAAGTGATTCCAGTATTCATAGGCACACCAACTTTCATTTCAGGTAAAAACAGTGAGATAGCTCAGCTAGTAAATCACTGTTTTCCTTTACCAGTTGATAGTACAGGAGAGTAATCACCAAGATGGAACAGAATCTTATGATATAAAAGCCGATGCCATTACTTATGTTTGTTGGTTTCCTGTCCCGCTAAAGCAATCAGAAAGAGAGGAACGAGTACTGCGCACAGAGAGACACAAAATAGTATGTATGTGTGTGTGTGAGTGTTTGCTGAAAGTACGCTAGAAATTTCGGTACTACTACTACTAATACTACCACTACGACTACTACTAGTACTACTACTACTACTACTACCATGATGATGACGACTTTCCTAAAGCAAATTCTGATGACTTATTGTTTTAAAATCATTAAAAAAAGAAAACACGAGGAGTTGTAATAAGTTTCCTTGGAAATAAATGTTGTACGATATATGCGTTTTTTGTTTGCAATAAATATAGATTTATACTAAAATATTTGTGTAATCTATCCCTGTGTAAATATTCCCCCTCATTTTCAAGGGATGCTGTGAAAGTATTTAAACAGTTTACTTTATTTTTATCCAAAGAAATTAAATATTAAGTATAATTATGAAATTTGACTCAATAAAGTCAGTTTGAGTAACAATTGATGTGCATTTTACCCATAATCAATGGCAGAATTTGTACAAGGATCCCTAAGGGTACGACATATACCTACTTATCAATTTACACGATTTTTTTCTATGTTTAATGTCTACTAAATGAGACATTACCGTATACCTAGGCCCCAAACCCCAGCTTTACCGTGTATTGAGTGTCCAAAGCTGATTTGCATTACTGCCCATATGCAGTTCATCACTTACGCGATTCCTTATTTAAAGGAATGCATGGTTCGATTTGGTTAGAGTTCCCCATGAAAGTATTTTTCATAAATTGAAGAATAAAAGAGCAGTTCCTTACATCTTCCAAGGTGAAGAGTTCCGGTATTCCCTGAATTATCTTTAAAATTGGGACAAGTTTCTCTACTTGATCTGGCGAGGAATACCTGAAAATAAAATGCAAATTAAGCACAGTTAATCAATGCACAAATTGAACAAGTCAAAAATGTCAGTCAGTGACGGTTATTGATGCTAGAGATGCTAGTGAATCATGAAAAAAAAGATCTTGTGAAACTCTTTGCGTGTAAGAATACAAGGAAGAATTCAATTGATTCTGCAAATGGCTTTTCACCAATTCCACAGAAAATAGGGCCTAAACATTCCTCAAGTTGAGGATTTTCTTAGACTTACTTTCAGTTGGATCCTCTTCGGCCCTCTTCAGATTACAGTCTCTGTCGTTAACGATTTTAGTGCGTTGCCTTTTTGAACTTCGTTGATTATGTCCTCTTGCATTTTAAATTGTTTTTTAGATAAAGTTACGGCGCTTCTAAGATAAGTCTTTGCTCAAGATACTTCCCATTTATATCATGATTTATTCAATATTCAATATACCTCGGATTATATCACCTGAGAGATAAGATCATTATGATAAACATTATCGAGTTGAGCGCAAATTCAAACCCCACACTGTCGTTATTAAGTCGAAAATTAGACTGGAAATTACTGTATACTCCATGTATAAGTGTATTTTAACGGTATTGCACTAACGAAAATCTCGAAACGATGCGCCGTTTTCGCGAAAAAAAAAAGTAATGATTAGATTTGCATATTGTACTCACTCGACTTGTTCAGGAATCATGATGTCGTAAACCAATTTCTCAAGCGCCATATATTCGAAAGTCTCACAGCTAAATTTTCCGTTGACGCCTCTCTCACTCACTGTAATATAATTCTTTCCTGGGTATCGCTGTCGCATGTCCCACCAAATTTGGTCCATGAAGAGGATACTGTAGGGCAAGATCTTGAGGTACGACAAACAGCTTGGGATTAGACTTGTACACGCAAAGTGGAGGATTCGACGATTGGATTTCCTCTGACGCTCCAGGCAGATCAATAGAACCCCGAGTCCTTTCGGTGAGGTGAGGAAATCTTCGTACACGAACATCACAATATGATTGGCCTTGTTTAACTGATAAAACGAATCCTTGTCTGGCTTATTGAGTAACATGACGTCGATCAAGGGTATTTCTTTCCGGAGAATGTTTGTTAGCAAACCGGCGATCCGACGGTCGTAGTTACTAAAACAAACGAGGATACTGCAAGGATCAACAAGGTGGCCCGGTTGTATCCTAGGTGTAACCGTGGCCTCATGCACAAAAAAGTCATTCCGGAACTGACACAACCTAGAGTTAGAAAGTTTTCTTTTCAAACACAAGTGTTTGCTGATCTAAAAATAAAACAAAAAATCTTTATTACAATGGGACGAACGTAAGAATATACAACTAAAACTACCGGCAGATAACTCGTGTCTTATTTTCAACTAACTAAAATCAAAATGAAACCCAATTCTTAAAATAATTGAAAAGTTGTCAGTCTTTCTACAGCAGCGAACAGAAAGAAAGGATGAGGCTAATGTGAATACGTAAACACAACATGACATGCCCCCAAAAGACGTTGGCCACGTGACAGATTCTTTTGAGTGACTAACCAGATCTGTCTTTCTTTTATCATTTCTGTTGCTTATTGATGCTTACTAATAGTTATGATCTTGAGTTATCATAATTTCTTATTTGAACAATTGTAATTGTAGTTAGTATTTGAGAGGTCTTTCTTTCATCTTATTTCTGTTGTATTTCATTGCAACTTCATTATTATCATTATTCCACGCTGCTTACTTAACCATCGGGTGTTCCTCACTGAATGACTTAAACAATCCTGTTCCTTTTATAAAAATAAGCCAGAAAGAAAACAAAAACATATTTGATAATTAACATATGTTGGGTATTCTCTGTATTACTATGACGTCACCTCCTACCACTTCTTATTTTCCAGAGGGCCAAGTCGCCTTGAGCTTACGTCTCGCTTTCGTAAAAGATTCAATGAAATAAATTAGGCTAATATTATTGAATCAATGTATACAAATTACATTATTGTATGGAATATCGGATCCCCTACATCCTTTCACCTCAGAACGTAAAGGAAAAAAAAAAAGCATTTCCCTGAATTCTTTTCATTTTACACCGACTTTTCAAAATTCCTCTTCAAGTTCTGGTCAAAGTGGGGCAGAACAACGAGGTTTATATTTACATTTTGAACCAATTTTAAGAAAAAATGTGTGTCACAGGCTCTCGAATACAGACAATAAAAGAAAAGAAGTTTGTCAGTCAATAGAAGCAGTCATGTGACAGACATCTTTTTGTCGCATGCCGTGTTGGGGGAAGATAAATCAAAATTGGGAAAAAGGGGTAATCAATGAATAAAGTATTTTTCTGACCTTTCTTGAATCTGTGAAAAGTTTGAAAGAAAAAGTACAAATGCAGCCGAACACAAACTAAAGGACACATTTAAGACAAACTTACATTGAAAACTGAAACCCTTCAATATCTTACACGTGGTGACATGGCTGATCGGGTGTTCCAAATTCATTCGAGACCTTACGAGAACAGAATGTGACAAAATTTCGATTTAATGTTTGGACAGCACACACGAGAACGTGTGGGCAGGATGACTCAAAGAGTCGCTTCAATCCTTGCAGTTATTGTCGAAAGGTGAGAATACTTTTTGATGACGTAATAAAATTGTATTTTTCATTCTCTATTATCAACTCAATCGTCAGAGATAAAAATGCTTTCTTTATTCAGAAAGAAGCAAAAACAATTTCAACATATCTCATAAAACCAATCTTTATAAGTCGCACATGGATACTTTGAATAGTGGTGTTTTGATAAGTCAATGTTTTGAGGTAGTACGGTTCAGATAGATTTTTCCAAAACGCAAAATTTCGCAATCAGCGTTTATGTCAATCAAGTGGAGGAAATTTTTTTTTTCAATTCTAGGGGGTCGAAATCTTCGGGAAATTTCGTGTTTCACGTTTTGTGGGGGAATGGGGATCGAAAACGAAGAGGGAGATATTTTTTCCTCTTTCACTTGTTTCCTTTCCTTATTTTCGAGGTGAGATTTTTTTCTATTTTACGGGTCAACTTTTTCCACTTTGAAGTCATAATCAAAGTGAATACTTTCCCACTTATAGAGGTTAAAATGGAGAGGTAATTTTTATTTTATTTTCAAGTATCAAAATGGAGTTTTGGGGGTTTTTCATAATAAATTCATAATAATACATATATACATATATACATACATATATATACACACACACGCACACACATACACACATATATATATTTATATATATCAATATCAATACGTGAAAAATCCCATCTTTTCTTTTTACAGATACTTGATGCTAGTAGTCAAGTAATTTGCGTCATTTAACGGACAGAATTCCAATGACACAAATAGATTCTAATGGGACACATGTATCCCATCAGAATTCGAGTTCTTCACATGGTAAACTATTGATGTAAAAAAGGAAGTGTTCTTTAAACTTTAAAGAAAAAGATTAAAAACACATTTTTTACGCATTAAGCATCTTAATAAGTTAGTTATAAAAGGGATAAGTGAAAGGAAGATATCCAGGAAAGAAAAATGTACAAGGTAGAAAGAAATCAAAGACAGAAAGAGAAAAAAAAGTGAGAGAGAAAGACAAGTCTGACTGTTGCAGGATCAAACACCACTTCTTCTTCTAATTTTGATTTGGAATTGTTAGGGGAGGCAACTGAAAGCCGGTTGAATATCCAATATTTTAATATTGAAAATGCAATCAGTGAAAAGGTACCTTCAGGTGAGGATTGTTCTTGTTCTTTTCATGTAGTTACAGTGGGGAAAGAAAGTCAACTCCAGGTGTCGAATCGGATTGAAGTTTGACGAAAGAAACAAAGATTTAAAAAAAGAAAAGGAGAAAGGAAAAAGGGATAACAGGGAGTAAAAAGTGAATGAAGAAAAAAGACACCGAGAAATAGAAGAGGGAGGAAAAACTGGGGGAAAAGAATAAAGCTTTCAAGAAAGGAAGGGAGAAAGAAAGAAAGAATGGAAAGGAAAAAGAGAATGAAGAAAAAACAGAGGAAAGAAAGGAGGAAAAAGAAGCAAAGAAAATTATGCATTGAAAGGACAGGAGGGAAAAAAAAAAAAAGGGAAAGAAGACGAAAAGATACGAAAGAAATAATGAAATAATGAAAGAAAAAGGAAAAAAATAAAGAAATGCAAGGAAGAAATTAAGAAAAAAAGACAAGAAGCAAACAATAGGCGAAGAAAATGAAGAGAAAGAAGACAAAAATAAAAGGATTGAAGAATGAAAGGATAAAAGAAAGAAGGAAAGGATGAAAGAAACGAAAAAAGAAATGAAGAAATAAAAGAGACATGGAGGTTGAGGAATAAAGAGTAAAAGACAGAGAAGTAAGAAAAGAAGGAAAGGAAAGATAGAAAGACAGAAAAAAAAAAGAAAGAAAGAAAGTTAAGAAACATGGAGGTTGAGGAATAAAGAGAAAAAGACAGAAGGAAAGAAAGGAAGGAAAAGAAAGAAAGAAAGAAAGAAAGAAAGAAAGAAAGAAAGAAAGAAAGAAAGAAAGAAAAAGAAATGAGACATGGATGTTGGGAAATGAAGTGAGAAAGACACAGGAAAGAAAGGACGAAAAAGAAAGAAAGAAAGAAAGAGAGAAAGAGAAAAAGGAGGGAAAAAAAGAGACATGGAGGCTGAGAAATGAACAGAGAAAAACAGAGAAAAACAGAAAAAAGAAAGGGAAGAAAGGAAGGATAGAAAGATATAAATGAAGGAAGGAAGAAAGAAAGAAAGAAAGAAAGAAAGAAAGAAAGAAAGAAAGAAGGAAGAGAGAAAAGAGACATGGAAGTTGAGAAATATAAGGAGAAAGACAGAGAGAAAGGAAGGAAAGGAAAGATAGAAAGATAGAAAGAAAGAAAAAATCAAATTGGAAGGAAGGGAGGAGGAAAGGGATCGAATATAGACGGCAAAAATAAAAGGGAATGAAAAAAAAACAATGGAAGAAAGAGACTACAACGGGATAAGGCAAAAAGGAAGGTAATAAGGGATGAAGTAAAGATGGAAGAGAGAAAGAGAGAAAGCAAGAAGTTTAACAAGATAGAAAGATATCAAGAAAAGAAAGAAAGAAAGAACGATTGAGAAAGAAAAGATAGAAAGAAATTACTTACGGAGAAATGTAGGGATTACCAAAAATTTCCCCCTGTCCATGGTCGTCACACCCATAGAAGAAGTTCAGTTCAGCTGGATAGAATGGCATCAAGGAACGAGAGAAGAAAGAAAGGAGAGAAAGAAAGAAAGGAAATATCAGAAAGAGAAAAGAAAGACGCCAAGGAAAGAAAGAATCGATGAAACAATGCAATTACTTACGTGGGAGAGTAGTGACCACCAATATGTCTACCTTTTCCTCAGCTGACGCCCGCGTTATGTCACCAGCCAGAAGTTGAATTGTGCAGCGACCTTGATTTGTGAACAGATAGAGCGTACTCAGCTTCCTCAGATCCATTTTGGAATTTTATGATTCACTTTAAAGAAGAAAATAAATAGACTTTGAAGAAAGAACAAAAATCATATAGACTTCAAAGAAAGAACATTGTTAGATAGACGTTAAAGAAAAATTAGATGCTTGTAAAGAACGAAAACATTTAGACTCTAATCAAATAAACTCTATGAGAAGAAATATTCTAGATCGACTTGAAAGGAGAACTATACTTAGATAAACGTTAAATCTTTTTTGATGAACTTGAAATAGAATTGTGTCTGAATTTTTACTAAATGAAAGATTAACTGCTTTCCCTAACCCGGTTCATATTACACCGACACAATATCAGCAGTTTCCTCCTGACAGAAAAGAAGAGCCTTAATGATGCAACAGGTCTCGGCCAATTAGGCGTGGCCAGGGTTGAGTTGAAAGTCTTTCAAATGGATGTTTCTTATAAATTAGGAAAAGTACAAACATATGATTTAATTACATGCATTGAGTTCTTTAAGGAGAGGGATCTTGTCTTTGATGACACAAAACTACACAACCAATTTTACAAACTGATTTCATTCCTCATATCTGAAAAGATCGATTTGAGGTCGTTTTTTAAGATCAAAAGCAATGTTTGAAGGAAATTATTGCCATATTTATGCTTTTCAGACATAATAAAGCAGGAAATAATAATTATCATAGAGGGGAAAAAAGTTAAAAAAAAAAAAAAAGTATTGTCAGTGATTTGAACGTAATACCCGAATTGGTACGATTGTTTCCTCTTTTTAGGACCGTGAATGTTTTCAGTCGATGTTTTAAGCTTTTCAAACGTCGATTTTCACGAGGTATTTTTGTTAATACTTATGTGCAAAGTCATAACAAAGTAGTCAGCAGTGTAGTATATGCTTAAATAAGTAAGATAAACTACAGTAGTAAACTTTTCTCTCCTTTTTAAAGGTATTTGTTTGAGCACTATGCTATAAGATTATTTTAATATTTTCTCTCGAAATAAAAGATATAATATATCTAAAATTCTCATTCACCTTGAAATATTATCATTTACAATCGCCTTTGTTTCTGAAATGTCTTCCTATTCATTGTAAGTTATCCTGTTTTTTCATTTTTGTATGTAGTAACTCTAGGTGTGGCTCAGAGATTCTTGAAAGTTTGAATGGGAATTAAACTATCACTTTCCTGGTGGCTGAAGCAAAGTTTGAACAGAATAATTGGACGGAATAATTGATATTTTCTATACTTTTTAGACATAGTAAATCAATTTCAGGATTTTTATGACCCTTACCCTGGCAGAATTTATTAGAGTATATGCCGGACTATAAGACGAATATATAAACACTAGAGTTTAATAGTTTTAGCACAAGGCCACTGGTGAGGATCAAGCAAGAAATTACCTTAAACTGAACATAAATGAAAAGAGACAAATCAGATGAGGAAACCCAGATTTTTTAAAGTATTTGGTGAAGAATTCTGTAAATAGAGAAATTGGTCCAGTTTATGGTTTGGACATTTTCTAAAGAATAAGATGATTGGCTTTACGTTATCAACACACAGGACAATACATGAAAAAATAGCTCTTTTCTTTCAAGACGCAGAACAATACAGAAAGACTGACGAATATATAGATGTAACACTCTCAAAGACCTATCCGAATTGCTATTTGTATAATTTTGGATAAAATAAGTGTGCGTTCTCACCTTTTAGTAGTTGAAGTTACCTGTAATATAATGAGAATTAACTTTAAGGTCAGGATTTCAAACATTTATGCAGAGAAAGTTTAGTAGAGTTCAACACCTTTTCTCCAAGTACTTGAAATTTCCTCCAAGTAAGAAGGTCGTTTGCCAAATGTGAAATGTGCGATTTAACTTAGGTTGCTGCTGATAAATGGACAGGGTAGCATGATGGCTAAATAAGTTAACTGTCATGTGTCTCCTTTTCTCTACTCCTCTTCTTTGTTTTTCTCTCTTTCTGTCCTTTCTTTCTCCCTTTCTTTCGTAATTTAGGTGTGGCATATATGTGTTCAAAATTCGTCTCTTTCGAATACTATTTTTAAAACAAAGATTCATGATCATAAATGTTTGGTGGCCAAGTTCATTTTTAAGATTGTATTTGAAAATGTTTACATTAAGAGAAGCGACTGTATAATCTGATGACATATAATAGATGAGGTGGGATTGGTTACACGACTTATAGTGATGATGCAGATGATGATGATGATGGTAGCGAAGATCTTGGTGCTGGTTGTGATGGTGGGGATGATTGTTATCATGATGATAGTGGTGATGATGGTGATGCTGGTGTTGTTGTTGTTGTTGGTGGTGGTGGTGTTGATCATAATGGTTGTGGTGGCCAGTGTGATCCCCATCAACACCCCTATTACTTCCATCATTCTCACCACCACCCTTTAGAATCTCCCCTCACCTAAAATCTTTGTACGTGTTGTCTTAGTCACAAAGTTCTAGTCGTTTTATCCTGGTGGGGTATGTGATTTGCAATTTAAACTGCGCGGCTATTCGGAGGCAGACGAACCGTATTTCAATACTCAGTAAGTCATTGGAGGTGAGAAGAAATGCGAGAGAGATTATGAAGACTCTCAGCTCCCGCCCCACCCAAAGAATTCTTGAATGTCCGATGATATAATTTGTGGGAATTTCTGCAAGGATGTTATTGTTATAAACTATTGGTACTTTCCACCTCCTATATTACTTTTATCATTGAAATACGGAGAAGTAATTTTTTGTAACTAAGTTTAAATTATTTTCTTGTAACTAAAGCTCGAAACAAAATACATTTTGAATTTGTCAGCGAAAATATGTGATCGTTGTTACAATGTATAATGTTTTGTACCAACGTTGTGGGGATGAGCAACATAAATAATATTCTTTCATGTGGTTTGGGGGTTGTTCATGCAAAATATGAGAACTACATTGGATCTTTGCTCAAACATGAACAAAAAGATAGTGTGACATATTTAGTGCTTTATGAACTGACTAAGACAGGCTTTCATAGATAGATTTTCGACTAGCATTTATTCCATCTTAATTTCAGTTGCTTTTCTTTGCTACTATTCAGACCGTCAGTCTACGGCTATTAGTAAACAGCGGTGATCAGAAATAAGTATTCGCTGGACTGTGAGACGAATGGTTTACAAAGGGATTAAGAGGACTCATCTAAGTCCCCATAAATGTTCATATTCAGCTTCGGTAGATGCCGTCTGAGTCATTATACTAAAGCAATGAATGACGTGTAATATTTGTATTTGTCTATCTATACCGGCATATACGTATCTCAGAAAATGATGAGCATAGAAATTCTTACTTTCAAAATCAGTGTGATAACGGCTAGGAAGCTTGTGTTGCTGACTATTGCTATTGTAATGAGGTCAATCCTCATTGGGCACCTCACTACTGTAGCCTTGTGTCAAACTAAGCTAAACTGAAAAATACATTACAGTTTTACATTAGTTCAGCAGCCGGTGAGGATCAAACTCAGTGTAGTCGTAATGAGCAAGATATTAAAATAAAATGAAAAAAAAAGCCCCCAAAAAGACAATTCATTTGAAGTTTTCTTGTAATGCTCGTTGAAAAATACTGTAAATTGTGTACGATGTAACATATACATGAGAGAATCATGCTCAACATTACATAGAGAGACCATAAGACAACACACTATATGAGGGAAAAAAACAAGAGTTCCAAGCATCATAGAAACCATTTGTCAAGTGGCAACGGGCTGGTCATGTTGCAAGAAAAAGAGACAACTGAGAAACATCATGACTCACAGCATGCATCTCTGGAAAGGAAATGCAGAACTGAGGCCAGCAGAAATTAGATGGCGAGAAAAACTGTTTTTTACTTGATAAAAAATGACGTGTCTTGTTGGAGACGAGAAATGTGGCATTACTCGACCAAGGACATTCAGAGGTGAGGCTACCATGTACGCAATGTTTTCCCTATCTTCTTTCTATCTTCTGTTCTCTCTTTCTTCCATCAATCATTCCTTTCCTTCTACCTCTTATTCTTTCTCTTTCCTTTTCCCACCCTTTTTTCTTCCTTTCTTTTTCTTTCTTTCTTCCTTTCTTTCTTTCTCTCTTTCACGTACAATCCTTTCTTACCTTTAATCTTTCTTTCATTGATATCTTTCTTTCTCCCTTACTTCCTTTTTTTGCTTGCTTTCTTTTTTACTCTCTTTTGTCCTTAATCTGTTCTTTCTTTCTCCCCTTCCTTGCTGCCTTATCCCGTTGTGGATGTTCTTCCTTTCTTCCCTTCTTTTCATTCTGTCTTTCATTCATTCATTCTTTCCTTGTTTCTTTGTTTCGTTTCTTTTCTTTTCTCCCCTTTCTTTATGTCTTTATTCCATTCTTAACTCCATCCTTTCCTTTTTGTCCTTCCTTCCTTTCTTTTCTTTTTTTCTTACCATCTTTCTTCATTTCTCCCAGTCTATCGTTCTCCCTTTTCCCCTCTTCTTTTCTTCCTTTTATTTTTTTCTATCGTTTCTTCTTCTATGAATTCTTTTTTTTATTTCTCCTACCTTACATTATTTGCTTCTTTCCCTTTTTTCTTCCTGTATTTCTTTCTTTCTTTCATAATTTTTTACTTTTATTTTCCTACTTACTTGCTTTCTTCCTCCCATTTTTCTTTCTTTCATTTTCTTTGCAACTTTTCTTTCTTGTTTTGTTCTTTTTTCCCTTTCAAGTCTTCCATCTTATTCTTTCTTTTCTTTCTTTCTTTTTTTTTCTATCTTTTCCCCTTGTTTCTCTTCGTTTATTTCAGTCTTTCTTTTTTTCTTTTCTTTTTTCCTTTCTTTCATTCTATCCTCTTCCATTTCTTTTTTCCTTCCATCTTTTTTCCTTTCTCTTTTCTTCCCTTTTCTCATCTCCCCCATTTACTTACCTTTTTTATTTTATCTTCCTATCCTATCTCCTCCTATTCTTTCGTCCTTTCCTTCTTCTTGTCTTTTTTCTTTCGTTTGTCAAAATCCAATCCAAGTCAAAGCTTCCAGTTGTCTTTGTCTTTCCACATAAACAGGAAAAAAGAACAACAAGAACAATCCTCACCTAATCCAGGGATAGGAACCTATTCATTGATTTCATTTCTAATATTAAATATCTCGCAATAGAAGTAGGAATTTGACCCTGCAGCAGGCAGGACTATCCTTCTTTCTTCCTTACCTTTTCCTTTTTTTCTTAGATTTCTTCTCCTTCAGTACATCTTTCTTTCCTGGATATCTTTCTTTCACTCAAGCCCTTTAAAACTGACTTATTAAGATGCCTAATGCCAGAAAAAAAACTGTTTTTAAATCGTTTTATCTAAGGTTTAAAAACGACTCTTTCTTTATTATATCATGAGTTTTCCGTGTTGTGAATCATTCATAGCCTCACGCCATGTTGGGACTTGACAATAGACGTGATATTTTTGAAATATGATATGTGAGCCCTTCCCTGTTTTTATTTTTAATCAACAGTCACATCGTCATACCCCCACCCCTGACATACTGTCCACATTCCTGCCCTCCTGCCCCTCGGTCCTCTTACAAGTCTTTGCTCAAACTAAACTGAGCATTCTCTGCACAATATTTCGAAATCCTGACCTTAGAGGAAGTTCACATCATATACCAGACAACTTTAGTCTAAACTAAAGTCAAAGGAGGCACATTTATTTTATACATGACTATACAAGGAACAATTCGGATAGGTCTTCGTGAGTGTTGTCACAAATTCACTTTCCATTAATACGTGTATTGTTTTGTGTCTTGAAAAGAAAAAGAAAGGAAAAAAGAGAAAAGAAAGAAAGATTGAAAGAAAAAATTGAAAGGAAATACAAAGAAAAAAGTAGGAGAAAAAAAGAACAAAAAAGAGACGCAAAGGAAAAGAAAGAAAAGAAAGAAAACAAAGGAAAGAAAAAAAAAGAAAGAAAGGAAAAAGAGGAAGAAAGGGGAATCAATGGATAAAAAAGTGAAGGATTAGAGAAAGAAACTAAGTAAAAATAGAAACAAAGTAAAAAGAAGTAATGAATGAGGGGAAAGCAGAGAAAAAGATATACAGAAAGAAAAAAAACAAAAAAACAAAGAGAGAAAAATAAGGGGAAATGAAAAAAGAAAGGAAGGAGGATACAGACAATGAAAAGAAAAGTAAAAATATGAATGAAAGAAGTAAAACAAAAAAAAAAAAGAATATGCAACGAAAAAAAAAGTGAAGAAAAAAGAAAGGAAGAAAAGAAAGAGAGAAACAATGGAAAAATAAGAAGAAGCGAAGTAAGAAGAAAGAAGGCAAGGAAGAAAGAAAAATTATAATGAAAGGAGAAAGGGGACAACTAAAGAAAGAATGGAAGAAAGGAGAGCCAGATTAAGTAAGCATCAGGCGTTGGCAGATGTGTGCGTTCTCTGTGTGCTTTCCAGTCAGAGGTTGAATCTTGCCCAAATAATAATATTAATATATTATTCTAAAAGAGTTTTCTGTGAATCTTTTTTTTTCCAATATGTTTCTATCCTCAATGGATGTTTTAATAATAAGAAGAAATTGGCCGTTCCAAGAGTGCATGTTTGGAAGGCGACTGACATTATGGTATGTAGGGCTGACTATCATAATAGTCATATAAAATGATTGGAATAAAATAAAGACCGCCTTACAACAGGGGACACTTGTGGTCTTTTAGTTCTTTTAGTGATCAATTGTTAAACACCTTGGTCCTCTGCCGAACAGAAGTGACAAGAACTCATACCGCACTAGCAGTAATTACAAAAATACCTTACGTATCGCTATACCGTGGGAACCTGCAGACAGGCTAGTATTAAATTAAATGTCATTAAGCCACCTACAGAAGATTTCGATAAGGCGTATGAAAAGGTTTTATTTCTTAGCCAATATTTTGCAAATCGGAAGTGAGGAGCGCCCCTGACACCGGAGAGCAACAGAAACGACAGACAATCTACAAAAACTGCAACATTGTTTACACGATTTTTGACAGCAATTAAAATAGTTTTATAACTGAATTATCAGACATATTTGTCGAATGATCTGGGTGTATGGCAAATTACCAGAATGAATGTGTTCTATTATTGAGGTGTATTTTCTCAAGTTAAGGCTCCTTTATAACATATGCTACGGGGCCTCCGCAAGTGGACATAGTAACTGGAACATTGTTACAGAAAGAACTGAGGAGATGATAACAAGTGTAAGTATCTAGAATTAATAGCCATAAAGACTTTGTTGCAGAAAGTCACACAACCTATGGTATCAGATAACGGGAATTTGAGCGGTGATCTAAAATTGCCCCCGCATCCTTTCTCAGTGACAGTCATATGAACTCATCACTAACTCTTACATAGTCGCTTTTCTACCTTTCTGTCAGAAATCTTTGTTTATACACTCATAATAACTGACGATTAAGTCAAAAAACAAGTATTGAATAATATGAGCTTAACACATGGCTATAGTGATTAAAGCTTTCATTCTTTTTTTCTTCCTTTGTTCCTTAATGTCATTCTTTCTGATCAAATAAAACTTGTTATGGGTGAATATACGGGTGTGAAAATCAAAGAAAAAAAAAGATTTATTGGTAATCTCTAACTTTCTACGTTAGTAATTCCTTTCTTTCTTTCCTCCTTTCTTTTTTTTCTTTCGTCCTTTGACATCTTTCTTTCTCTCTTACTTTCTTTCATTTTTGCTCTCTTTCTCTCTCTCTCTCTCTCTCTCTCTCTCTCTCTCTCTCCAATCTTTCCTTTTTTTTTCTTTCTTTCCTTCCTTTTTGTCTTATCCTGTTGTAGTCTCTTTTTTCCTTTCCTGTCTTTCTTCCATTCTTTCTTTCTTTTTTCTTCAACTTCATCCATTCATTTTTCTTTCTTTCCTTGATATCTTTCTTTTTCTCTTACTTCTTCAGCTTTTTCTTTCTTTCTTTCTCTTTCCCATCCTCACTTCCTTTCCTCTTTCCTTCCTTTCTGCCTTATCCTGTTGTAATCTCATTCTTTCTTTCTTTTATTCTCACATTTCTCCTCTCTGTGTTTGTTTGTTTTTTCTTCCGTTCATTCTCTTCATTATTTCTTCTTCTTTCTTTTCCTCTTTTCTCCCCGTCCCATTGATACATTTTGTTCCTCTTTTTTTACTTTCTTTTTCTCGCTTTTTCTTTCTCCTTTTTTGTATCTTTCTTTCATTATTTGTTCCTGCCTTTCATCCGGTCTTTTTTTATTCTTTATTTCTTTTTCTCTTTTGTTTTCCTCTTCTTCATCCGATCTTTACTACCTTTATTTGTCTTCTTCCTTTTTTCTTCTTTTCCTTCCTCTCTTCCCTTCATGCGTCCATTTTTTTCTTTTTGTCTATCTTTCTTTTGTCTAACTCCAAACCAACTGAATACTGCAGTTTACTATTGTTCCGCTGCAACAAGAAGGAAAGAACAACAAGAACAATCCTCACCTAATTCAGGTATAAAGACCTCTTCACTGATTGCATCTCCAATATGAAGATATTTTCCTCGTTGTGAATAACCCGAATCCTGACGCTGACCAGATATGAACGTTCTATCATTTCAGGATTCTTTTCGATAAAAAATCAACCCCTAATGGAAGCTCTGAAGACAAATAAGAATATCTCAATACACAAACTCTTGCGATATATGGAAAATATTCTGGAGAAATATTATTGCTGTTTGGTACCGTTACATTTGCCAACCAATATGAATTTCAGTCGGTTTGCATGCTTCGATAAGTAAATTATTTTTTGTATGATGTTTTAAGATTCACCAGGAGACTAGCTTAGGGAAAGGATGGAGTATTTAAAATAGCACCCTCGATGGAGGCCTCAAAAGGTTTATGGATTGCAGTTCATCTACTGCATTTTGACTACTTTTATACAATGAAAAATCTCATAAAATGTCCGAAAGTCCCCTAAAGGAGCCAAGTACCCCTTGCATAGTCTCTCAAATCTATGATAATATAAACATATCTTTGTTGACTGTCAGGAGTCCTCACCTTGACGTTGAAATGAAGGCCCCTTAAGGAGCCGACCACTTCCTGGGCCCCCAAACTTTAGCTAGGCCCTTGAGAGTCACACATATCTGTAAACAAATATCAAATCATCATCAGCTTCTCAATGTCTGTTGTTAGACACAGACCTTTCTGCCAGAATCGCCGGACCTTTCGATCATGGCCATTCCCTGAACTTATCTGAAACGTTGTTTTTAACACATACATATTCACTTGAACTTCTTCATTGTACATTAATATGTCTCCGATTAGCCGAAAATTTTAAGCTAATTGTACATTGTGTTATAAAAGCATGGTATCTGCTACACTTGAAGCCAACAAATATTGATATTGAGCCATCATGAATTTTCAATATGTTGCTCATGGCAGCCATTTCAAAATGCCTGCAATCAAAAATAGTTTTCAGATAAAGTTCCCTATTAGCAATAGACATCATATTATATTGAGTATATAATTAAATGAATTTTATGTACACGCATGGTTTTTACAAATCACCATTTGGAAAATACATGCAAATCATTGACCAGGGAATTTCTATTGCTCTATTCTTTTGAAAATAATTGTTAGACCTGAGAGTGTTAAAAGTCATCATCATCATCATCATCATCATCATCATCATCATCAGCAGCAGCAGCAGCAGCAGCAGCAGCAGCAGCAGCAGCAGCAGTTGCCTAGTAACGTCCATCATTAGACATAGATGTTCCCCAAGATTCGCCAGACAGACCTCTCTATCGTGGGCATCATAAAGCATGTACTTTCTCAACCTATCTTGTTCATTATGCCATCTTGTATTTTGTTGGGCACAATTTCGCATATGATATCTAGGGATTCACGTTGTTAGTCGTAATATTGATGTAAATGTAGCGTTTTCATCATTGAAAAATAGGAAGGATCGCAGACATCTAATAAATGTGTTAAGATGATGCGTGGTTTAGAATTAGTAGACGCCGTTTCGCAAATGATCTCTGAGGATCAACGTTGTGAGTCGTGATGTTCAGCAGTTTTCGACATTCTCACACGACCAGCCCATTGCCATTTGAGTTAGTTTTCAGCTGGATTTTCTGATATCCCTGATTCCTGTTTCTTCTCTTATGTACTTTGCTGTCTTGTGATCCCTCCATGTGATATTGAGCATGATTCTCTCACATGCACGTTACATAGTTATCAGTTTGAAAGACCATCTTTCGGTCAGATTTCATGTCTCAGCTCCATAGGTGACTATCGGGGGAATGCATTGGTTGTAGACCTTTCTTTTGGATATTAATGGGATTTTTCTTGTTCTTGAAGATTGAGCTACCTTTACCGAATGCTTGCCACCGTAGAATGATTTTTCATTTGATTTCTAGGACTTTATTGGGATTTGTTGTCCTCGGTAATTGTAGTTGTCTTCTTTTTTCAGGTCTTCGTTTTCGATTTGGATTTTTGTTTCTTTGTCTTCAACATATACGTTGTACATGACATCTTATCTACTGAAATTCATATGTAGGCCTACTTTCTTGCTTTCTTTGTTCTGTTCGTCTAGCATTACTCAGAGACTGTGCAGGTTTCAACAAAAAAGACGACTTTTTCAGCAAATCTGAGCTCACTTAGTTATTCGCTGTCTATAATGAATTCTTTACAAATAGATTAACTATCAGAAAATACACTTTTAGCCATAGACGACTATTGAATAGAATATCTAGTGATATCAACATATTTACAAGAATTATGTTTATTACACCACAAGAAATGTTCAGGCTTTGGATATTGTGTAAATATGATTGTTACGATGCATGCTTGTATATCCTTTTGTATCCTTTTTTTGACACTAGAATAATTTTTAATGTTCAATAATCTCTCAATTTTCCAAAATCAATTTCAGGTTAGCTAGAGGTGAAAATTTGGCCGATAAATCTTTCGTCCGCCTGCGAAAATATAATGAGGGATTTGACAGTCAATAAGCTGAGAAATAAGCCTCATCATTTTGATGGTCATGACAAACTATTTGACATATACATCTGAAGAGACACAATCCAAAACTAAATATCTTTTATGATAGATTGGGACTTAAAAGAGGTAAGCCTTTTTTCATCTTCCAGTGTTTCTGTTATAGAATTAACTCTCGTTCTCGTTCTAACGACGCACATACAGAGAAAGGGATTCCTATTTTGTGTCTCTCCGTGCACATTACTCGTTCCTCTCTTTCTAATATCTTTAGCGGGACAGGAAACCAACAAACATAAGTAATGGCATCGGCTTTTATATCATAAGATTCTGTTTCATCTTGGTGATTACTCTCCTGTACTATCAACTGGTAAAGGAAAACAGTGCTTTACTAGCTGAGCTATCTCACTGTTTTTACCTGAAATGAAAGTTGGTGTGCTTATGAATACTGGAATCACTTCTTTTAAGACTATACTGAAAAAAAAAAAGAACTAATTGAACCATCTTGCATTTTGGTCAATGTTTATTTCTTGTTGTTTGTTTAATTTCTGATGCAATGATGACTTATTATTGTTTTTGGTGTTTCAATGGGAATCAACTTGAAAAATCAATTAGAACAGATAACTTTATTGTAGAAGAAATGCTGTCAAAATTGCATGAACAACTCAATCTTTGGATTATTTCTTTATAAATATCAAGTAAGAATCGTAAATACTACTAAAATTCCAATAAGAAAAACCTTCTTTTCTGGTTAATACTTTCTAATAAAAATGTTAATTCTTAATTTCAGCTTTTGGTCCCTTGTTCCCGGGAATATAACAACTTGTGTTGCCTTCAAGAGAGTCTTAGAGACGAAACTGAGCAAGAGAACCAGTCAACAACAGACTGAAGACACTCTTCATACGAATTGATTGCCTCCGAAGTTCGAGGGTTCAAGTAACTTTTACAGAAATGTCTGAGTGTAACAATAGACTTTAAAAAGCTGATGATGATTTGATATTTGTTTACAGATATGTGTGACTCTCAGAGACCTAGCTAGAGTTTGGGGGGCTGGGGAGTGGTCAGCTCCTTGGGAGGGCCTTCATTTCAACGTTAGTTTGAGGACTTCTGACAGTCCACAAAGATATATTTATATCATCATAGTTTCGTCATGTTTTCAGTAGCCAGACCTTCCAAAAGCCTAACTAAAGATTTAAAAGACCATGCAAGGGGTGCTTGGCTCCTTTAGGGGACTTTCCAACATTTCATGAGATTTTTCATTGGATAATATTAGTTGATATGCATTAGATCAACTAAAATCTATAAACCTTTTGGAGGGTGCAATTTTAAATCCCCAATTGCTTCCCTATGCTAGTCTCCTGGTGAAACTTATAACAAAAATGCAATCAGTGAAGAGGTGCCTATACCTGAATTAGGAGAGGATTGCTCTTGTTGTTCTTTTCTGCTTGTTGCCGTCGAAAAATAGTCCACTCCAGTTTTCTGGATAAGTAAAGTTAGTAAAGACCAAATAAAGAATGGAGAAACGAAGACAAAAAGAAATTAAAAATGAAGAAAGACCAGATGAAAGACGGGGGAAAGAAGGCAGAAAGGAAGGAAGGAAAGATTAAAGGAGATAAAGACTGAAGAGAGAAAGAATGAAAGCAAGAATGAAAGAAAGAAAGAAAGAAAGAAAGAAATTACTAATGTAGAAAGGTAGAGACTACCAATAAATCTACTTTTTTTTATAATTTTCATACCCGTATTTTCACCCATAAGAAGTTTTATTTGATCGGAATTATTTTTTTGCAGACAAGATTCACCTACATGGCATGCAGCCAATTGACGTTGGTCACATGATGAGTCTATTTCTATTGAGTAACTAACAAGACCCGTCTCCTTTATATAATCATTACAGTAGATTTAGGTCAAAACCTTGGGCTAAGAAAGTTTAATTTAGTTCCAGTATTGACTAGAGCGACTGAAAGGCAGGGTAGGATGCACGTATGTAAGTGTTGGGGATGGGTTCATATGACTGCTGATTGAAGATCAAAACGAGGCGGGACTTGCATATTGTGTAAACACAAATGTTTCCACTGTTTTACTTAAAAGCGAACCAGTAAATTAATTGTTTACTATTTGCACGGATAGTGGAATCAGTGGAACTCTAATTCGGTAGAGGGCAGTCACTGAGAAAGGATGCGGAGGCGATTTTAGATCGCCGCTCAAATTCCCGTAATCTGATACCATAGGTTGTGTGACTTTCTGCAACAAAGTCTTTATGGCTATTAATTCTAGATACTTACACTTGTTATCATCTCCTCAGTTCTTTTTGTCACAATATTCCAGTTACTATGTCCACTTGCGGAGGCCCCGTAGCATATGTTATAAAGGAGTCTTAACTTGAGAAAATACACCTCAATAATACAGCACATTCATTCTGGTAATTTGCCATACACCCAGATCATTCGACAAATATGTCTGATAATTCAGTTATAAAACTATTTTAATTGCTGTCAAAAATCGTGTAAACAATGTTGCAGTTTTTGTAGATTGTCTGTCGTTTCTGTTGCTCTCCGGTGTCAGGGGCGCTCCTCACTTCCGATTTGCAAAATATTGGCTAAGAAATAAAACCTTTTCATACGCCTTATCGAAATCTTCTGTAGGTGGCTTAATGACATTTAATTTAAAACTAGCCTGTCTGCAGGTTCCCACGGTATAGCGATACGTAAGGTATTTTTGTAATTACTGCTAGTGCGGTATGAGTTCTTGTCATTTCTGTTCGGCAGAGGACCAAGGTGTTTAACAATTGATCACTAAAAGAACTAAAAGACCACAAGTGTCCCCTGTTGTAAGGCGGTCTTTATTTTATTCCAATCATTTTATATGACTATTATGATAGTCAGCCCTACATACCATAATGTCTGTCGCCTTCCAAACATGCACTCTTGGAACGGCCAATTTCTTCTTATTATTAAAACATCCATTGAGGATAGAAACATATTGAAAAAAATAGATTCACAGAAAACTCTTTTAGAATAATATATTAATATTATTATTTGGGCAAGATTCAACCTCTGATTGGAAAGCTCACAGAGAACGCACACATCTGCCAACGCCTGATGCTTACTTAATCTGCCTCTCCTTTCTTCCATTCTTTCTTTAGTTGTCCCCTTTCTCCTTTCATTATAATTTTTCTTTCGTCCTTGCCTTCTTTCTTCTTACTTCGCTTCTTCTTATTTTTCCATTGTTTCTCTCTTTCTTTTCTTCCTTTCTTTTTTTTTCACTTTTCTTTTTGTTGCATATTTTATTTTTGTTTTTACTTCTTTCATTCATATTTTTACCTTTCTTTTCATTGTCTTTATCCTCCTTCCTTTCCCCTTATTTTCTCTCTTTGTTTTTTTTTTCTCTCTCTGTATTTCTTTTTTCTCTGCTTCCCCCTCATTCATTAATTCTTTTTACTTTGTTTCTATTTTCACTCAGTTTCTTTCTCTAATCTTTTTGCCTTTTGATTCATCGATCCCCCTTTCTTCTTCTTTTTCCTTTCTTTCTTCTTTTTTCTCTCCTCTGTTTTCTTTCTTTCCTTTCTTTTCCTTTGCGTCTCTTTTTCGTTCCTTTTTTCTCTTCCTTTTTTTCTTTATATTTCCTTTTCATTTTTCCTTTCATTCTTTCTTTCTTTTTCTATTTTCCTTTCTTTCTCTTTTTTCTTTCTTTTTCTTTTCAAGACACAAAACAATACACGTATTAATGGAAAGTGAATTTGTGACAACACTCACGAAGACCTATCCGAATTGTTCCTTGTATAGTCATGTATAAAATAAATGTGCCTCCTTTGACTTTAGTTTAGACTAAAGTTGTCTGGTATATGATGTGAACTTCCTCTAAGGTCAGGATTTCGAAACATTGTGCAGAGAATGCTCAGTTTAGTTTGAGCAAAGACTTGTAAGAGGACCGAGGGGCAGGAGGGCAGGAATGTGGACAGTATGTCAGGGGTGGGGGTATGACGATGTGACTGTTGATTAAAAATAAAAACAGGAAAGGGCTTACATATTATATTTCAAAAATATTACGTCTATAGTCAATATACGTACATTGGCCGTTCCAAGAATGCATGTTTGGAAGACGACAGACATTGTGGTATGTACGGCCGACTATCATAATAGTCATATAAAATGATTGGAATAAAATAAAGACCGCCTTACAACAGGGGACACTTGTGGTGACATCTTACCTATGTGTCTTTTAGTTTTTTTTAGTGATCAATTGTTAAACACCTTGGTCCTTTGCCGAACAGAAATGACAAGATCTCATACTGCACTAGCAGTAATTACAAAAATACCTTGAAAGCATTTAGAAGAAAGAACGGGAAAGTATATATATATATATATATATATGTATAGAGAGAGAGAGAGAGAGATAGA
Source organism: Thysanoteuthis rhombus (assembly GCA_963457665.1). Taxonomy (NCBI): domain Eukaryota; kingdom Metazoa; phylum Mollusca; class Cephalopoda; order Oegopsida; family Thysanoteuthidae; genus Thysanoteuthis; species Thysanoteuthis major. The sequence goes on from OY735230.1 coordinate 43,233,609, forward strand.
GAGAGAGAGAGAGACAGACAGACAGAGAGACAGACAGACAGAGACAGAGAGAGAGTGTGTGTGTGTGTGCGGGTGTGTGGTTGAAGGAAAGGGAATATTTCTTCTTCTACGTCCTATTACGTCATATTATTCTATTTTAAAACTGATTCTTGAAATAAAATATGTCACGTAAGAAAACCTCAGCAATTTGAGAATATTGATATTTAAAGAAAAAAAAGCTTATCTCATATTGCAAGCGTACATCAATGGGTAACTTGATTAAATACATACGCGGACACGAACGAAAACGCCCTTCCCTTCAACCTAGCAGACTCCGGAGGTTACACCTTTCAAAAGTCTGAGGTTCAAAAGCCTAGCTAAATATTTTAAGACCTGAGCAGTGACAGGAATGCTTGGTTCCTTTAGGGGACTTCCCCAACATTTAGTGAGATTTCTTATTGTATCATGTTAGTCAAATTTCAGTTGGTAAACTATAATTCATACAGCTTTCGAGACCCCCATTGGGGCTGCGATTTTCAATACCCCATCCCTTCCCAGTTGAAAACAATACAAATATGAGTTAATTTTCGAAATATGCAAACCGATTGAGTCTAATTTGTAAGTAAAGGGTTCCACATCCAACGGCAATAATCTCCCATCAGAAAGGCGTCTTTTCTCCCCGTCCAAGTGACCACTGACATTTGACAGCATTGCTTGTGTTGGAAATGACTGCCGCTCGTTGGTGATGACAAAATTCAAATACAAAGTAAAGGACCAATTTAGCATAAATTTACATTGCTAATTGAACCCTCCACCAAAAAAGTCTATTTAAGGAGAGAATTAAGAAAATGCTTTCTTTTAAGATAAAATGTTGAAATTGTTAACCCTCTAGTCCAGCCTGTAAGTGAGGTAGAAAGAAAGATATCAAGGAAAGAAAGAAAAAAGTAAAAAAAGATTATACGTGAAAAAAAGAAAGAAAGGAACAAAGAAACAAAGAAAGAATGAATGAATGAAAGACAGAATGAAAAGAAGGGAAGAAAGAAAGAACATCCACAACGGGGTAAGGCAGCAAGGAAGGGGAGAAAAAAAGAACAAATTAAGGACAGAAGAGAGTAAAAAAGAAAGCAAGCAAGAAAGAAAGTGATGGAGAAAGAAAGATATCAAGGAAAGGAAGATTAAAGGAAAGAAAAGTTTATACGTGAAAGAAAGAAAGAAAGAAAGGAAAAAAGGAAAAAAGAAAGAAAAAGAAAGAAAGAAAGAAAAAAGAATGGGAAAAGGAAAGAGAAAGAATAAGAGGTAGAAGGAAAGGAATGATTGGTGGAAGAAAGAGAGAACAGAAGATAGAAAGAAGAAAGATTAAATGAAATAAAGAACGGAAGAGAAAAACAGAAAGAAAGAAAGAAAGAAAGAAAGACGGACAGAAGAAGGGAAAACATTGCATTCATGGTAGCCTCACCTCTGAATGTCCTTGGTTGAGTAATGCCACATTTCTCGTCTCCAACAAGACACGTCATTTTTTTATCAAGTTAAAAAAAAATTGGCGTTAGGGTTATAACTACAAATGAAATCCAAGCTCCGTTTTGATTTTTAATCAGCAGTCCTTTCCACATCTGCCCGCCGAGCTTGCATTCTTTTCAACATAACCATCCCTCCCTGTTCTTTTACTTGGAAGACAAGTTTGTTAAAATGAAGGGGCGTGCACTTATTTCGTAAAGGCTTATATAAGAAGCGAATCGCATACACATATGCTATACACAACAGTTACCAGAGCGCATCAAACTAACCTGGAGTTGGCAGCTTTGGACTAACACAAAAGGCAGGTACATTTATTTTATATCTATGACTCTATAAGAAGCACTTCGTATATGAATTCGTAAATGTTGTCAAAAGAATGTTTTCGGCTATTCTTTGTGTATTGTTCTACGTGTTGAAAACTTAAAGCAGATTATTATATTATTTCACCACCATCATCACTCTATTCTTGTCCGTCGTTGGACATGGAACTTCTTCAGGATTCACCCCACCTATCTATCTACCTGTCCAGTTTTTCTCGCCATCTTATTTCTGCCGGCCTCAGTTCTGCATTTCCTTTCCAGAGATGCATGCTGTGAATCATTATGTTTCTCAGTTGTCTCTTTTTCTTGCAACATGACCAGCCCGTTGCCACTTGACAAATGGTTTCTATGATGCTTGGAACTCTTGTTTTTCCCCTGATATAGTGTGTTGTCTTGTGGTCTCTCTATATAATGTTGAGCATGATTCTCTCATGTATATGTTACATCGTACACAATTTACAGTATTTTTCAACGAACATTACAAGAACACTTCAAATGAATTGTCATTTTGGGTTTTTTTTTCATTTTATTTTAATATCTTGCTCATTACGACTACACTGAGTTTGATCCTCACCGACTGCTGAACTAATGTAAAACTGTAGTGTATTTACACTGTAAGAAAGAACTGAAACGGAATAACTTGCTATTTACTAAGTTTAGCTTAGTTTGACACAAGGCCACAGTAGTGAGGTACCCAGTGAGGATTGACCTCATTACAATAGCAATAGTCAGCAACACAAGCGTCCTAGCCGTTACCACACTGATTTTGAAAGTAAGAATTTCTATGCTCATCATTTTCTTAGATACGTATATGCCGGTATAGATAGACAAATACAAATATTACACGTCATTCATTGCTTTAGTATAATGACTCAGACGGCATCTACCGAAGCTGAATATGAACATTTATGGGGACTTAGATGAGTCCTCTTAATCCCTTTGTAAACCATTCGTCTCACAGTCCAGTGTATACTTATTTCTGATCACTGCTGTTTACTAATAGCCGTAGACTGACGGTCTGAATAGTAGCAAAGAAAAGCAACTGAAATTAAGATGGAATAAATGCTAGTCGAAAATCTATCTATGAAAGCCTGTCTTAGTCAGTTCATAACGCACTAAATATGTCACACTATCTTTTTGTTCATGTTTGAGCAAAGATCCAATGTAGTTCTGATATTTTGCATGAACAACCCCCAAACCACATGAAAGAATATTATTTATGTTGCTCATCCCCACAACGTTGGTACAAAACATTATACATTGTAACAACGATCACATATTTTCGCTCACAAATTCAAAATGTATTTTGTTTCGAGCTTTAGTTACAAGAAAATAATATAAACTTAGTTACAAAAAATTACTTCTCCATATTTCAATGATAAAAGTAATATAGGAGGTGGAAAGTACCAATAGTTTATAACAATAACATCCTTGCAGAAATTCCCACAAATTATATCATCGGACATTTAAGAATTCTTTGGGTGGGGCGGGAGCTGAGAGTCTCCATAATCTCTCTTGCATTTCTTCTCACCTCCAATGACTTACTGAGTATTGAAATACGGTTCGTCTGCCCCCGAATAGCCATGCAGTTTAAATTGCAAATCACATACCCCACCAGGATAAAACGACTAGAACTTTGTGACTAAGACAACACATACAAAGATTTTAGGTGAGGGGAGATTCTAAAGGGTGGTGGTGAGAACGATAGAAGTAATAGGAGTGTTGATGGGGATCACACTGGCTACCACAATCATTATGATCAACACCACCACCAACAACACCATCACCATCATCACCACCATCATCACGATAACAATAATCCCCACCATCACAACCAGCACCAAGATCTTCACTACCATCATCATCATCATCTGCATCATCACTATTACCATCATCACCTTGATCAATATATCAGTTTGAGTGATTTTTCACCTACTATCATAGAAATGTATACTTATGATAAGCGTCAACAAAGTCATTACCTAGTATTTGATTATGAGAGCAAAAAACACGGTTTTAGATATTGCAGCTTATAAGCAAACTTTAATGATTTAAAGTCGTGTAGCCAATCCCAGCTCATCTATTATATGTCATCAGATTATACAGTCGCTTCTCTTAATGTAAACATTTTCAAATACAATCTTAAAAATGAACTTGGCCACCAAACATTTATGATCATGAATCTTTGTTTTAAAGATAGTATTCGAAAGAGACGAATTTTGAACACATATATGCCACACCTAAATTACGAAAGAAAGGGAGAAAGAAAGGACAGAAAGAGAGAAAAACAAAGAAGAGGAGTAGAGAAAAGGAGACACATGACAGTTAACTTATTTAGCCATCATGCTACCGTATCCATTTATCAGCAGCAACCTAAGTTAAATCGCACATTTCACATTTAGCAAACGACCTTCTTACTTGGAGGAAGTCTCAAGTACTTGGAGAAAAGGTGTTGAACTCTACTAAACTTTCTCTGCATAAATGTTTGAAATCCTGACCTTAAAGGTAATTCACATTATATTACAGGTAACTTCAACTACTAAAAGGTGAGAACGCACACTTATTTTATCCAAGATTATACAAATAGCAATTCGGATAGGTCTTTGAGAGTGTTACATCTATATATTCGTCAGTCTTTCTGTATTGTTCTGCGTCTTGAAAAAAAAGAGCTATTTTTTCATGTATTATCCTGTGTGTTGATAACGTAAAGCCAATCATCTTATTCTTTAGAAAATGTCCAAACCATAAACTGGACCAATTTCTCTATTTACAGAATTCTTCACCAAATACTTTAAAAAATCTGGGTTTCCTCACCTGATTTGTCTCTTTTCATTTATGTTCAGTTTAAGGTAATTTCTTGCTTGATCCTCACCACTGGCCTTGTGCTAAAACTATTAAACTCTAGTGTTTATATATTCGTCTTATAGTCCGGCATATACTCTAATAAATTCTTTGTTATGACTTTGCACATAAGTATTAACAAAAATACCTCGTGAAGATCGACGTTTGAAAAGCTTAAAACATCGACTGAAAACATTCACGGTACTAAAAAGAGGAAACAATCGTACCAATTCTGGTATTATGTTCAAATCACTGAAAATAGTTTTTTTTTTTTTTAAACTTTTTTCCCTCCATGATAATTATTATTTCCTGCTTTATTATGTCTGAAAAGCATAAACATGGCAATAATTTCCTTCAAACATTGCTTTTGATCTTAAAAAACGACCTCAAATCGATCTTTTCAGATATGAGGAATGAAATCAGTTTGTAAAATTGGTTGTATAGTTTTGTGTCATCAAAGACAAGATCCCTCTCCTTAAAGAACTCAATGCATGTAATTAAATCATATGTTTGTACTTTTCCTAATTTATAAGAAACATCCATTTGAAAGACTTTCAACTCAACCCTGGCCACGCCTAATTGGGCGAGACCTGTTGCATCATTAAGGCTCTTCTTTTCTGTCAGGAGGAAACTGCTGATATTGTGTCGGTGTAATAGGAACCGGGTTAGGGAAAGCAGTTAATCTTTCATTTAGAAAAAATCAAACACAATTCTTTTTCAAGTTCATCAAAAAAGATTTAACGCTTATCTAAGAATAGTTCTCCTTTCAAGTCGATCTAGAATATTTCTTCTCATAGAGTTTATTTGATTAGAGTCTAAATGTTTTCGTTCTTTACAAGCATCTAATTTTTCTTTAACGTCTATCTAACAATGTTCTTTCTTTGAAGTCTATATGATTTTTGTTCTTTCTTCAAAGTCTATTTATTTTCTTCTTTAAAGTGAATCATAAAATTCCAAAATGGATCTGAGGAAGCTGAGTACGCTCTATCTGTTCACAAATCAAGGTCGCTGCACAATTCAACTACTGGCTGGTGACTTAACGCGGGCGTCAGCTGAGGAAAAGGTAGACATATTGGTGGTCACTACTCTCCCACGTAAGTAATTGCATTGTTTCATCGATTCTTTCTTTCCTTGACGTCTTTCCTTTATCTCTCTGATATTTCCTCTCTTTCTTTCTCTCCTTTTTTTCCTTCTCTCGTTCCTTGATGCCATTCTATCCAGCTGAATTGAACTTCTTCTATGGGTGTGACGACCATGGACAGGGGGAAATTTTTGGTAATCCCAACATTTCTCCGTAACTAATTTCTTTCTATCTTTTCTTTCTCAATCGTTCTTTCTTTCTTTCTTTTCTTGATATCTTTCTATCTTGTTAAACTTCTTGCTTTCTCTCTTTCTCTCTTCCATCTTTACTTCATCCCTTATTACCTTCCTTTTTGCCTTATCCCGTTGTAGTCTCTTTCTTCCATTTTTTTTTTTTCATTCCCTTTTATTTTTGCCGTCTATATTCGATCCCTTTCCTCCTCCCTTCCTTCCAATTTGATTTTTTTCTTTCTTTCTCTCTTTCTATCTTTCCTTTCCTTCCTTCCTTTCCTTCGGTCTTTCTCTCTTTATTTCTCAACTTCCATGTCTCCTTTCTTTCTTCCTTCCTTCCTTCTTTCTTTCTTTCTTTCTCTCTTTCTCTCTCTCTTCTTTCCTTTCTATCTTTCTATCGTTCCTTTTTTCCTTTCTTTCCCTCTATCTTTCTCTGTTTATTTCTCAACCTCCATGTCACCTTTCTTTCTCCTTCCTTTCTTTCTTTCAGCCTTTCTTTCTTTCCTTTCTGTCCTTTCTTTCCCTCTGTCTTTCTCTGTTTATTTCTGAACCTCCATGTCTCATTTCTTTTTCTTTCTTTCTTTCTTTCTTTTCCTTCCTTCCTTTCTTTCTTTCTTTCTTTCTTTCTTTCTTTCTTTCTTTCTTTCTTTCTCTCCTTTCCCCTGTCTTTTTCTGTTTTTTTCTCAACATCCATGTTTCCTATCTTTCTTTTTTTTTTGTTTTCTGTCTTTCTATCTTTCTTTCCCTTCTTTTCTTTCCTCTCTGTCTTTTTCTCTTTATTTCTCAACCTCCATGTTTCCTTTATTTCTTCATTTCTTTTACCGTTTCTTTCATCTTTTCTTTCTTTCTTTTATCCTTTCATTCTTCAATCCTTTTATTTTTGTCTTTTTTCTCTTTCTTTTCTTCGTCTATTGTTTGCTTCTTGTCTTTTTTTCTTAATTTCTTCCTTGCCTTCCTATATTTTTTTCCCTTTTCTTTCATTATTTTATTATTTCTTTCGTTTCTTTTCTTCTTCTTTCTCTTTTTTTTGTTTCTTTCCCTCCTATCCTTTCAATGCATATTTTTCTTTGCTCCTTTTTCTTCTTTTTTTCTCTCTGTTTTTTCTTCATTCTCTTTTTCCTTTCCATTTTTTCTTTCTTTCTCACTTCCTTTCTTAAAAGCTTTATTCTTTCCCCCAGTTTTTCCTCCCTCTTCTATGTCTCGGTGTCTTTTTTCTTCATTCACTTTTTACTCCCTTTTATCCCTTTTTCCTTTCTCCTTTCCTTTTTTAAAAATCTTTGTTTCTTTCGTCAAACTTCAATCCAATTTGACACCTGGAGTTGACTTTCTTTCCCCACTGTAACTACATGAAAAGAATAACAAGAACAATCCTCACCTGAATCAGGTATAGGTACCTTTTCACTGATTGCATTTTCAATATTAAAATATTGGATATTCAACCTGCTTTCAGTTGCCTCCCCTAACAATTCCCAATCAAAATTAAAAGAAGGAGTGGTGTTTGACCCTGCAGCAGTCAGACTTGTCTTTCTCTCTCACTTTTTTTTCTCTTTCTGTCTTTGATTTCTTTCTACCTTGTACATTTTTCTTTCCTGGATATCTTCTTTTCGCTTATCCCTTTTATAACTAACTTATTAAGATGCTTAATGCGTAAAAAAACGTGTTTTTAATCTTTTTCTTTAAAGAAAACACTTTCTTTTTACACCAATAGTTTTCCATGTTGTGAAGAACTCGAATTCTGATGGGATACATGTGTCCCATTAGAATCTATTTGTGTCTTTGGAATTCTGTCCGTTAAATGACGTAAATTACTTGACTACTAGCATCAAGTATCTGTAAAAAGAAAAGATGGGATTTTTCACGTATCGATATCGATATATATATATATATATATATATATATATATATATATATATATATATATATATATATATATATATGATCATGAATTTATTATGAGAAACCCCCACCCATAACACAACAAAAATACGCATGCTTTGAACAAAATTTTCAGTCAGTTATCTGCAATTCTACAAATTATCCTTTTTTAATAATTCTAAAATAATAAAGTAAGAGAATCGTTTAAATTTCATTTTTGATACGAGAAAAACATCAATTTTTATTCATGAAAATTCAATGATGCCTATATTTAATGGAATTGATTCGACTTGGCTATTGATATATGTATCATCCATACAGTCCGCGCTAGTCAGCTCAATTTGTGAGCATTTTATCCTCATTATGTCTAGTAATTTATTTATCAAATCTTTAACTACCTAACTATTCAGACACTTTTAGTGGTGACTGCCAAAGCTGGTGATCACCCCCAAACACAGCATGCTGCCAAAAGACAGTCGTCATGTGAAGGATGAGGAAAGGCACCTTTTCACATATCATCTCATCATTCATTTATTTATGTTTCTTTTATACTGATAGTACTTTTTTGAAAGTGACTTCATTCATTATACATGATTTCCGTTGGAATGCTAATTTTATATAGTATGAGGTGCATACATTTTTTGTGCATTTCGGATGGGACATGGAGCCGTAAAGGTTAAGAAGCACTCCGCTCGTGACGGTCAGTTTTGGTACTTTGTGCAAATCAGAAATGAACGTTTTATCATTCCAGGATTTTTCTCGATAAAGACTGAACCCCTAATGGAAGATCTGAGGAAAAATAAGAATATCTCCATTGACCAACTCTCACAAGATATGGACAAAGATCTGAGGAAAGATTATGGCTGCTGGGTATCGAAAACATTGCCTAATGATTTGCCTTTCAGGCGGCTTGCATGCTTCGAAAAGTAAGTTATTTCTGTAATTCATTTTCAGTGTCCCTCAGTTGAGAGAGGGGATGGGGGATTTGAAATTGCACCCTCAATCGGAGCCCCCAAAGCTTTATGAATTATAGTTTACCTACTGCTATTCGACTAACATTATACGATAACAAATCTCACTGAATGTTGGAAGGTCCCTTAAAAGAGCCAAGCAACCCCAGCTTGGGCCCTCAAATCTTCGGTTTGACTTTCGGAAAGTCTGACTGCTGAAAAAAAGTCAAGAATCTATGATAATATAACAAGAATATCTTTTTGGTGACATAGTAGTCTGCCATCTAACATTGGATTGAACGCCCCTCAAAAAACTGAGCCCTTCTCCAAGGACTCCCAAAACTCCAGCTCTGCCTCTATGAGTCACACATATTTATGAACAAATTTGAAATTTTAAGGTCCGTCATTAGAAATAGACCTTTCTGTAATGATTTTATCATCATCATCACCACCAACATCATCATCATTACCAATGTCATCAACATAACAATTATAACCACCAACACAACCACCACCACCATCGCCACCACCACAAACACAATCACTCTCCTCACCACCATCACCATCATCACCAAGACGCTCATCATGAAAATCAGCAGCAGTAGCAGCCCTATGTGCACAGTGAAGGTGGTTATGGCATTGACACCAACATCTGACCCAACACATGGTAGTCATCTTGAACAGTGAGATAGAAGGAAGTTTCTTGTCGATCCTAAAGTTCCTAATTTAAATTCTGCACTATTAAAATGTTTGATTTGACACTGATATCGTCAATATAGGTCTAGTTTACACAAGATTATGACAATTATGATTTTTATTCCAGTCATGGCAGCCATCTTGAATTTTCCAGGACTTACATGTATTTTCCAAATGGCATTTTAAAATATCTCCCATGGCGATATATTGGAAATTCTTAATGACTCAATATCCGATTGTTTTTAATTCTTTGGTTAAAAGGGTGCCAAATCTTATGCTTCTATTACAAAATGCACAATTATTCGGTTAAGCGTCCAACCATTATTCTGAATATAATTTCTTAAGATATTTGGCATTCGAAGCAAACGGTACAATTATCGCTGATGCAGCAACTATTCTGCAGCTATTTCTTACCATGTTTTTCCATTTGTGTTTTTAGGCAAGCCGATTCAAGAAAGCCATCTAATGCTATCAGAAATATGTTTCGGGCTTTCACGCCCATCTTTGACGGCCAAGACACAACTATTATGACCAACTTACTTGGCACATGGAATCAAGTAAGTTCTATGTATTCAGTTATACGTTCAATTCAGTTATATTCTTCTCTATTCCTGTACTAAGCATTACTTTTGGTTCAGTGCTAAGATGTTTGTGAATTTTATTTGTGCTCCTGGATTCACAGATCTTATTTGAAATTAAAGTCTCTAACCATCTAAAGAGAAATATCTCAAGCCTACGACCGCTTTTCTTCAGATAAGGGGTGTATAATACGAGTACTAGATTTAGAGGTTAAAAATCTCTTGTATAAAACTGCTAATTGACGTGGGTAAGGTAACTGTCTAACTTTTTTTTTGTTCGTTTGTTTTTTGCTGTGTTGTTTCAAATTAGTGTACTGCAATACTGCAATTGTGCCATAAAAACACATTATTTTATGTGATTTACTGTTACAATGGTATTTCAATTCTTTCAAATAAAACAACATGAGAAAAAAGAAAATAAAGAATCCTACCTTTCCATGTCATTTGCACTCAATTTGAAGCCATTGTTTTTAGATTAACTCATCTCTCAATTTGATTATTCAAATTTATTTCAGTTTTGTTTTGGATATTTGTGTTGCAATGTTTTGCATATACTTAGTTTGATTAATTTGTTCAGTATGACCTTAACCATACTCCATCAAAACATGCACTGATCAAAAGAGCAGTAATTGGAGACTTTTGAAATGTTGATCATTTTTCCATCTTCTTCTCCAGCAATTTGATCATGTCCAAGTGCTGAACATGACTGTAAATGCTGCTTGCAACTGGATGATGATCGGTCTACCATTAAAATGTCTCAAGATTGTCCTTTGTGAACACGATGGAACAGAATCAAAATACAATCCCAGTGACTTCGAAGATTGTATCAAAGAATTTGAAAGACTGAAAGAAATATGGACTACTCCGAAAACAGTTCGGGTAAGAGCATTTCTAATATTGTTGAGATATTTTGGAGACATTGTGTGATGTTTGGACGTTTTATAAACTCTGAGAGATATATTTTGGTTTTATTTGTTGTCTAATATGCCTAGTTCTCGGGCTGTAAGACTACTGAAATACATACTCACAAATATTGTAACTATATATATATATATATATATATATATATATATATATATATATATATACACATATATACACATAAAAATACTGTCCTCTTCACTCCAAGGAGCTTCAGATTTCCAGCGTAAGATAAACTGTTAGCAAAGCAATGGTTATTTTACTATTTTTTATCAAATTTAACCTGAAATGGTAAAAGTCTTATATGTTTTTTTTTCTTCAACAGTTCAGCATAATATATGATGTGTATATTTCGCATAGTCCTCAAGATGAGCAGAAGGCAGACATTCTAGCATCAAAGTTGATCCAAGCAAATGAAAACCTAAAAATTTGCTATACACCACAAATCAAGTCTAAGAAGGCCTGGCCAAAGGAGGCCATGTTTGATATATATAGCTGTAAGAGGTGAGTCAATATTCAATCGAAGGTGAAACATTTTATCCATAATTGCCAGTGAATAATGTACTTGATCATAGACGTTTGTTGCCTATTCATCCAGGATTTCCACTCAGTCCTTGATTAACCATGAAGCAAAATAAGCATGATTTGGGCCATCGAAAGAGGAGAGGGAACCACGGCTTTCTTGTTGTTCCCCGGGTTGAATTATCATAAGTTGTTTGCATGAAAGGTTTAATGGGATGATTTTTCTCTTATAAATAGAATTATTTCAAACATTCAATGATTCCAAATGACACTAAAACGATGCATTCGACATATATCTCAGCGATAACTCTGCCACCATCGAATGATAATACATTCATTTTATATTGGAATATCAAGTTGAGGTAACAATAAACAATTATACTGCACCATAAGCCACCATTGACAATGAGATTCCAACTTTTAAAACCGCTCGCCCTAGTTGGAGAGGCCTGATCCAGAGAGT